>OU342632.1:53173098-53655963 GCA_910589415.1 Malachius bipustulatus
CTATCTAAATACGGTAATCCCTTTTGTCACTGTCACGGCTACAGATGGATTGAGCATAAATGAATATGTTCAGGGGATTTAGAAATCAACACTTGCTTACATTTCTCATCCCTGACATCTTTCTTGGATGTAAAATCACAGTCATGGATTAGTTTTGATCCCCTGTAGCGTCGTTTTATAGATCCATCCAGGTATACTCAACCCTTATTAAACTCAGCTAAGTAATCAGCAAATATATCTATACAGAAATTAATTTCAAAAATGTTTTGGTTTCAGTTTTTCATAGAAAGGTAGATTTGTGAGCTTCTTTAACTTTAACCTAAAATTAATATTGCATATTGACGCTAAGTTTCGGCTTACATTTTAAACTTGAGTATGTCAGAAGAATAATGCACCAACGAACATACTACAGCCCACACAAAATGATAATCCTATAAGCAAAAATTTAAGATATGTAACTTAATTACGAGCATGTTGGAAGTATAGCATTTGTTTTTTTTTTTGTTTTGTTGGATAATGTAACCTACTTATATTCACTCAGAAGGGGTGGGGTATTTACGAAAATATTAAACTGTTGGTGTTAATATATTAATTACAAAATTCCAAAAATATAAATCATATAAAGAAGGGTACGTTATCAATGAAGGTAATGATAATTTCTATTCAAGAAACTTAGAAACCTGATACCTACATTTATAATTTTTGTGCCTTCGATGTCAAATAAACTAAAATAGTAGGTACCATGACGATACACCACAACAGTATGACAGCGTCCACTAACTAAAGTCATGTGACACACTGGAAGATTAAGATGGTCATAACTGAATAATGGAAATGTAAGGTAAAATATAAACTCTGTTTATCACAATTTTCAGGGTCTTATTTGTCATAAATATTATTTGTCACCAACGGCATTGTAACTACGACTCCGCCTGAGAGTCCTCCGTTTCGCTGGTCCGGAATCGCCTTGAGATCGGACGGGTTCCTCGGGCGCCAGATTTTTACTGAGAGTTTACTCCCTTGGGAAGATATTCTCGCCAAATCTTCCCACTTACCTGAGTCGCAATTACAATGGTACCGCTATAGTACCCTTGTCCCAGGGGTAGCTCTGTGGAGAAACGGAAAGTTCCAGGGGTCGGTTGAGGTTACCACCCTAAAATAATTGTGTTCGGCAAAGCGGGCTTTAATCGCTTTCCGAAAGTAGCGAGTGATTGTCGGTCAATTAATTTATGAAGAACGGATGAACATTAACACCACAGAATTCAACTTAACAATTTTTATTAGTAATTTATCGGAGTAGGTACACAATGAGCAATAATAATAAATCAGTATAAATAAATAAATAATAACAAATCGGTCACGGGGCACAGCGGTACGTGTGGGGTGGTTGCGACTAATAAGTAGGTACACACGTCGGAATGACGAACGGGCGGTTAAAAACGGCCTGGATCGGTTTAGATAAAAAAAAATGACTAGGCGGGCTGTTCTCGGCGGTTATGTGAGGAGTGCGGCCACAATGATCTCAACTACGCATTCGGAGGGGAACCAGCACGATTTTGGCGGGATACGCTGCTCCGCGAGCACCAGACGCCACCCCCAGCACACTGATCCACCCTTGCTATGCCAGGCGATGGACCGTGAACTAGGAGCGAAATCCTTGTTGCTCACAACGTGGAAGTTAAGGGGTTATTGAGGGAGCCCGTTGTTCCGCGGGTACCAGACACCACCCCCGGCACACTGATCCACCCTTGCGATGCCAGGCGATGGACCGTGTACTAGGAGCGAAGCCTGTGTTGCCCACAACGGAGAGATGAAGGGGTATTGAAGGAGCCCGTTGTTCCGCGGGTACCAGACACCACTCCCGGCGCACTGATCCATCCTTGCTATGCCAGGCGATGGACCGTGAACTAAGAGCAAGACCTTTGTTACCCACAACGGAGATGGTAGGGGTTATCGGAGGAACCCGTTGTTCCGCTGGTACCAGACACCACCCCCGGCGCACTGATCCACCCTTGCTATGCCAGGCGATGGACCGTGAACTAGGAGAGGAGCCTTTGTTACCAACAACGGAAGGAGGAGGCGGTTCTGATGAGGACCGGAGCGATAGGAGTGAGAGGAGAAAAATATCGACCGCAGCAGAAATATAAATTGCAACAGCGCTTACCTTTGACTACTCGGCAGCTGGTCTAGGCTCACTCGTGTCTATTTGGTCGCACTACTAACTATTACTCTTAAACTATTACTCTAAAACTATTACTAACTACTACTTCCCGGTAAAAAGAATAAAAATAAAAATAACTACAACTGCTTGCACTCGGACTTCCCGGTAGGTACTTAAACTGAGGCGGCGGATTACTGCTTGACACACGTCTTTACGTTCGGAGATCAGAATTCGGAATTCATTTTTCAAATCACGGCCCTGGTTTATATAGCGACCACTATCGGTTCCTGGTGAGATAGAAATTTTCTCCGTAAAAAAGGTTAATTTAAACTGTTATCTGCGGCCCGGTGCATTTCGGCGTTTTTATAATGCGATAGTGGTCGATAACTTGCTTGAATTTGAAGCCAACTGCCTCGATTTAGTTACCTTAAAAATTAGCCTGTTCATAAAAAATTAATGAAATTAAATGAAATTATGAAAATAATTAGTACCTTGCCGATTCAAGGTATCTACCTACCAAACCCTATTTCTGTACTATTCGCAAAAACTTAACTGGACTAATAATAACCTAAACGGGGTGGTCCTACCTACCTACCTACGCCGTCGGAACGATCTTTATCTATTGAAAATAACGGAAAAATAGAAATAAAATAAAATAGATGGAGTCGGGGTAACACGACTTCATTACAGCATGGAATGCCATATTAAGGTGAGGATGATGCAGTACATCATAAATAGGAATATTACGTTGCATTGTTTACATGCATTGCATTGCATTTACAAACAAAAGTTGCAGCACATTTTATGCTCTATTTAATATGTTCGGCTTGCGACATAGGATACACCCCAGGCAGCCAAGTGCATGTCAAAACTAAATGCAGTGCCCCCGGTGTGCATAGAAGTAGGTAATGACTACTACTGACCATTGCTGGACAAGAGATGAATGAAATGTTGTATACATTTCATTTTTTTTTTTTTTTTTCATTTTTCAACATGTCATTTATGATGTTGCGCTGTGAGTTTGAGGACTTATCGAACAATGTATCTACCAACACACAGCGCAGTTTTGATCACGTAATCCCGTGATTGGATCAATCTATCGAAATCAAAATAAAGAGCACGGTGGGTTCGGCTTGCGCCATAGTTATACCCCCCAGACAACCAAAAATGCATATCTACATGCATTGAATATGTACGTACTTGACGATTCATAAACTCGGCCTTTTACGTCATTTGAAACTTTTGGTCGCCTCCATAAAACACTCCTATTATGCAACTTGTATCATAAAAAATTATTAAAGTAACATCTTTACCGGCGCATATACGGCCACGTAAAGAGTTTTATATCGCCATCCCAGCCCGGCTTCGTGGAGGGACGTTCCACAACGACTAAGTTAGCAACCTTCTCTCAATTCATATCAGAGGCGTTAGACGGTCAGGATCAGGTGGACGTTGTTTACACCGATTTCCAGAAGGTTCCAGAAGAATTTCTTTGATCGCCTAGATCATTATGTCTTACTGGAGAAACTGGACCTTTACGGCTTTGCTCCGTCCCTTATGTCCCTAATCAAGTCATATCTTCTTGAGCGGAGGCAGTCTGTGAGGTATAGAATTTTCACGTCATCTACATTCATACCTACTTCCGGGGTGCCACAGGGCTCTAACTTGGGTCCGCTATTATTTTTATTGTTCATCAACGATCTACCACTAAAGTTGACATGTGAGACCTTGATGTATGTTGATGACCTCAAGATGTAGGTATACAAGAGTTAGCTCCACACGCGAGTGTATAGCCCTTCAAGAGAATATCAATTCTCTTACTTCATGGTGTGACGAACATAGCTTAAATTTAAATATAGCAAAATGTTGTGTTATGACTCTCTCGAGAAGACGCTTCAACTCAAACTTCGATTACTCGGCGCATGGTATCACGCTGAACAGATCCGACACTGGCAGGACCTAGGAGTGCTGTTCAACAGTCAGTTTAACTTTTTCCGTCATATCTTTGACACAACAGCCAAAGCCTATAAATTGTAGGCGTTATCTATCGTAACTGTATAGAGATGTCAAGGACCTCAGTGCCCTCAAGAGTTTATTTTTCTGTCTCATTAGATCTAGATTAGAGTATGCGTCCATAATCTAGTTTTCCATCTAAAAAAGCGCATATTACCGTCATAGAGTCCGTCCAAAGACAGTTCCTAAAGCTTCTGTTTTGGGTTGTGCATGGTGCCTACCCCGAGAGGGGTTGCGACCATCTTATTGCAGACTTTTAATGTTGTCTCATTGGAAGCCAAGCGTATTGTCGCAGTCGTGCGTTTACTACATGGTTTGTTACACAACGGTGTTGATTGTGCGTGGTTGTTGAGCAAGCTGTGTTTGGTCGTACCGAGGTTAAATGCTAGGCAACACATTTATTTGTACTGTCCGCCATGTCGGACAAATGTAATGAGTCGCTCTCCTATTGCTATTATGTGTTACTATTTTAACGCTATCTCTGAACACTGTGACTTAAATTTTGATAGTAAAAGTGATATCTTGAGTGTCGCAGCCGACATCAATTTTTGCAACGCCTGACGATTCATTAGTTGTGTATAAGTGTAGTTGTCGAGATTCAATTTTGATTCCATTGTAGCTGGAAATATTGACAGCCTGCTGATCATTATGTTTGTATTGTTGTTGTTATTATTATGTTGCTATTATGTTTGTACGCAGAGATTTTGTTGTTGTTAAATTTAATTACTTATTTTATCACTTAATTACTTATCTACCCTCTCTGGGGGGCATGTACTCGCGGAACACAATGGTCGCTTGTTGCCGGTCATTTTTTTTTTCATTTCCGTTTTGTTATTATTATTTTCTGTAATTGGGTGTCGTCACCTGTTGAAAATAAACGTTATTATTATATTATCAAATTGATCAAAAATTACAGTTTATATGACTATAGGTACTTAGTTGAACTCACTGATCGTCACTTTCATACAACTAACAATGGTGAATGCTGTGCGCCGTGCGATATTCATTTTTATTATACAGAGTGTCCCAGCTATTCGAAGTGGTCTCTGTGAGCCAAACGATTGATTATTTCAAACAAAAAATTTCAAATTCAAGTATAGGATCACAATGGTCATAATTTAAAATTATTTTGGACTACACAGAGTGTCCCATATATGAGGGTGGCATATTAAAGTTATGTTTTTTTTTAAATGGAATGCTCCATTTGTGAATTATAAGTTTGTGAGTTATAAACAAGTGAAAATAGCAATTTTTTAATTTCAAGACCCTGTATAACGAAAACGGCTCAAAACAGAGAAAAACGGCTTACATGTGTCTACTTTAACTTTTTATGTACTATGCTATAGGTACAGAAACACTTGTACTTACTTTCTTTGTTTTTTTTTAATTTATCAAAGCGTGGAGAATACTTAGATTAAAAAAAATTTATCATCCTGTATAAACATTTCATTTACATCACAGGATAGTACATGAAAAGTTAAAATAGGGACATGTAAGCCGTTTTTCTCTATCTTGAACCGTTTTCGTTGTAAAGGGCATTGAACTTCAAACATTACGATTTTCACTTGTTTATAACTCACAACTTCTCAATTTAAACACCAACTGTAAAAACAAATCTTATTTTTTCTTCTCAGACAATCTAAAAATGCAATAACATTCCATTAATGCAGCATTCCATTAAAAAAAAAAACATAACTTTGATATGCTACTCTCATATGGGACACTCGGTATAGTCCAAAATAATTTTAAATAAGGGCCATTGTGATCTTCTTCTTCTTTATGTGCCGTGCTCGGTCTCCCGAACGTTGGCGATTACTCTGAAGATGGCTTCTCGGTCTTCAGCCATTCTAAAAATTTTTCCTGCCTCGCGGATCCCTGTCCATTCCCTAATGTTCCTGAGCCATGAAGTCTGTCTGCGGCCAACTCCACGACTCCCTGCTATTTCGCCTTTCATTACAAGTTGTAATAGACTATATTTTTCTCCACGTAAGACATGGCCAAGATACGCGATTTTCCGATATTTAATGTTTGTTATCAATGTTTAATATCAATGATTGCCTTTCGCTATTTGCCCTTTACAGAACCTCTTTATTAGTAAGGAAGTCGGTCCATGGAATCCGCAGCATTCGTCGATGAATCCTCTTCTCAAGGGCTTCCAATTTGTTTAGCGAACCAGCTTTCAAGGTCTAACTTTCCATTCCGTACAGAAGAACTGACCAGATATAGCACTACACCAAGCGTTGTCTTAACTTTAGGTTCAGATTATCATCGCAGAGCAGACTTCTCATTTTCTGAAACGTTGTTCTTGCTGTCTCGATGCGGCACTTAATTTCAATGTCTGGATCTAAATTTTCTGAGATAACACTGCCTAGGTATTTGGACACTACCTAGGAATATCATAAATTTAGTCTTGCTGAAATATAATTATTCAACCCCATTTTTGTTCCACAATGACTGATTTTGTCAATTAGATGTTAGAGTCCATCCATGCTGTCGCATATAACGAGAGTATATGCGATTATTATATATATTATATATTATTATATGCGATGAGAGTATCTAATTGTATTGAGCAGGATACCATTTATTTTAATTGCGCTATCCGTGTTCTCCAAGGCATCTAAAGATCTTGTCTGAATATAGGTTGAATAAAAGCGGGGATAGAATACAACCTTGACGAACTCCTCTTCGAATTCTAATAGCGGATATATCTAGCGCTCCTGTTCGAACTTCGTCTGTTTGGCCCCAATAAAGGTTTTCAATTATTTTTGTGTCCCTGTCATCCAGTTCTACTCCCTACTCGTCTCAGTATCTCAATTAATTTTGAATGCCGCATCCTGTCGAATGCCTTCTCGTAGTCTATAAAACAAGCGAACACATCCTTGCGTTGGTCGCGACATTTCTGCAGGAGGATCTTAACAGCAAACAAAGCTGGGTTCCAAACGCATTCCTAAAACCTATTGTCTAAGTCAAATTCGCATTTCTTCCTTATTCTGGCATGAATTGTACGGAGTAAGGTCTTTATCAGATGGCTCATTAGGCTTATTAGCCTGTAATAGCTACAACTTTTAGGTTGAAATTTCTTAGGGATTGTCACAAAAGTTGACCTCAGCCAATCTTCTGAGATTTTTCCGGTGTTGTATATCATATTGAATAGTTTTGTGATATAGTTTAGGTTCTCGTCATCTATCAGCTTCAGTATTTCTACTGGGATCTTATCTGGACCAGGAGCTTTCTTGTTTTTTGCTGTCGAGATTGCATGGAACACTTCGTCCTTAAGAATTGCCGGTCCTTGTGTTGCGTCTTGGTTGCTCGTAAGATTCGGTCTGTTGTCAGAAAAGAGATTCTCTTTATATTGTTTCCAAGTCGTCCTTATCTCATTTTCGTCCACCATAGGGCAGTTTCATGAGTCGAAGAGTGTGTATGTTTGAGACCTCCTATAGAGTCCGGTGACCTCTTTAACTTTCTTGTGCATCTGGAATGAATCGTGTTTTTCTTCTAGTTCCTCTATTTCCCTGCATCTGTCTCTCATCCACTCTTCCTTGGCCTTCTTTATCCCCTTCTTTATGTTTCGGTTAATTTTATTATATTCGATTTTGTTACTCTTGGCTAGTCGTCCACGCTCCATCATGTTTAGGATCTCGTTTGTCATCCATCTTTTTTTTGGCTTTGTGCGTTGGTTGAATATTTTTCCTGCATACAGCTGTTAAGATATTCTTTAGGTCTAACCATAGGTGTTCTACTTCGTTGTAAGTTTTCTTAGCTCAAATGGCCAGCTCGTTGTTAAGTTCTTGTTGAACAAGTTCTCTTGTTTGTGGATTCTTGAGAACATCTATGTCTGTTTTTAGATTTAGGCCATTGGCCATTGTGATCCTTTACTTAAATTCGAAAAAATTTTTCGAAAAAATCCATCGTTTGGCCTACAGAGACCGCTTCGAATGAGCTGGGACAGCCTGTATTATGTATATCTTGTGATATAATCCTATATTTGATGAATTTTGCAATGGTTTGTCAGGTTATACTATGAGTAGATGTCTAACTTTCTATTCTTCACTTCTTCCATTAGCGGCAGAATTGAGACCTCAAGTCAAGTGCCATTTTGTATAATGGTAAAATACTTTGGAAAATACGTTGTTCAAATGACAATTGGAAGTTTTTTTCCTTTTTATTTGCATATTTTCATCGGTGAAAAACTTCAGGAAATTAACAACGTTAACAAATAAAAAATATGAATAGGTTTGTTCCAACAAATAATTTTAGGCAGTTCTGAACCCAGTGCAGAATTTAGACTAGACCCATGAAAAATCTAACACAGAGAGGCTTTTTTTCAAAAATTGAAATTTAAAATTTTATAAACAGCATTTTTACGACCAATTTTATTGTAGTAAGTATGTTTTTTAAAAATGTTTTTAAAGTTTTGGAACCAGAATGGAAACCAAAGAAGAAACCAAACAAACAACTGAGGGACTTCCACAAGGAGAAACCTCAGAACTTAGCATGGATTCACAGGATGTGGCAGGCCCCCAAAACCATACCACCCTGGAACCTATATGCAAGTTGAAACACACAGTTGTGCGGACTCGCAGGGAAGTAGCAGTGCTACAAGACCAGCGAGTACGACAGCTGCACAATCACAGGACACTACCACCTAAGGGTGCACCTACATAAGCTGGGGATATACCGAGAAGAATTAGTTTGTAGACTCTGCAATGAAGAAGATGAGACAGCTTCTCATATTCGAGTGTCCAGCACTCGCACGAACATGCTATGCGGTTCTGGGTTCACTCAGTCCCGGGAGCCTGCTAGCGGAAAAGACCTTGGTTAGCGGACTGCTGAACCTTGTCAAAGGAACGGAGCTCTTCTAATCAAGGAAAATATAAATGTGAGAAATACAATAAGCCCGCTGGCTTCAGTGTTTGGGACCACATAGACCATCTCTCACAATTAGTTAAAATACCAATAGGTACCAATACAAAAAAAAATTCCATGCGATATACAGGGTGTTTCATTAATCAGTGCAGAAACTTCAACTGGAGATTCCTTGCTGAATTTTAAGGGCGTGTGTCATAAAAAAAATTCTTAAAGCCTCCCCTAAGAAGTTACATCCTCTTAAAGTAGTGTAACCTCCAACCCCCCTGGCCTGGTGATCTCTAGAATTTCCCTCCCCCCTTTTTCTTTGTAGGACCCGTTTTGTTGTGTGACGTCTTGTAGCACCCAGTAGTTCGTAAAGATGGGGTCGCAGAGATTTTGTTGAGAATGGGAAATAAATCAACGTAATTTCAAAACACCTAATTTACTGCCTTTTCCTAATTTAATTATTTACAATTCAAAATGATTATGAAATTCTATGTTATTTATTTACAATTTTATTTTATTATTCAATTTATTTAATTCATTTCTTCAAGATTAAAAATTCTAATTTTATGTTGGTACAACCTGTTACCTGCAGTTCAAATACAACCCAGTCGATTTATGATTTGTTTATTTTGTGGTTTTGTTGCGTGAATTGGGTCTGGTGCCTGGAGCTGGTTTATGGGCCTATTGTTGTCCTTTTACAATTGGTTTCACTCTTACTTTCTTACCCCCTGGTGTTGGAGCGTCATTCGTTGTAGAAGCGAGGTTGTCAGCTTGTGACAGTTGTAGGATATCAGAGTGTTATTTTTATCTTCCCGAGCTAATAAGATGCAGCAAGGCGTTATAGCCAGGTGCTTCGATCTTTGCCTGTTTGAAGATTGGAAGGCGGTTTAATCCGCGCTTCCCGATGTGTTTCGATTGGTATCCTTACGACAGGATGGGTGGCGGTGGCTAATTAGATGACTGTTTAGTAATTCAAATACAGAGGCAAGACCGCGAATCTCCCGGACCTGTTTCTGTACTGAGATAACGATTCTTGACCGAAAAGCCAATACACAGACCCTTCTCAACCCTAAGAGAATGCCATACACGTACTTTGAACGTGCCGTATTTTCTTGCATACCCTGCTGGCCATGGGACAAGACGGACTCCGCTCAGTATATTTTCCCCTATTATAATGTGTGTGTGTAGAGAGAAAAGATGCACCAGCTTCGTGGTAGTCCTGTTATCGGTACAAGGTCAATTTCGAACTTATGATTTTCGGTACAATTTCATTGTGAAATTGTTTGATTGTCTTGTTTCTATATTGCCTCACTCGACAGTACATCTAAAAAATTCCCAATCAAATTACTAGCTCGTGATAATAAAAAGTACCCTGATTTCCTTGATTTCTCGAAAGCTCAAATTTTGTGGAGTTCGTGGTTTTGAAAATGAATTGAATATTTTTCAATTCGTGAATTTTTCTGAATTTTGATTTGATTTCTTTCTTTGTGAATTTTGAGACTTTTGACTTTTCTAAAATTTTAAAAACCCTTCCTTTATTTAAAAGTTGTCGTGAAAATTGCGGAGACTGTTTCTTATGAATCAAAGAATAAGTTAAAAGTCGGGGTTAAGTATTTGAACTGCTGATATCGTCGTACGTCTGGCTCCTCAAGAACGCAGTCTGGATACCTGAGACAAAACGAGAAAATTTTCAGAGGCAGTAAACTTATAAAGATCAATCTAAGCTTTTTATTTACAAAATTTGAAATTGTGAAAATTTACTTCACCTGTAGAATTGATGGCCCCTTGGGTTAACAGGGCGACGGGTTCCGGTTCCTCTAAGGCATCGTCGTAGTAGAGGTGTCTAGGCGCTGCAATTGGACTCGGGTCGGCTATGGCGGGCGGCATGGCAACAGCGTGCTTGATTCTAGCTGGACGGCCTCGTCTTGGCTTCCGGACAATAATAGGGACGACTGGCGGTATTTTCAACTTGCGTACTTTCTGCGTAACTGACTTGCTGGGCACGGGCTGCGGCTTTAGTGGTTTTCGTGGCATTTTTGGAACGAGTAGGTTAGGCAAGATTTCCGGGCAATTTCTTCAACCAGAAAGGGTTAGGTAGGATTTCCGGGCAATTTCTTCAACCAGAAAGGGTTAGGTAATATTTCCGGGCAATTTCTTCAACCAGAAAGGGTTAGGCAAAGGAGTAGTCTACGATCAGGAAGCTGAATCAAGACTCACTTTTGCGCTGAGATCTCTGCCTGTATTTATAGTAGACGGTCCACCCTTGTCTTCGTGGTCTATTGTGTCTATTTAGGTCAGCGCTTTCACCCTTCGTTCCTTTATCCAATGACTCGTTATGGTAGATTTCCCTGCTTTCCTCTTGTGTGAACTAAATGGTGGATATGTCATTTGATTAAACTGCTTTTCCTTTATATGGGACAATTTTAGTCGTGTTTCTATCACTTGTATTAATGAAGTTCCCATTGTATTTTATTTAATTTCCGGTCATCTGTTTAGGCGAGATTTAGTTTAAATCTTTGGATATTTTCACCTCACTTTTCTTCTGATAATCTTTCTTCACGTGATTTTAGGTAATAGGTACTACCTTTTTGTGTAATTTTTAGATAAAAATTATTCACCCCGGGGCGTTAGGTTTCAGTAGGGTAAAAAATTCACATTTATCGATTTTTTTCTGAAATGATTTGAAATAAAAAGAAACGGCTAGGTATTCTAATACTACTACCAGGAACCTCCATAATTACATAATTTTATCCACCCTTGTTCTCTGCAAGTATGTAAATCATACTACCCCTAAAAGTATTTTTTCAGAACTTTTTCCTAATATTTTTTTTATCTAGAAGCTCACACTTTGGAGGGCCAGTTCAATTGAAAAAAAAATTTGTCTCTTAACAATTTCACGGAAATTCAATACTTTTCCACTAAAGAAATAAAATAAGCGGACTTACATAAATTATAAAATTATGATTTTACATACCAAAAAAAATAAAAATATGAAAATATGTAAAATATGTATAATATTTATGGAAATAAATAAACATATACATAGAACACAAAAAAAAAACAACAAACGCAATCATATTTAATTTAAATTAGCAATATTTTGTTTAAGATAGTGCTCAAAATGGGCACCATTTTCTTAGAATACATGCCCTTATTTTATTTCTTTAGTGGAAAAGTATTGAGTTTCCCTAAAATTTTTAAGAGACATTTTTTTTTCAATTGAACTGGTCCTCCAAAGTGTGAATTTAAAGATACAAAAAAATTATTATAGGAAAAAAGTTCTGGAAAAAACTTTTAGTGGTAGTATGATTCACACCCTTGCAGAGAACAAGGACGGATAAAATTATGTAATTATGGAGGCTTCCTGGTAGTAGTATTTCAATAGCTAGCCGTCTCTTTTATTTCAAGTAATTAAAAAAAAAAAATCGATAAAATGTGAATTTTTTGCCCTACTTCAAGGGGACGAACTTCTTAGGGGATGCTTTAAGAAAATTTTTTTTATGACAAACCCACCTTAAAATTGAGCGAGAAATCTCCAGTGTAAAGCTCGAAAAGTTAGCATCGAAACTGTAAACCGTTTTCTAGTTATATCCAGGTGAGTAACAAAAAAAGTTCGTATGACCTTAAGTTAGTCACACTGTTTACAATAATAGATATTTAAACTGAATTCTGAAAAAAATTACGACGTGTTAATATTCAAATTTATTTTATCTTTCATTTCGTGCCATTTTCACCCATCCAGGTTAGAACGGAAAGCAGCAATTTAGAAATTTCTTGTTTTCCATGTTTCTTCTCTGGGTATTTATTATTTTTGATCATGAAGTAAATACCAATAAAAATAGAAGCAGAAATCAAAAAAATGTGAATATAAACCTTTATACTTCTATTATTTGTAAAAACTAAAACATATATTATCATTTCTTATTATTAGTCGAATGTGAGATTAGTAAATAGTCGACAGGTGTGAGTGACACTTGATACTTCATTAACTGGAGATTTACAAGGGCCAATAAACGATATCTGCTCGATATTGGTCTAGTGGTCTATAAAGTCGACCATAAAGTTTTACGACAACATTCGAGATTGCCGGGCCCGCAAATGTGGTGAAACACATAACCAAGCAGCACGGTACTCATTCTCGATACCTTCTCACTTAACTATCTGTATCCTCACTACTTTTCTTTATTCCACTATGAACGTCTCGTTAAACTCGAGACGCCATACGTGGGGTCTTATCGGTCGTAAGCATGATACCTATAGAGTGCCCACCTACTTTTATCTGCAAAAAGTTGCAAAATATTTTGTATTCTGCAAACAAAAAAAAGACGACCTAATGCGTTTAGAATAGAATTTACTTGGATAGTATTTCTTCTAATTATTATTGTTAAGTGATTATAAATTAAAACTCGAAATTTTGCTCTAGGTAATTAAAACATTTATTGCTTATTAATTCCTCTCCATTTACTTGAATTTGTTATCTATCATTTTCTCGTCATCAATCATGAAGACTCCACTCAATCGAAGTCTGTTCAATTATTAACAGTATATACTTAGCACATACAAAAGTAATGGCAGGTACATAAACTAAGGATACATAACAATTATTGATGTGAACGATGACAAAACTAATGTCTGGCCCGCATCCTGAATAACAAGAAACTAAGTTACTAAACTAAGAGTTAGGGGAAGTTATAGAAGAAGCTAAAATGCTTATGAGTAAAGAAAACAAAGACCAGAAAATGATACATAAGATATTATAAGAAACAAGTGATAAGAACGTAAATTCAGCCAATGAAAAAATGAATATGTTACGGTCAGAGTAATAAAAATGCGGTTAGTATTAATAATTACCGGTAAATATTAATAATAACTGGACCATCTGGTTATTTTAATTAATACTGGGCAAATAATCATTTTTACCGGTTATTATTAATAATTTCTTATTGTGTTTGGTAAAAGTAATAAAAAATCGTCATTTAATTAGACAACATATTTTTTAATTAATAATGTACCATGACCACAATTATAATTCTCATAGTAAAATCAAATAAAACTTTTAAAATAAATTAAGTGAACTAAAAATAAGCTCATAATGAAATAAAAGGTTACACAACTTTAATGTAACACGAGGAACAATTTATATAAAAATTAATCAGTTTCTATCATAAATTAAAATCATAAACTAAAATTAAAATATAGATCCAAACAACTAAAATTATAAATATATCCAAAGAAACAAAAATCGATAAAAATAATGAAGATTTTCATTTTATAATAAAAAAAAAAGATTTATTTTTGCAACAACGACTTTTATGACATTTTAAATTGCAAAGAATTTTTAATTTTCTACCTTTGCAGCGGTTTGAATTGCATTCAGCAGTGCAACAATTGCATTGTTGTTTTTTTTCATTTTCAACAGAAATAACTGCAGCTATTATATTTCGACCGTCGGCTTTAGCTCGATCTACCTTTGGTACCTTAATTCTCATACTTTGACCTATTTCTGCTATTGAAAATTATTTTCTCGGCCTGCTTTTCCAGCGACTGTCTAGCAAACTCTCGAAGCTCATTAATTTTTTGTGAAGACGCATTAATTGTCGCATTGATAGTATCGAAAACAAGTTGTTGATCTTCATTCTGGCATAGAGAATTCTGTTGATTTAAATCTCCAGGCTCAATAACAACAGACTGTGTGACAACTAGTAAATCTCTAGACGTGTGGTCAGTATTCTCATCGGTACTGCGCTCAGAGTCATTCGAGATAGTTACCATATTGACCTCGTAAGATTGACTGAAGATTGACTCGCTATTTTTGACAATGTATCAAAAGCTGGTAAAAAAGTTTTTAAACCCACTTTAGCTTTACACCCAAACATAGCTTCAAAAGGACTATATACGATTTATGCCTGAGTGGTGGGCTTTGTTCTTCATCAACTATATAAATTTTATTCCCTCCGACCATTTTGTGGTCTTGTTTGTTTCCAGCCATGTACCTAAATAACATATTCTCGATGTCTTGGTTTGCTCTTTAAACTGAACCTTTCCACTGACTGTGTTGTGGTTTTCCATGTACAATTTTTGGTTCATTCCACATGTGGCAAAACTCTTCAATTACTTTATTAGCAAATTCGCGCCCATTGTCACTGTACGATAGGCATGGGGCTCCAAATATTGTGAACACATCCAACAAATGGTATGCAACTTCCTCGGAACGTTTAGTTTTTAGTGCCCTAAGCTGCACAAACTTCGTAAGGTTCACAGTTTGTTGCTGCGTGTGTCACCCCACACGGTGCGCTCCTCCCCGCACTACCACAGTTTAGGATTTTTTATATTTGCCACTCGTGGGTGAAAATTATTAATAATTACTGGTCAGTGTGATAAATTTATCATAATAACCTCGTGTATTGGTTAGTATTAATAATTCCCGGTAATTATTAATAATTTCCAATTAATCACACTGACCGTAACAAATGTACAGTCCATGGACACGTCAAAAGAAACAAGAAAGACTGAAATTGTCAAACCGTTGAAGAAGACATTGAATTAACGACCATGATAGGCGAAATTAATAAACGGGTGGTGCTAAAAGACAAGAATTCGGATGGAAAAATTCAAAGAGAGCCATTGAAGAAACTGAACGACAATCCAAAACTTAAGAGAAAAATAAATCTGGGCAATTCAGAATTATTGCAAAATGACCAAATGAATACAATCAGATCACAGCTCTAAATGACTAAGATAACTGAACTCGGAAAAGACCTTTTATATTTCAAGAAATCTCTGCGATTGGATCTTAGTGACAAAATGTTCAAGCAAAAACGAGAACTTTGCGACAAATATACCACACAACAATTTTAAAAGAACATTCGAAAGTTGAAGAACAACTAAAACAGAAAGTATCAGCAAAAGCTTTCAGGTTAAAAAAAAAAGATACATAGAAAGATAGGCCCAATACCGATATAATAAAATTTTCGTAAAAAACACTTGGAAATGTTATAACAGCGTCATGGAAACGAGGTACCAGACAGGTTTTAAACTACTGAAACAAGAAACTGAAACCTACTGGAAGAGCATCTGGGAAAAAGAAATCACACACTCAAGCAGCCCCATGAATTCAACAAAAATATGAAAAAACAGCCAATATCAACAGAATGAAGTGGTAAAACATTGACGAAAGCGAAGTAAAATCAGCAGTAAGGAAAACGGCTAATTGTAAATCACCAGGTACCGACGGCATAACCAATTTCTAGGGGAGAACGTACTTAATAATAAAGGGGATGTGTCAAAAACTCATATGGCTTTAAGGACCACCCACTTAAAAGTAAAATGTTACATAAGGATTGTAAATAAAGGAGGAAGAACATGTCACTGGATTGACTACAAAAAACCTTCGATGCGCATTACTGGATCATCGAGGCACTGAATATCTGCAAAACATTCTCTACCCTCCTTTCTTTCATCAGCAAAGCAATGAATAATTATAGGAATACCGATCTGCACCTAATACCAAATCTCAAGAGCTGCAGCAGTAGCAATAACAACAAAACCACAATCATTCACAAACATACAAATAAAAAGCGGAATATACCAATAAAGAGACCGCTATCACCAATATTAATAATCTTTATTAACCTTCAAAAATGTCAAGAAGCAAATAAGAAAACTTGGAAAGATATTCAAATTTTTTTTACATGATGTAGGTATATACTCCTCCAAAATTTTAAAAACGCTCCTGTAGCTTCTTCTTTCAGGATTAGTGAACGAAATTTTTTACTTTTGTAAAACTTTGGAATGATATTTGATTTACGTTAAAAAAATTCCTAGAGTTGCGTTACTTTACAGGATGTTCCTTCAAATTTCGAATTTTCGAAAATAACCGTCCATGAGGCACGGAATAAAATTTGTGTGGGAGTAAGACCACAAGGATTTGTCTGGTGTTGCATTTGAGCAAAATCTATCTCGTCGTTTCAAAATGGCCGGCTTTTGAATTTTAGAAATAATGGCTACTTTTTAACCCCTGTATATAAGTAAGATAGAAAAAAACTTTTTCATTCTCCCCTTTACGAAAGTGTAACTTTCTGTCTTGATAAGGCAACCGAAAGCGAAAGTAAAACATCCTAGGTGATAGGTTGCTAGGTGGTTGCTAGCTATGAAAAACTTTCGTGGCCTGGACAAAAAAGTAGAAATGTCAGTTTGATTAACGTTTATTTAGATGGAAAATTAAATGTAAAACTGCAATAAAAAATCCCAGTAAATCTTTCTGGAACATACAAATAATTATTATTGTATGTTCCAGAAAGATTTACTGGAATTTGCAGCTTCTTGAATGAAATTCATTTTTAACTAAACTACGATCAAAGTGTCTAAAATTATAGCGGTACAGAGTTTTAAACTTGACAGTGTCATAAATTAATAATTTAAAACTATCGTTACCATGGTAATGTTAAAAACATGGCACCTTATAATAATTCCATTGTTATCACTGAATCGTATTATTTTACTCATTTCTTCTTAATCCGTGGTTCAATATGGCAAGGGGAGAATGAAAAGCTTAATACATTACACGCTACGAAAGCTCTTTCAGGTGCTCGGTGTTTTTAAATATTCTCGGCTACGCTACGCTTCGCCTCGGGTATTTAAATACACCTCACACCTAAAAGTGAACTTTCGTAGCTTGTAATGTAAATAACTATTAAGCCAAATTAACAACAATTCTTAAGCCAGGGGCGTGGGTAGGAAAAAGGTTAAAATGGCTAAATATCTCTAACATTTTTGAAGGAAATAAACCAAAATTTTTATAGTGGATAACTATATGTAACCTTTATACGTAACTATGATAACATTTAACCTTCAAAAATTTCAAAAACCAATAAGAAAAATGGCGGAGATATTCACTTTTTTTCACGTTCATTTCTGTAAAATTTCAAATTGTCGATTTTCAAACCTTCTGGCAACGTAGTCATACAAGAGAGCATGAAAATCACTCGGAAATTGGCTTCAACGTTTTCTAAAAATTCCTTGACTGAACTGAACCGTGGAATTAAAGGACCCCCTTGAATTCGGAGAGTCGCTCAGGTAATATGTTCCAACTCGGAAACTCCACTTATTATTTTGATGAGAGAAAAATCATAACGGCGTGACAATTTTTTTTATTTGTCGTGTCACTTTCCAGTTATGACATAAACTTGTGTTTTTTTATAAAATGTAAAAACCACTTTATTAAAATAAAGCCAAATCGAGCTTTATATGATTGTATTAAAAAAAGACCTATTTAATGATTTCATAGAGGTAACTATGACTTACATTTAAAAAATCAAAAATTTATGTATGAAACTCGAAAATTACACGACAAATAAGAAAAATTATAACGCCGTTCCATTGGTTATATAATCGTCTAAAACGTTTTCCTTTACGATTTTTCTCTAATTCGAATAATAAGAGTGCTATCTCAGTATACCTAAGTAAATTCAAGAAATTTAGTTCATGTCAAATATTTAGGTATCTACAGGGTGTCCCGTATCGTTATGTTCAAAATTCTTGAGCATATAGTAGGCTTAATTTTGAGCCCAAAAAACCCAAAAGTGACAGGTCTATCTTTATTCGTTACGAAGTTACAGGCCTAAGAAAATTATGACTAGTAAATAACATTCAACTTTGTAAGCCACAAAAATTGCCACACATGAGTAAACGTCACCGAAATAAACATTAGTAGAGAGTAGAGGTTCCCCTGCTCATACGAAATGGCATTAGGATTCAAATAGATGCGGCACCAGCATATTTCGGAATTGGTGTTTGTAACTAAATACCAGAGAGAAATTATTATTTGATCGTATTCAGCAAGCTGGTCAAGAGATAGGAACGCGAAAAAGGACGAGAAAACTGTTACTTTTGCAATAGGCCTCCGAGCAAAAGCTTGTATTCAGCAAGGAATAGGACATTTTTAACACATGATAAACTAAAGATTTGGTCAATAAAATAAGTTTTATGTGGTTTTCAAAGTTAAATCTGGTATTTACTAGATATTATTTTCTTAGGCCTGTAACTTCGTAATGAATGCAGATAGACCTGCCACTTTTAGGTTTTTTAGGCTTAGAAATAAGCCTAGTATATGCTCACAAAATTTGAACATAACGATACGGGACACCCTGTATAGAAACCCATGAAGATTTTCAAAAAAACAAAATCTGTTTCGAATTAAGCTCATAAAACTGCACTACTTTCCCTATTTAACCGTTACTCTAACTGCTAGCTGTAGTGTTTAAGATCCCTCTACTAAACATTAAAAAAAAATCACCCTCCATAATGTACCTATGTCTACATGTTTATTAATTTTAGGGCTGTTAGTTATTATTTCATTATAAATCTGGTGGACCTTTCGTGAATTTGATTTCGTGAACATATTCATAGATTGAAAATATTCTGACTTAGAAAAGAAAAGAATTTTATTTACTGCAAAATAAGTTATTACGTGTTCTCTCTTATGTTATAATTTGAATATTATGAAATATTATGTTAATGATATTATTACAATAATGATCAACTACGCTTTTAAATATTTTGTTTCTTTTTCACAATTTTCAAGATCAAGCATGTGAGCAATTTATTGTTTTTTGTTTTGCCATAAGCAATACAATGACAAAAAGTATCATTACTATAGTCCAATAAAGTCTAAAAAGTCATACGTATCGATTAAGAATACACATCCTTTTGATAGTTCGATTTATTTTGTTTCATATACGTGGTTTTTATAGTAACCGTCCAGTTTGTCCAAACATTCCATCCCGCATAAATAAGTATACGTCAACATTGGTTTTGAATCAGAATTAAATGCACAAAACAGAGGATAGAATGTCATTACGTGAATAAATTTTATGTAGTTGTCAGTGGCTCTCAAACTGACGTAAGCGATTCAATTCATTGTTTGAATGATTTTTTCAATAATTTACGCTCCTTTACAACTTGACATTTAACTGTTTGACATTTTCTGGTGAAATTAAAAATATTAATTCGGACGGTTAGTGTGACGTCACATCTGACTTTTTAAAGTTAATCCTACTATATCTTCAACCTTATTTATCTTTTATGACTAACTCTATGCATCATTAACATGTGAAAACCAGGAAATTCAAAACTAAACTGCTTGAATTTCCAATTTACATTCAGCCGGGTGTGATGAATCCATCCCATCGTCAAGTGGAACAGTTATCGGCTGTCGTCTGTCACTGGATATTTATGACCAGCGATTTCACTGTTCGCTGCGATTAGGTAAACAAATAAGCCAACATTAGGCTCTGAGAGGCAGAGAGCTATTAAAATGACGCCGGGCAACAGGTGTGCGATCATTTTTCCAAATGATAGCCTACCATGACCGCCCGGAGCTCTGCAATTGTGTGTCATATCTGTCACGACGTACTTTACGTGTTGTTGATAGCGCCGTTTCGGCCAGCGGCATGGGACATCTGCGTTTTAGTAATACATATTATAACAAGTGTCTTTATTATGACATTATTAAAGTGGGATCTTATTTGGAGGTTTGCAAAATCATACTCATTAGTAATATTGCAATATGCCCCAATAACTTGTTTAATATATGTACAGGCTGTTTCCTGTAAGCTTGGTCAAACCTTACAGCTGATCCTCAGACAAAAAGAATGAAACATAAAGTATATGTAGGTATATGTAGAAGGGTGCCCGGCAACACTTATTAAAAAATATATAGGCCTTCAAAGTTGTGTGAGAATGAGGTATTTTGAGAGAATGGATATGAATTTAATTTTGAACGTAATTCTTTTCGGTCACTGGTGGTTGAGTTTATTCACCTACCTTCTTGTCTAGCAGCGATGCTATGATGTGGCCACACTTTCCGGTTGTCTGTTCCTGGGGTAGGTGGATGATGATGACACAACACGAACTAAGTATTATTATTAATTGAGAATTTAGAGAATTGAATTTTAGTTTCACTTATAGTCGCCGTGAGAGAGTCCTTTTCGTTCTTTTTTCGAGCGCGTACGACGTCTCTTTCCGGTAGGGCTTGCGCACTCCCACCAGTGATAACAAATACGCGGTTCAAACATCATCTGATATTACCATTGAAAAAAAATACCAACGACGCAAACCGCAGCATAGCAACACGAATACATATATCAATACCAAATAAAATAAAACAATAATGAAAGTGAATATACCCCAAATATGATAAATCAACCCAAAAAACTATAATATAAAAAGAAATAAAAATTTAATTATTCTGAGAGTGTGCGGCACGAACAAAAGTACATATCAAGATTGCATTTTAAAAATTTATAAAACAATAGAAATATAAAACTAAAATGGTTACAAATTATAATGTTAAAAATAAAATAACATCATATTAAAGGAACTGTTCAAAATGCCGCCCTCCTGCAGCCATACACGCATGACAGTGCCGTAGCATAATAAACTGTCTTACACTCTAGGAGCATCCTGGAGTATTTCTAATTACCTACTTAAAAATTCTGAATTCCCTCAGTTTTTCTGCATTAATAATGGGGGTAGAATACAAGTATAATATTTTAATATTGTATTTCATAATTTGTAACCATAGTTACAATACAAATAATATTTCTTTATTTTTATAGTTTCATAATATTTTTAGCTGCAATTCTTGATACTTCGAAGGCATATTATATCTTTTTTTACGAAGTGTTTCCGGACACCCCTATACACTGTGTCCAAGATAAAAATGAGCATGAAGATCTCGGAAACCGTGGGAGATATACATACAGGGCCGATTAAATGGGGAGAATTTTGGAAAACACGTTTGACCCACTATGTGTGACATTGAAATGAAAAATCCAGAGCCGTATTTAAAAATCGAAGTTCATTCCGGCCCTGCAAATATGAATCGTCGGATAAAAAAATTGACATCGCAAAAATAAAACTGGTCAATAACTGCAATGAAATGTGGTTTCAGTTTTTCTCAATCTTCAATAATAACGCCAATATACAGGGTGTCCGGAAATTATGCGCAAAGAATCAAGGGGGTGATTCTACTTGGTAAAATATTGCCAAAATATCTATAATTTTTTTTCGAAAACTCACAAATAAGAAAGTTATGAGCCTTCAAAGTTGATTTTTTTTATAACTTTTTTTCTAGTGTACGGATTTTCTTAAAATTTGACACACTTGCCACTGATGTTGCAAGGTCCAAATTAGACTTGAATCCCTCGAAATCAAGAGAGAAATATATTTATTAACTACTGCCCTTGACCTTCAGAAAAGGCCTATAACTTTTTTTCTGATATTTTTTTCTGAGTTTTGAAGATGCACAATTGAAGAACATGAAGAAATATTTGGAAAAGGTCATTTTTGTCTATCACGATAAAATGACCTGCTAGACCGAGTAAAACTGTTTTAAAAATTTGCTTGTACTAAAATTGATCACCATAAACTATGATCATTCTGCAACAATACCAAAGCATGCTTTGGAAACAGCTGCAGGGTGCCTAGGAAACAAAGCGTTTGCTTTGGATTTAATTTTGACAGCAATTTTATTTTTTTAAAATTATTTTATTATTTTATTAAAAAAAATATTATTAAAAATTTTTAAAATTTTATCATTTTCATGCAAGTCTATACAGGGTTATTCACGGTATACGCCACGGAAGTTCATGACCGTGTCTCTGGATTTTTGGATTTTTTTATTTTTGGAGTGGATAGAGACCCGGCAGAGGTACGTTTTAAAATTATATTCATAATGTACAGGGTGTCCCAAAAGCATGAAACATATCAAAGCTATGTTTTTTTAAATGGAATGCTCCTATGTTATTGCATTTTTAGATTGCCTGGGAAGAAAAAAGAAGATCGACTTTTACAGCTGGTGTTTCAATTCAGAAGTTTGTGAGTTATAAACAAGTGAAAATCGTTATTTTTCAAGTTCAAGGCCCTATACAAGGAAAACGGCTTAAGATAAAGAAAAACGGCTTACATGTCCCTATTTTAACTTTTCATGTACTATCCAATGATGTAGAGGAAATGTTTATACAGGGTGATAAAAAATTTGAATGATACTTAATGATTAATTAATAATAATTATTAATAATAATAATAATATTAATAATTAATTAATCCTTAATGACACTTAATACCTCGGATTTCTCGCCGATTCGAAAACTGCAGGACCGTACTTATTTTTTTGATAACTTTCGGTTCTGTCGAAAAGTTCACCCTGTATGCATTTTATTCAAAGTTGGTTGCCATTTTCTAAAACTACGTGAAAAATGCTACAATTGTGGTAAAAAAATACTTGGCATCATTAAACTGAATCGAGAAGAAAATTCAGTTTTTTAGTTTTTTATTTGGGATTTCAATTCATGTGTTGTTAATAATTTAAGAAAAATCGAATATTTTGGTGGTTTTTTAAAACTTGCGTATTTTGTAGTTATTTCAAATAAATTTACTTTATCTACAGATTTAGCCAAGATTGGGGACCCTTCTACAGATTGTTTCGAACTAAAAATAAGTTTTAACAGCAAAATCAATAACACAATTTAACACATAAATCAGGAACGCAAACCAGAGAGGATTGATTTTCCAACACGATGGGGCGATTTTGAAATTTTAAATAATTTTAAAGCGATTTTTTTTAAATGGTTTTTAGATTAATTTCAAGGTCAAGGAAATGTGTTGAGTTTGATGGTGATCTCCTTGACCATTACCTGCACTGAATTGTAGTTTTTCTTCCCAACATTTGTGTTGATATTTTTCTTCCTGTTTCGTTTATGTGGATACTTATTTGTCTATGTGGTAATATGTTTTAAAAAAATCACATTTGATTTTTCTTAAATTATAAACAACACCATGAATTGAAATTTTCCTCTCGATTCAGTTTAATGATTCCAAGTATTTTTCACCACAATTGTAGCACTTTTCACGTAGTTTTAGAAAATGGCACCAAACTTTGAATAAAATGCATACAGGGTGAACTTTTCGACACAACCGAAAGATATCAAAAAATAAGTACGGCCCTGCAGTTTTCGAATCGGCGAAAAATGCGAGGTATTAAGTGTCATTAGTAGATCATATCTCCCAAATTTCGTTAAATTCGATCAATTCGTTCAAAACATATCGCTCATCAAAAATTTCGGCAAATTGCACAAATCATCCTGTATAATCGAAACGAAGGGCCTCAGGAAAATTTCAAAACCAGATCCTGAATCGCCTTGAAAAACTACACCTACCCTTAAGCTATGTCAGTCATGTCGTGGGATACCTGTATACAAATGTATACGAATGTCTCTGTTTTGTACATAACTAGGCAACCCTGCAGCTGTTCCCAAAGCATATGCTTTGGTATTGTTGCAGAATGATCATAATTTATGGTGATCAATTTTAGTGCAAGCAAATTTTTAAAATAGTTTTACTCGGAAACAGGTCATTTAATCGTGATAGACAAAGAGGACCTTTTCCGAATATTTCTTCATGTTTTTCAATTGTGCATCTTCAAAACTCAGAAAAAATTGTTACGAAAAAAGTTACAGGCCTTTTTTGAAGGTCGAGGGCACTTAAGGCCTCTTGATTTCGAGGGATTCAAGTCTAATTTGGACCAAGGATGGAAAGCAACATCAGTGGCAAGTGTGTAAAATTTTAAGAAAATCCGTACACTAGAAAAAAAAGTTATAAAAAAATATTGATTTAAAAAATCAACTTTGAAGGCTCATAACATTCTTATTTGTGAGTTTTCGAAAAAAAATTATAGACACTTTTGGCAATATTTCATCAAGTAGAATCACCCCCTTAATTTTTTGCTCATAATTTCCGGACACCTGTATATAAAAACTAAAATTGAAAAGAATTTTTTTCAAAATAAATCGAGAATGAAAAATAATTTTTTAAATCTCATTCTGCCATTGCATTGTCCATTGTCCTTCTGGTTGCCCAACTTTTTTACCATTGAACACACCCTATCTCTTTTTTTATAGCGGGTGATAAAAATAATAAAAAATGTTACCACTCTGTGTAAAAATTTCATCCATCCAATAGGACACCGGATGAAAATGTAAGATAGGGACATGTAAGCCGTTTTTACATTATCTCGAGCCATTTTCAATATAAGCGGCTTTGAAAATGGAAAATCGCGATTTTCATTTGTTTATAGCTCATAAATTGCTCATTACAAACTTCAACTTTACAAACCATTCTCTTCCATTCTGCTAAACGAATTACCAAACTTGTTTGATCCCCTGACCTTGGAACTTCGAAGACGAATTTGTTTTATGCATGACGGTGCTCCTCCACATTTTTCGCTAAATGTACGTAATTATTAGAGCGAATAGTATTCAAATAGATGGATAGGTAGAGGCAATGATGCACCCACAAATTGGCCAGCTCGATCCCCTGATATGACACCGATGAATTAGGTACTTTTTTTAGGGAACTTTGAAAACCCTTGTGTATTCCAGAGGCCAGTAGATGCAGAAGGTGAATTAAGGAGACTGAAAGAAGAAACTGGAATAATGGACCTTTTGAGAAATGATCACGAAATGCTCCAAAGAGTTCAATTTAATTTTTTAAGACATATTAATCTTTGTATAAGTACACGAAAATGAAGGTCATTTTGAACATTTGCTACAAGCATTTTTTTAAATAAAATTAAATTAAATTTTTGTTGTTGATAAATCTCTTATTGACTGTTTTAACTAACGTACCTATAAAAATCACATTTATGTACCTAATAGTCGTTTTTTGTAGCTTTCAGTGACCGTTATTTTAATTCAGCGCCTTCGCTTCAAATTGTGTGCAATTATTACAATTAATTTATAACTACTCACTTATTAGATCTGATGGCCATGCATGTAGTGATTTTCTTAAATCCAGATATCTTAGAAGCGGCTGCTTAAATCAACTCTTACCATGCTTGTATGCCTTTTTTCGGTGAAAGACGTTGGAGAATAAGAATTTTTATTCAAAAGTTAAATACAGAGTGGACCAAAAAAGGTAGTTCGTTTTGAGCGTGTTCAATGTATCGCAGGCGGCGCCCTCTAAATTTTACAATAAAAATGATTGCAGTTTAAAATTTTCACCCCACAAAAGCCCCTCCAGGCGGATATTGTGAAAATATACAAATTGTTAAGAAAGTTATTTCAGAAAAACGGAATCCAAATTGAACTTTTGACACCCTGTATCTACGAAATCATTCACATTTGGACTTATCTAGGCCTCAGGAATTTGTGGTAGCATTTTATTCCGCACCTTGTAAGTATAAGATAATTAATTGTTTATTAAACTAATGCTTATTAAGCTATTTAAATCTAAATTGTTCATGCATGTAGTTTGCGCTAGCGTACTGGATATACCGGGTGTCCCAGACTTAATTGACCAGGCCATATCTCATATACCAGGTTGAGATAATCGAACCGAATAAAGGGGATTTTATTATAATTTTTCAAGCTGTATAACATTACAGCATGAAAACAACCCCCACTCCAACCTCCCCCAAGTTACAGCCCCCACCCTTAAAAAAATTAATAGCACCCTGTATATATTTTTGTATATTCAGAACCAGTATTCGATTGTCTATTCAGATGATTTTTCAGATTTAAAATTGGTTGAGAAATAACCAAGAAAGGTTCATCAAGGTGGTCATGACTTTTTGTCTGAACTTTCTCTGAATGACTTTTTTAGCTGTCAAAATTTATCAATATTTTGGTCATAGTTTTTAATTAGCAGGCCACAGTCATCATTAAGGTTCATGATAAAGTGCTTTGTCTCTTGTTTTATTTTTTAAAATTTCTTTAAAAATTCAGTGAATTTGCGCATTTTCTTATGAATATCTGATTTTTTTTGTGTTTTTTATTATTTTATGTAAAAACTCGCTCACTATTAAATTTAGTAGGTATTTTGATTTATTTTTCTACTCGTAGGTAGGTACCTACTGAGATTATAATTTTTTTAATTGTAATTTGTATCATAGGTAAGGTACCTAATAGGACCAATGCTTTAGTCTATTGGATGACCTTCTTGTTAAATAAATAAATAAATTAATAAATAATTCACTTATTAACAAACTAAAATAAAGACGAATTTACTCCAAACTAAACTTTAGGTAGGCACCTACCTCGTTAAAAAAATTTATTAATGCCGTAGGAGCCCAGCTTGGTAGGGTAAAATTTTTACATTAGGCAACAGCGCAATCCATGCACAATATAACCTATCAATTTGAACCCATAAACGGCAGGATTACCGTGAAATATAGTAAAAATATGAATAAATAATAGTTTATGTTATATTATTATCAAAAATATCATAAAATTTAAGGGTAAGCTGTAGACTGTGAATGACCCGCAATGCATATACTCGCTTGGCAAAGCTACTCGTCAAGCTGCGATGTCCGAGTGGTTAAGGAGTTTGACTCGAAATCAAATGGGCTCTGCCCGCACAGGTTCGAATCCTGTTCGCAGCGAAATCTTTTTTATTATAAAACCCAATTATTAAGAAGTTATTTTCATCTAGAATAATAATAATTAATTTCAGTGGTGAGTACTTATTTATGTACCCTATTAATAATATTAATTAAGTATTATTCTTGTATTGGTTTTTTATCTATACGGCATTTATTGGTTCAATATTTACAATTTTCTAATAATAATAATAATAGTTTCAAATAATTGTATTCTTTTTTTTAACAAGTTATAAGGATGCGTTAAATTTCAATACATATTTTGAAGGGGAGTCTCCATTTACTATTAAGAGATACCTAGATACAGATACAAAAAGATGAACCGAAAAATGACATCCGCGATCAATTTTTTTGAG
Organism: Malachius bipustulatus; assembly: GCA_910589415.1. Lineage (NCBI taxonomy): Eukaryota > Metazoa > Arthropoda > Insecta > Coleoptera > Melyridae > Malachius > Malachius bipustulatus. The sequence goes on from OU342632.1 coordinate 53,200,922, forward strand.
AAAACTTCAATGGTGAAAACTGAAATTTGCCATCGTCTTTTTTGTTTTCGAGGTATTTGCGAAAAGTCAATTTTCCGATTAATCTACTTTCTTTCATTTACTGTTTAGAAGAAATTAGAAGAAAATAATCTACACATTACTTGAGACAATCCAGATTTATTTTTAAATATAATAAAGGAAACTGTATACAGAGTGTTTCTTAAAAACCATGCTAATACACTCCAGAATGTGCATTCCTCAGGTCATTTAATGAAGAAAAGTTAATAGGTATGAACATAATATGACTGCAACGGCTTGAGTTTTTTGCAAAAGGGTTGTTGATTTTTTTTTTAAGAGTTATTTTTTATTATCTTCAAAAATATTTAAGATATTTTTATCAATTATTTTTTTAGTATGTGTTTATAGGACGTAAGACCGCAAATGTATTTTAGTTAGGTATAAAAGTTTTTCTATTGCTCCATGCACCAGTGGCATCCCTGCAAACATGTCCTCACTGACATTTCGCCATGCAGATATTTCTTCTGATTGTTGTGATGAACTCTACATAAATTTCTTGATTAAAACAATTACATTAAAATTACCTATAATATTAATTTAACAAAATTAGCGAATAGGTACTGTGTACTTAATACTTTTTAAGTTGATTTTTAATTTGAGTGTTTTTTTAACACCCTATATAGAATTCATTAAGGCGAAACAACTTTTTCAAATAACTTTTCTCAATTAAGATTACAGGGTGTTTATTAATAATATTCTAATACTTCAAAATGTGCATTCCTCAGGTCATTTTATGAAGAAAAATTATGAACATATATCATAAGTCCGAAACGGATTAAATTTTTTTCTACAGGGTGTTGAATTTTTATTTTTTTTAAGTTATTTTTTATTATCTTCGAAAATCGTTAAAATATTTTTATCAATTTTAGTACGTGTGTTTATAGGGTGTAAAACCACATAATATTTTAGTAATGTCAATTTTAGTAATCAACAGCCTTTAATAGTTTGAAAAAATTAGAGTCCAGCCCTGCTGTAATAAATTCAGATAACTAAACTAATTCAAACAGATAAACGATCAAACTAAACCAAAATTGCATTGCCAAAGGTTACCCAGGAAACAAGAAAAAATAATAGGAAATAACTAAAATAACTCAATTAATGTATATAAGTTACCTAAATGAAAAGATAAAGACAACAAAAAAATAAAGTTAAAAGAAAAAATTCTAAGTAGGTACAGGGTGTGTTAATAAAAATGACTCAACTTAAAAATCAGCCCGCATGTATTAGAAAACAGAAAATATCAGAGTAGATCAATAATAGTTTTCTAATTTTTCTAACTAAAATACCTATACCTAGTTTTATATCCTGTTAAGACATTCCAATATTTTGAAAAGTATCGAAACTATTTTCGTAGATAATAAAAAATAACTCTTAAGAAAAAAAAAATTCTACACCGTGTAGAAAAAAATTTAAGCCGTTGCGGACATACATTCATATGAACTTTTCCTCATAAAATGACCTGAGGAATCACATCCTGAAGTACTAGTATGTTATTAAGAAACAACCTGTATACCTACATACTTGGCTAATATACCGGGTGTCTCAGATATAGGTAATAGTAACTACATGGGGATTTCGGAAACGGTAAGAGATACAATTTTTGTTAAATGGGGAAAAAGTTGCGCTATTGAGTGCGCAATCAGATGCTGTAGATCAAAAATATCTACAGGGGTTTCCAAAATATCAAGCAAAAACCAGAAATTGTGTTTTTCTAAAAACTGAAATATCGTCGCCATCTTCCTAACAAATTTAATAAAATTTAGTAGTTTTGTATTAGCGACTACGGTCAATCGAATAACGTCAACGAATCTTTTCTAGGCAGTCTAGTTTTTTTGTCAACCATAGCCAATAACTTTATTATTTCTTATGGCCGATATATTGGATTTAAACGTTTATGAACAGAGCGTCAAAAGAGCTTTTCAACCATGTATAGCAAGCCTATCTTTGGATGACGGAAATGTCAATCTAAAAGAAAAACAGTTTTTCACTTAGTTGCCTGTGAAACAAATGCCAAAATATTGTGTTTGTTGTCATAGCTTCGTAATTGTTTGTCAAAATTTTGTCATTTATCTGCTTTTATCTGTAAGGGTCTTTATTTTCTAACTTTATCTTTTATACCTTTGACCAAAGACTAATGCAACATTTGAAAAAATATCTGTATTTATGAAACTTATTGATAAAATGAAACACTATCAATGATTATTAAAAACAAAACAACATACAGAACAAAAAACTGATGAAAAAATAATGAATAGAAACGAATCAAAGGAACTGTTCAAATAATCCACCATTGTTATTAATGCACATCCTACATCGATGAATTAGAGACACACATGCATCTTTAACCATTTGTATTTCTTTTTCTAATTGTATTTGAATTTCTAAATTGTATCTCTTACCGTTTCCGAAGTCCCCATGTAGTTACTATTATCTGGGACACATTGTATGGTCGGAGGTAAGGGCATTTTTTAGAGTTCAGAACAAACAGATATTTTGACGTCAATTTTTTCGAAATATACTTACATACTTACTTTCATATGCAATTTAACTAATTAAAGCTGCTGAAAAGTTTTCCGCAGATCGAGTAGTATTATATACACAAGAAGATTTAGTGGTAGGGATCATAAATTGATCTGCTTGTATAAATAAATCTAAAATATATAGAAAATTCAAGTAAATTTTTTTCCGAAAATGTTTTTATTCCAGATACCTAGGTTGTTTGAGTGTCGATCTGCGGAACTGTTATTTATTGCACCTTTCCAATGAGTGGACCAGTAATTCTTAATTTTTGTACGTAGGTTTTCTATATTTAATAACCCGGATTATTTTTATTTGAAAAACCTCTGGGTATAAGCGAATTCGAACCGATATAAACGGGATATTATTATGATTTTTAAAGCTCTATAACATGACAGTATGAAAACAAGCCCCACTTCAACATCGCCTAAGTTACAATCATTACCCTTAAAAAATGAATAGCACCCTGTATACATTTTTATATATTCAAAACCAGTATTCGATTCTCTATTCAGATGTTTTTCCAGTTTCAGAATTGGTTCAGAAATAACCAAGAAAAGGTTCATCAAGGTGGTCATTGCTTTTTATCTGAACTTTCTCTGTCAAAATTTATCAATAATTTAGTCGTAATTTTTAATTGGTGGTGATAGTCATTATTATATGCTCCCGTGGCGCAGTGAATAGCGCGTTGGTCAGGTTAGGTCAAGTCAGGTCAGGTCAGCTACTCACCAGCAGCCGACAACTATTTCTTGTGCTTCTCGAAAGATCGGGATCCACCTTGCGGAAGACAACGGCAAACCACCGCATAGGTCCAACCAATTCGGTGGCATAGGCAAACCACCGAAGATCATTTAAGCTTGTATGACGTCGTCCATCGCTTAAGACTCGGGCCGATATGACGTCATACTCGCTGAAATGCACTTCGTTCCGCCCTTATTATACAATTATTCACTATTAAATTGATACAGGGCGAATGCACCATGTAAATGAACGATCACCCGCTATATTGTACTTTATCCCAGGACTATGTGGTGGTAGCCTTTTGTGCAGATCGTTTCGATACATCACTGTATTTTGCGCGATTTTGTGCAAACAATACTTTAGATAAAAACCATCGACCACTTTTGAAAGGACCCCACAGCCCACAGAATGCTTGTGTAATTTTTATCCCTGCAAAATTTGATGTATCTTTGTGGATCGCAAGTATTCGATGTTTAGATCAGAAGTCTCCATGTGCATAACCCCACAAAAACTCGTTTTCTCGAAATATTCTCCTCTGAAAATATTTTCTATTGTGACAGTTAACTGATATGATAGCTTTTCATCTCTTATTATATGAACCGGTTTTATTGAAAATTGGCTGGAGGAGATGGACGCACTTAACGCGAAAAAGATAATTTTCCATTTTCAAATCAACTCACATTGAAAACTGCTCAAATTATCAGAAAACAGCTTCCATGTCCCTATCTTAAGTTTTTATGTATACTATCCTCTGAAATAGATGAAATGTTTATACACAGTGATAAAAATTATCGGGTTTTTCATCACAATGTAGGTCTGCGTATGATCTTCCTACACATCGAATACGCTCGATCCCCAAAATTACGACAAATTATACCGGGAGTCAATTTCCATAAGGATTCTGCGGGGTCCTTTTGTGGAAGTAGGTATAGGTATTTTAATCCTCAAAACAAAAAACGTTTTTTATCAGAACCACAACATTTAATTTTAAGATTTGACTTTCTTTGGCATTCGTTATTAAATGTCATTATAGTGTTTTATTTTATTCATTATAATACTCAACTTTATCCATACCGCTCCAGTGTTTGTTTGCTAATTATTTATGAATATTAATTTGTGGCAATTTGAATTACTGAATATTTGAATCAATCGAAATGAATCAAATATTCAAACATCATGATTCAAATTTGATAACAAATACCTACTCGTTTGTCCAGTGGTTTGTCCAGTGAGTTTTTCCGTTGTGATTACTAAGGATACATCATCTCGTTATATTTCTTACTCCTTCTATTGCATTGCATAGCCAATCGAGTTCAATTTGGACTTATTCTCAGAAAAACGAGAAAAACGTTTAAATCGTCATAGCAGTTCTAAAAAGATGAGCGAGAGTGAGACGGAAGTACAACTCGCGTCTTGATTAGCTTAGTTATTTCAGAAATTATGTGATCAGAAAGATTGTCGTGCAGCTGATCCGATAGTGACACTGACAGTTGACAGTGACGCGCTAAATTTACTAATTAAGGGTTTTGTGATTTGAAACGTTTTTAATACGAAATCAGCAGAATTACCTGTGATATTTATGAAATAAACTACAAGTAACCTATTAATTGAGAGAATGCCTAAAAATCTATTGCCTTGTTTTTCTAACGTTTGAAATAACGGACAGGGTATATTTGCGCAACAAACTACAAAAAATTACACAACATGCCTGGGAAACGATTGAACTCCCTTGGACGTGGTCTTGTGGTTGTAGATTGTAGATTGTAATAGGAGGCCTTCTGTAGGTGTGCACTGCGACCTGTTGAGATCTATTGTGCCCTCCCTATAGTTAGAGCTCCTCGTCCAGCTCTAGTTGTTTTAGCAACTTCCAGAGTCTGTTGGGAGACCGAATATAGCTCTCTGGCGTAGGTCTTTCAGCGTCTAGGCACAGGAACCGGACCTAGCTAGTCCTTCAGAATGGCAGAGAACACCCCGTTTTTTCTTCTTCGAGACAGAAGCGGCATTCGCCGTCGTCTGCCCCTCCGACCCTGGTTAAGTGTTTGCGGAGTCGACAGTGTCCTGTGAGCAAGCCTACCGTTATCCTCAGTCTGGTACGACCTAGGCCTAGTAGGTTTGTCGTAACCGCATGGGAGGGTTCCTTGATGAACTTCTTCACATGCCTCTGCCCTATGGATCTATTCCATTTGGCCAGAGTTTCTGAGAGCATCCACTCTTTTATGGTGCTTCTCTTGAGGCTTTTTTTCACCCCAAAGTAGGGTTCGGGTCCAATGGGGGCAGTCTCTGGTCCCTTGCGGGCCAGTGTATCGGTCTATTCGTTACGATCTAGCCCTGAGTGCCCTGGTATCCATACCAGAGTGACGTTGTTAGTGTCAGATATGTCCTCCGGGGCATTCCTGCAGCCCATTACGTTCCGTGATGTGATTACTGGCGAGGTCAGTGCCCCTTTAAGGCAGCTTGGCTGTCAGTACAGATCGCTATTCTTATGTGAGCCAAGTTAAGCCCTCTGATTTCTTTAGCACAATGCTCGATAGCAACCGTCTCTGAAACACCATGGCGTGTCGGCCAAGACTGATCGCCATTTTAACTTGCTTTGATTTTTCGTATACGCCGGCTCCAGTGCCTTGGGGCGTTCTGGAACCATCCGTATACCAGATCGAGTGAGCGAACACTTTCTGTCAGGGAAGAGGATGTGGAATTTTTTGTTGACGCTCTCAGTTCTTCTTAATATATCTACTCATTGACCAAAAATTTTATTGTTGTCTTGTTGCGTATATCCATGCCTCGGTGTAACCGGTGGTTGTCCTGTCATGAGTCTGCAGATTGTCTGCTCCGCTGTACCTTGCAGATATTTGTCTAATGGTGGAAGATTGATATGAGTCTAATAGTGCAACAGTTGGGGTTGTCCTCATTGCTCCTGTTATGCTCAAGCAGGCTAGCCGTTGAGTTTGTTCCATGAGTTTTTGCGCCTGCAGCTGCGTGGTCTTCGTCCACCATACCACTGACCCGTAGGTTATCATCGGTCCCACGACCTGAGTGTATAACCACTTGATCATTTTAGGGTTCAATCCCCAACTTTTGCCACATAATCTTCTGCATCTGCCTAGGCTTATATGACAGCTGTCTGGGCCGTTCTAGTAAAGTGTTGATTCCATGTAAGTCTCTAGTCGAATATTACTCCCAGATACTTCGCTTTTGTTACGTATGGAATCTCCTCCCTGTTTAGTAATAGTCGAAAAAGACGAGATTTGTCTTTTTGGTAAAGGGAACCACTATGGTTTTGGACGGGATGATGGAGAGTCCTTTCTCAACGCACCAGTGGTTAACCTTGTTTAGTGCTGATTGCACCCTCTCCGAGACCGTGTTCAGGAACTTACCCCTTACCACGACTACTAGATCATCCGCTTATCCAAGGGAGCAGAACCCCTCATTGGTCAGCGTTCTTAAAAGGTCGTCGACCAGGACAGTACACAGCAGAGGAGACAGAACCCCTCCCTGCGGGCAGCCCCTGGTCGTTTTTAAGGTTCTGGAAGCACCTCCCAATTCCGAAGAGATTTTCTTAGTTATAAGGCTCTCCTCGATCCATCGGCAGCGGGTGTTTGGTAGTCTTTCCCTTCTATTTCTCTAATCAGGGACCCGATCGTGGCGTTGTTAAACGCCCCTTTCACGTTCAGGAACAGGGCGGAACAGGACAGTAAAAAAAGTGAATTTTTCAATTCCCCAAAAAAGACTCTAAGATCGAGATTTGTATACAAGAGTACATCATAATCGCATAATAAGTATAAGGTAGGTACCTAAGTTATTAAAAAGTACTATTATGTATTTTTCTACTCTTATTGAATAACATTCCAATTGATAGACCTTTTTGGATGATTTATGAAGGTTATTATTTGTACCTATTGAATGATAATTCATAATTCCCGGCTCTTACACAATCACAGCTACTATCAATTCATAATACCCGCTCGTGGCCAATCAAAAGCTGTAAATTTGGATAGCAGAGCAAAGCTGTGAATAGTAAACGATAACTGACATTTCTCAGAACCCCTTATTCCAAGCAGCAAAATAAAAAATATATATATTTCCATTAAAATTTGTTTTTTTACATAAAAGAAGAAATCATTGTATTACATTGGTGATTAATGCCATTATTCACTTGATGATGACAATGCTACTCGCTCTCGTGGTATTATCATCATCTCGTGAATAATGGCTTCATAATCGCTCATATAATACTATTGCCCGTATTCACAAACGATAATTTCCTAAATAATTACGTAATTAATTAAATGAGTGAGATGGAGATATGCAGTTTTTTGCAATAGAATGAGATGGGGATAATTGATTACGTAATTATTTAGGAAATTATTGTTTGTGAATACGAGCATATACCTACTATTGTTTAAGAATTTTTGTGTTTCACATGCCTGTATTATAGGTAATATTAGCTTCCGTAGCTTACCTTGCGCAAAGCTTCTACGAGACTTCAAAAATAAGGCAGTTCAAATAAATGTGCATGCTTTCTTGGCATATCCTAGTTAATAAAATAAAGTTAATCATTTTCGGTAACCCAATAAAAATATCATATAACTTTTAACTTTTATGTGGGAAATCCCTATCAATTTCAACTTTACAACCTCATAAAGTATTCTCGTAGTACACATAAAAATCAAATAAGAAGAACCTGAATCCATTCCTCTCATTCTGGGTGAATGAACATAAACCACAAATAACTCCAGACTGTATGTCACATATTTGAATAAGTTCCTTGAAGAAGCCCTCTGTTTGAGCTATAAATATGCTCGATTGTGGGGTTTCAGGGAAAACCTTGTTTACATTTCACAAGTGGCTATAGGTTGATAACGAGGGTGACAGGAGGGCATTATGAAAACATACAAGCCAGACTGAATGATGCATTCATATGAGTTATACGTTGGGCCAGTAAAAGTTGGTAACGTAGAAATTCTTTAATCTGATATGAAAGATAATGTATGGGGCCGTATGCCAAAGTAGGAACAGAAAACTCAATAGCATCAAATCTTCGAGCCCTTTATACAGGGTGTTAAGAAAATGACGGATAAACTCTTCAGTGCATTGTAGGGGACACTCAGTAGAGTACGGGAAAAATAATTTAAAAAATTCTGGTCTTCAATTTGGTGAGATAAAAAATGCCAAAGTTAACATTTTACTATCTTTGTTTTTCGGTATTTGCAAAAACTAGATGATTTTACAGATATAAAAAAGGGTACTTTAATCGTTATCAATTAAAAAGATTGCTTAAGATGTAGTACTGGCTTGGAAAATTTAATAAGATTTTTTTTCTTTTCTAAGATGCTGAAAAAAAAAAGCATTTGGCAACAACGGTTTTGATACCTTGACTACATACATTGTTAGAAATTAGACGAAATTACCAAATAGCAACTGTTATTGTGTTAAACGTTGCCAAATTTATTGTTCAATATTTTGCTTATATCTTTTAAAATGTAGCTCTGGAATTTTTTTAATTATTTTTCCCGTACTTTACTGAGTGTCCCCTACAATGTACTGAAGAGTTTATCCGTCATTTTCTTAACACCCTGTATTTCTCATAAATTAATTATTGAAGATGTACCTAATGATTTTAATATAGCAAACAAATACAGGGTGTCCCAATATTCCATGGACATGGAGCAACCACAGATTAGTGAGGTAAAAAAAAGTCGCTCGGACCAAACTTATCTCTATACCAAAGTGCTTCGTTTGTCCGTTAGAGGGCTTCAAAGTCTTTTGAAAATTTTAGTTTTTTTGAAATAGCTCAAAGTCGGCTGATTCCAATTCGATGAAATTTGGTAGGTCAATTTCTTTTTAAAAGTACTAACTTCTGATGTACATGATAATTTGACGGAAACCCGGGAAGGGGTGAAACTACCCCTACCCTCCATTAAAATCGATCGTAATTGTTGATAGGGTAGCAGGAACGCTGTTCCTGTTTTTTTGTTTGAAAGATACATCGTTTTAGCCCATTTTTGGTCTCGTACAAAAATCTGTATCTCTCCGAGGTGCCATGTGATAAAATAAATTAGTCGACGCGTCGCCAAATAAAAAAATCAAAGAAATGTAAGGACATGTAAGTCGTTTTTCTCTATCTTTAGCCGTTTTCGTTGTACAGGGCCTTGAACTTGAAAAATGACGATTTTCACTTGTTTATAACTCAAAAACTTCTGAATTTAAACACCAACTGTAAAAGCCAATCTTTATTTCCCTTCTCAGACAATCTAAAAATGCAATAACATAGGAGCATGCCATTTAAAAAAACATAACTTTGATATGCCACTGTCATATGGGACACTCTGTATACTCCAAAATAATTTTAAATTATGGCGATTGTGATTCTGTACTTGAATTTTCAAAAAATTTTTCGAAAAAGTTCATCGTTTGGCCTACAGAGACCGCTTCGAATAAGCTGGGACACCCTGTGTAATGCTTTTGCAATTCAACAGCTACAACGATTAGAAAAAGAGGTTTGATGCGAATATGTGAACTAATTAAATTGTCAACAAGTTGCAAATCGAGGTAAATGACAGGAAACTAAAGTATACTTCGACAATTGGCACCAGGGGATCTAGGACTAGCTCTCGTCCTTTCATATTTACAGCTCGAAACTAAAGCTCAAATAATTAGTCGTATGCCACACTTTCTAACAACAATCTATTAATTATACCTAATTTTTTTATGACTTTTACTAGCAAAGGTCTCCCTCAAACGTTTTCTCTGAAACCATTACGATTTGCTATTTGAAAGGTTCCAAACAAATATCGCTATGGGGTCAAAATCGCTTTAACGGATATGCCGAAAGCATACAGTGTTTGTGAAGGGGTATTCTATCAAGTCAGTGTCTAGTTATTTAAAATTTTAAGGATGACACATTGGTATGCTACCTCTACCCTAAGCACTAAGTCCTCTACCCTAAGAGTCCCCGCGTTCTAGCGACCTGGCCGCGGAGACCAGGAGCAAGCAACAAAACATAGCCAGCCATAATCGGTTCCCTTATGGCCTCCTAAGCGTGGCATAGCAGATTGGTGGTTGTGAATTGCTGCCCACTACAGAGCTCCCCATAATTTTAGCCAAAAAACTGGATACCATTGTTGGTAAGAACTACCAGCCCAGTGATCGCAGGCAGCTATCGCTTTCTAAGACATGATTCCTAGTGCAGTTTTATATTCCTCTTGGCCCTCATCTGGGCAGCGCTAGCCTTGTAGCCTACAGCCGGCAGCTCTTGTCATCATCATTTATTAAATGTACATCAATAAGTAAAATAATCAAGTGTGGCTCACATATGTAGTCGTGCTACATTAACTCCATCAGTTCAGCCTCTTTGAGGAAGCTGAGCATCTTGATTATTGGTAATGTATCTATGGCCTCTGGTGTGAGGTGATCTCTTCCGAAGGTTTGTAGTCTGGTTCTTCCCAAAACGGGACACTCGCATAGCATGTGTTTTGCTGTATCGTCATCCTCCAAGCACAGGCGGCATTGAGCGCTGATCGCTAAACCCATTCTGTGCAGATGATGATTTATCTTGCGGTTCCCAGTATATAGGCCTATTAGGGCTTTCAGTTTTTTCCTGTTAAGCTCCAATAGTTCTTTAGTCCCTTTTTTCGAAGTAACAACAATCTTGATAAGCTTTGCAAGTGCTGGAGGACTTACCTCAGCCCAGTTGCATATAGTGCTGTTTTGGAAATATTCCATCTGGACTCCATATCCAGCATGGCCCGGAATCCAGATCAGATTTACCTTGTTGCTCCTTGCTAGGGCTTTCAGACTTAATTTAATAATTGACAGTTCCAGACCAACTTGGATTTGCGGTGCCTGCGAAGCTACGGTCTTTTAGAGCCAATTGCCTGTCTGAAACTATCTTTATCGATCTGCTTTGGCAGTGCATCTTTTCCTGCATTTGCGCACAAAGCTCTGTGGCTTAGATTTCCGCCTAGAAGATTGTTGCATAAGCAGTCCCACTCCAGTTCCTGTGGATGTCTTATATCCATCGGTAAACTATCTGAAGTCTGCTATTAGGAGTTGAGTTCTCTTATCCTCCCACACGTCTCTTCTCGGGAGAACAACCTTGTATAAGCAAGGCGGTTCATGGCGATCTTATAGGCATTATGTCCGAGGGCATAACCCATTGGACTGTGACTTCCAGCGTCGTCCATAGGTATCCAATTCGATCCCACTCCATTCAGCATTGACATCCTCAAAGAACTATCAAATTTGAACACCATCGACTGTTGGTCCGGATTTCAGCTGAAATGTTTCCTTCTCCGATCTTCCAACGACAAGCGTATTCTGGTATGCAAAAGTATAGGCAATCTATTACTTCAATGAGTTAGGGAGTAAAAAGAGCAAAAAAGGAAAGATGAAAAACGCATAATCTCATACTTATACCTGTTTCTTAGATAACAAGAAATTTTCTTGTACTGTAATAAACACTGTAATCAGAATATCCGATTTAGAGGAGAGACACCTTTGTTCTCTAGAATCTCTCTGCTATAGAAAAGGCTCTCTATTTGTTTGAGCTTTCTATGTTGTACGTAATTTGTAATTACTATTTTAATTTTCTGCCCCCTTTTTTATGAAATTTACCTATATCTAACCTACTCGTCTCCTATATGTATATCATATGATAAAAAATATACATTAAATGAAAGTGGCAACACTGTATAATAATATGTCTTAGAAAGACTGATTTTAATAAAACAAGGTGCCTTATTGTTCTGACTATACATAATATTCAAGCTTGGTAAATATTTGTAATGTAATTTGACAATAAGATACAGAGATCTGTTTGATTTACAGAATAAATATGTTTTTTAAACTACTGGAAAGTTAATGTGTTGTCTTTTCTAAAGCCTATATATTTATAAATAATTCGGTACTTAGATGTTTGATATTAGATAACTTTGATAAGGTATAAACAGGTGATTACAACTTGAGTGTATCAATTATCATATTATAAGTTTCATCAGCGATTAAAACTTCTTGTAATATTTTAATTTCGATATTGGCAAGACGATGCAAAACTGTTCTTAGCCCTCTTTCACACCTACGGTTTTTAACCGTGGCCGTGTACGGCTACGGAGCCGTGCTTAATAGAAACACGTTATCATAAACGCAAGCTTTCACACAAGACGGTTTGTTGCCGGAGCCGTACACGGCTGCCGTCGCAGCACGGCTAGTTGACTGCTACGGCACGGTGCCGGAGCCGCTTACGGCAACAGAAAAACACACAAGTGTATACACCCATGCACACGTGCCGTGTGTTGGATACTGTTTCGTACTATACGGTATCGTACGGACGTTAATAACATTTTCTAAATTTACGGAAATTATAATAACGAAATTATGGTTATTGAAATAGATCATGAACTACTAATTGCACTAGTTGAAGACCCTTTCGTATCTCGCGAAACAATGTTGCAAATTCCCCCATCGACTGTCTGTTTTCAAGAAGTGGATCAATCCAAAATTTTCTTGCTTTTCGCGACTGTCTACGATGATGCCAATTAAAGCATTATTAACAATATGCGTCTTTTTCGTTCATCCATCGTAGGTGCAACTGACAAAAATACTTAAAAAAAACATCCAGTGCCGCGTTGTCTACTAAAAACCGTGTGCCGTGTGAACACAAGTCAAATTAAATTACGGCACGGCTACGGCACGGTTACCGTTAGAAAACCGTATGTGTGAAAGAGACCTTAGATGCATAGAAAAGGATCGAATAAATCCAACCTTTAAAAGATATTTGAAATTAATAACTACAACTAAATATTATTTTCCAATTTCTGTAACAAATACCAAGTATACAGGGTGATCAGTAACTCGCGTACTCCGAATACAGAGCGATATAGAGCCCATTAAAATTAAGATAGATGCAAAAAAAAATTGAATCCAACGGTTGGATTTCTAGGTACAGAGTTTCCCTCATCCGAGTTTGAAGGTAATTAATGTCTGAGGCCGACGCAGAGAATACATCGAGAGAACTCTCATATAGTGAGTATTGTCTGCACAATTTAAAAATGGGCGATGATTCCAGCAAGCGTGTACGAGGCGTTGGAAACGAGAACGTTGCGTGAGAGCGTGCGTTAAATTTCGGAATCTTAAAGTCCAGTCTGCCCAGCAACTGAGGACAATCAATGCCTCCATGAACCAACTTGTGTAGGAAGAGAAGAGGTGAAATTACACGACGGTGTTCCAAACTAGGTAGGTCAAATCTTGCCAGAAGTAGCTCTTGTGGAATGCCTCGTTGTGGATAGACAGAATCTATTCGAAAACACAGGAACTTCAAAAATTTGCGTTGGATGTTCTCCAGGGTATTAATGTGGGCTTTGTAAAGAGGACTCCACACCTCAGATGCGTATTCAAGACGCGGTCTGATAATGGTCTTAAATAGGATCAGCGTGGTTTTTGTGTCACAAAACTCCTTGGCATGTCTAAATATAAAACCCAGCAATCTGCAGGCTGAAGAATATAGCTTCTCAAAGTGGGTATTAAAGGACAAGGTTGACTCAAAGACAACGCCCAGATCCTTGATATCAGTGGCACGTGTAATCACATTATCAGTGAAGTTATAATTATGCAAGATGGGACACCTATAACGTGTGTATGAGACGACCGCGCATTTAGAAATATTTAGGGATAGCAGGTTGTTGTCACACCAGTTGTAAAAGAGGTCCAATCGCTTCTGCAAATCAACCGTGTCCTCATGGGATTTTATGACGTGGTAAATTCTTATATCATCGGCATATAGCAAGCAATGGTCTCCTCAACTACTGAGAACCTCAACTACGTCATTTATGACGACAAGGAATAGCAATGGACCAAGGACGGACCCCTGAGGGACGTCAGATGGAACTTACTGCTCAACATACTGCGTCCTGCCCAGCAGATAGCTACCAAGAAGCGAGACCAAGCCATCGGAGCAGTCAACACGATGGAGCTTAGATATAAGAATATGTACTGTGGTTTAGGCGGTCAAATGCTTTGCTGAAATCTGTATAGACAATATCCACCTGGAAGCCCGCATCGAGATTTTCAGCAATCACCTGGTGAGCCACACTCAAGTTGGTAACCGTTGACCGTCCCTTCATAAAGCCATGCTGACATCAGATAATCTAGCGGTGATGGATTTACAATGCGATTGTACAGACAAAACTCAAAAAGTTTTGCAAAATTACATAAGATAGCGATAGGGCGATAGTTTGATACATCAGATCGGCTCCCCGACTTAAAGATGGGAACTATTTTAGAAGTTTTCCAGATGTCGGGCAGACAACCGTGTTTTAAAACCAGGTTTAAGAGATGTAACAATGGATCGAGTAGGGCATGGATGCAATCCTTGATGAGAAATGACGGAATGAGATCGACGCCCGCAGGAAGGGTGGGTTTCAGCTTTTTTACAGCTAGCAGCACATCACCCTCGTCAAATTTGGCTGGCAAAGCAATAGTGGTTTCATTGACGATCGAGTTAGAGACATATTTGGACGATGGGTCTGATCGCCAAAGGATGCAATAAAGAAATCATTAAAGCAACAATTGACGATATCGCTCGGAGAGTCGTAAACAGTGTTATTGTACGTCATATGAGAGGAAACGGATGACTCACGCCTCTTACGATTAATGTAGGACCAAAACTTTCTAGGATCTGAGGCGATTTCTCTCTCCATGAGACTAACATATGATCTATGTGAGGTGCGGACGTCCCTTGTTACTTTTAATCTAAGTCGTCTAAAGTTGTCAAGACTCGCGGCATCGTTGTATTCTCTATAATGTCTCCAAGATCTATGTTTCTCTTTAATATCTCTAATTATAACGCGAGAGAACCACGGATGATATCTATTATTTGATACAGGCGAAGTTTTAGGCAAAGATTTGTCGAAAGCTTCATATAAAAGCGAGTAGAATTTAGTGAGTGCCGAATCTAGAGAGGGGTCCCCAACAACATCGCCCCAGGAGACTGAGATCAAGTGCTGGTAAAGTGAAACATAATCCCCTCTCCTGAAATTATATGACCGACGGTTGGTATCGCCCGTGAACGCAGCCCCGGGCCGATGAAGAGAACAAGTGATCTTAATGTAGAGACTTGGGTGATGCAAGTCCTCCGAGACCGCAAATTCAAGGGCTCTCCGAACCTGACAAGGTCTAGTCGACATCACAAGATCCAGAAGTCTGTCATTCGCATTTAGGACCGCAGGCAAGTCAAGTCTCTCCGACCGTATGTGGGACTTCACCCCCAACATAACTCCACCACCGCGGGCCCTCCGCGTAGCAAGAACCGAACGATCCTCTCTGAAAACGGTGTAATCTGCAGGGAACAGTTCTCCACTATGAACAGAGTCACACAGCCAAGCTTCGGTTATAGCAAATATGTCAAAAATAATATTGGATGACGTACAATTTAGAAATTCGCTAGTTTTATGCCCGTATTCACAAACGATAATTTCCTAAATAATTACGTAATCAATTATCCCCATCTCATTCTATTGCAAAAAAACGTCATATCTCCATCTCACTCATTTAATTAATTACGTAATTATTTAGGAAATTATCGTTTGTGAATACGGACATTAGTGTTTAAACCTCTGACATTTTGGTAAAACATCTTCATACGTAAGTGTATGTCGGCAGTGGGAACAGAAGAAGAAGACAGAACACTGGGCAGATGCCGTAATGGCTATTTCGTTCCCAGAATTTGCTCCCTTAGCAATTTCAACTTACTCTTGTAGACGTGACAATTACGATCCCACGCAGCATGCTTAATATCGAGGCCCTGGGAGATCATAGTGACACCGCAACAGTTTATGCATTTAAGTTCGTCGGAGGAACAATCTTTGACGGAGTGACCGCCAGAACAGCGAGGACAGACTGGATTTCGCTTGCAAACATTTGACACGTGGTGAAAACCGCAACAGTTGTAGCATCTGGTGACCTCAAGGGCATCATACACGTTGCAGGAATCAAAGCCGATAAAAACATGGTCAACAGAGAGAGCTCTAGTGTATGTCGATGCGTCAACCTGCAGAGTAGCCTGAAACATATTTCGGTTAGCTTTGAGATAGTTCACGGAAATCCACTTAACATTGTCTGAGCAAAATACTTGACTGTTTTGAGAGGTTAAAAAGTTAACAATTGAATCAAGACTATGCCTCTCTGTCATATCAACTACCCTGATGCGTGGATGAAGAGTGGGAGCTTCGGCCACATAGTTCCCTGAAAGATCACTGCAAGCCTTCTTCCTCAAGCACTCAGCACCACTGACCGACCAACAACTCACCATCACGCCACCCCCGGAGATGCGCTTGACTCCCGTAACTCCCAGGCCAGATGTTACAGGATCCACTGATCGAAGTAGATCCGCCTTGGTCTGAGAGACCGCCTGCTGTGCCTTGGGTTTGATTATGACATTGACACTGGTACCGGAAGCAACCTGACTATAAGAAGGAGCACTCGGGGCGACACCGACAGCAGGCATTGAGGAATCTGTGCTTTGTATGACAGTAGACTTTGAGATTTCACTCCGCAATAATTCATTGACTGCTCGTGAGCTTTGAACTTCCTCTTGGAGACCCGCAATGGATATGAAAATAGAAATATATATGGAAAGAAATATAACTATAATTATAATGTGTATCGCCATATTCATTATAATATTACTTTTCTATTGATGTTTCATGTTTCTGCTGTAGGTATAGTATAAAATAATTGTAAATGCACTAAGGGCTTGATGTATTTAATAGAACTTAAAAAAATAATACATTAAGTATTATTATTATTATTATTATTATTTCTTTTAATTTTATTTAATGTAGAAAATCGGAATTTCTGTAAAATCTTGCAACGTACCCATATAAAAGCATGCACATAACTCAACGGTATTTAGAAATTCCTTCGCCCAATTGAGCTCCGGGATTATAAGGACACCCGTGGAGTCGAAGAGTCACTCAGGTAATTTCGCCCAACTCGGAAACGCCGGTCAAGACTACGGACATTCAAAAACATACGCAGAAAGAAACTGCGTGAAGGCTGTATTCACAATGGTGCCCAAGTCATAGAAATAGAAGAAGAAACTGCGTGAAATGTGGAGGTTCACATGGTAGTCTAACTTGCAGTAAACCAAGAGACTCTCCAGCTGTATGTGCATTATGCAGCGGTAACCATACAGCAAACTATAAGGGCTGCACAGTTTACCGTGCACCAGAGCTAGAAAAGTTCCTACTCTGCAAAATAATAGGGCATTTAACAAAAACACCCAGAATAACTCAAGTAATAAAAATAACGGCCAGCAGCCAATACAGAAATCCTCTTAAACACCAAGCTACGCGCAAATAACAGCAGGACATCAAAGCAATTTAAATGGGACCAATGACCAGTTTGCTACTTCCATGAACGAATTTAAATCTATGTTTACCTAAATGCTTAACCAAAATACCATGATTCTAAATATGCTAACTGCTCTGATTAACAAAATAAACTAACTAATGGCTCCAATGTTGAGAATAGCCGCTTGGAATGCCAACGGTCTAAAAAATCATATATGTACTTCAGGTGATCACATTCCTAAATATCAACAAAATAGACATACTGTTAGTATCGGAAACTCACGCTACCGAAAATATACTAATAAAATTCCATACTACAATATACAGGGTTATTCACGGTATACGCCACGGAAGATTATGGCCGTGTCTCTGGATTTTAGGATCTTTTTATTTTTGGAGTGGATAGAGACCCGGCAGAGGTACGTTTTAAAATTATATTCATAATGTACAGGGTGTCCCAAAAGCATGAAACATATGAAAGTTATGTTTTTTTAAATGGAATGCTCCTATGTTATTGCATTTTTAGATTGTCTGAGAAGAAAAAATAAGATTGGTTTTTACAGTTGGTGTTTAAATTCAGAAGTTTTTGAGTTATAAGCAAGTGAAAATCGTCATTTTTGAAGTTCAAGGCCCTGTACAACGAAAACGGTTCAAGATAGAGAAAAACGGCTTACATGTCCCTATTTTAACTTTTCATGTACTATCCTATGGTATAGAAACATTTGTACTTTCTTTGATTTTTTTATTTGTCGACCCGTGGAGAAATCTCAGAATTTTTCAAAATTTTTATCACCCTGTATAAACATTTCATCTACATCATTGGATAGTGCATGAAAAGTTATAATAGGGACATGAAAGCCGTTTTTCTCTATCTTAAGCCGTTTTCCTTGTACAGGGCCTTGAACTTGAAAAATGACGATTTTCACTTGTTTATAACTCACAAACTTCTGAATTTAAACACCAACTGTAAAAGCCAATCTTCTTTCTTCTTCCCAGGCAATCTAAAAATGCAATAACATAGGAGCATTCCATTTAAAAAAACATAACTTTGATATGTTTCATGCTTTTGGGACACCCTGTACATTATGAATATAATTTTAAAACGTACCTCTTCCGGGTCTCTATCCACTCCAAAAATAAAAAGATCCTAAAATCCAGAGACACGGCCATAATCTTCCGTGGCGTATACCGTGAATAACCCTGTATATTATGCAAATCACCCTGACGGAACAGCTCACGCTGGCTCAGCTATAATCATTAGAGCAGCAATAGATCACCATGCGGTACAGCCACATATTACTAATAAGATACACACTGCCATTGTAAAAGTAAAATTGTTTCCATGGCCGTTAACAATTGGAGCAATGTACAGTCCTCCTAGACATGCCATAACAACCGAAGAATACACCGAATTCCTACTATCACTAGAATCCCGATTCTTGGTTGCTGGAGACTGCAGAATGAATGCAGTATGAACTCCAAACATACTGCATGGGGTTCAAGGCTGATAACACTAAAGGGGCGACAGCTGATGCATACAATACAACTTATTGGCCAACTTATTGGCCGACAGATATAAATAAGATTCCAGACCTATAGACTTTGCCATAACCAAGGACATATCAGAAATACATAGTGCAATTGAAAGTAACCTATACCTTAGTTCAGATCACAGCGTCATAATTATAACACTTAGTACTAACGTAATCTGGAAAACTCCACGCCCAAAACACGTCCCTTTGCACGAAGGAGACCAACTGGGAAAGCTATCAAAAGTACATCAGCGACAATATTCATCTAGCGTATAGACGGCAGAACCCAATAGAGGTCCGAAGAAGCTGTAGAATATATCACTCAAGACTAACTCAAACATTCAAGATTAATTTAATACGCATGAAGCAGCATTTACTACACCAACAAGTAGTAAAGAAATCCCCGAAAAATGCAACGTACCTCTACACATACAAAAACTTATTGCAGAAAAATGAAAAGCTCCTGGTAAATGACAAAGAACAAGGAATCCTCAAGATAAAAGAACACTGAACAGGCTAACCCACCAACTCACTGATGCCTTGAAGGAAAACCGAAACAATGAATTTGAACACTACATATCCAAACTAACACCCTCAGACAACTCCATTTGAAAAGCCACAGAAGTTTAAGCGACCTTATGTCCCAACTCCACCACTTCGAAAAATAGACAGAACTTGGGCACGAACTAACGAAGAAAAAGCAAACATCTTTGCAGAATATCTAGCTCAAGTATTTACTCCCTTGCCGTCTAGTAACCCGTTAGCAGATGATGATATAGAGGATATTCTTAACACTTCTGGACAGCTATCACTACCACCTAAACCAGTCACTACAGCAGAGGTATGGCGAGAGATTAAACGATTGAATACATATAAAGCACCAGGATATGACCTTATAGTTGGAAAACTCCTAAAAGAATTACCGAGAAAGGGATTAGTACTCTTGACAGTCATCTACAATAGAATCATCAGCCTCAACCACTCCCCACTACAATGAAAATATGCACAAATTATAATGATTGCAAAACCCTGTAAACCTCCACAGGAAACTAGCTCTTATAGGCCAAAATTCTGGAGAGGCTCCTGTTACAAAGACTGAATGAAATTATACCCAAAAATGAGCTAATCCCCGATCATCAGTTTGGATTTAGAGAAAGACATTCCACCATTCAGCAGTGTCACAGGATAGTCAAGTCATGTTAGGGAAAATCTAGAGTGAAAAGAAATGTGTGCCTCAGTATTCCTAGATATACATTTATACAACAAGCCTTCGATAAAGTATGGCATAAAGGACTCCTATACAAGATTAAGAAAACATTCCCAGACAGCATATACCACACACTCAAATCATGCCTCAGCGACAGATCCTTTCAGGTGAAAGTGGAAGATTCTCTCTCTGATTATCAGCTTATATGCTCAGGCGTTCCACAGGGCAGCGTCCTCGGACGGTGCTTATATCTTCTGTTTACTGCCGATGTCCCATCAACAAACACGACAAAATTGACACATTTGCTGATGACACAGGCAATATTATCATCCGACACCAATCCGTTTAGAGCTTCCGAACAGCTACAAGATCATCTGAATCTACTACAAAATTGGTTAGACGTATGGAGAATTAAAGTCAACAGTGCAAATTCCATTCAAATAACTTTCACGATAAAATGCATTGTCTGCCCGCAAGTCACCATTTACAATTCTCCAATACCTATGAAATCGGAGGTAAAATATCTGGGACTACACTTAGACCAAAAGCTGAATTGGCGTGAACACATCAAGGCGAAACGCCTACAGCTCAATCTAAAATCAAAAAAGATGTACTGGTTTATCGGACGTCACTCCCAGTTATCAATCGAGAACAAACTACTGTTATCTAAAGTCATTCTCAAGCCAATTTATTGAGCTGTGGGGGTGCAGTAAGCCGTCAAATACCAAAATTCTGCGCAAAGTTTCCAATTCAAGATGCTGCAAATTATAACGAATGCGCCATGGTTTGTCAACAACCGCACTCTACACACCAATCTAAACATACCATACATAGATGATGTTACAAGATCAGTAGCCAGAAAAAGCAAACATCGAAGCACCGATCACAGCAATGAGCTAATTGCACGACTGGCAATTGAGCCAACCACTGGCCACCAGAAGACTTAGGAGACAGTGGCCTGAAGACTTGGAGACCCATCAGTGGATGGCGCCCAGCTCAGCTGATACATCGAATATCATAACATTTATTAAATACATTATAGGTTTATGTAGATTGTAAACTAGTAATTTAAATTAAAAAAAATATATATACGATTTTTGTAGTTTTTAATTTGACTTTACAATAATTATGAACAGTGCTGATAATGAACAGAAACATATACGGCAAAATTTCGAATGATTGTTTATTGAATTATTTTAGAAATATTTTGTCCGTTAATGATCTTTAAATAAATAAAAGGCAATCGAGTTAAAAAAAATGACCTTGAAAAATTGATAATGTATAGGTTAATTAGAAGTATGGAGCACTCGGTATATACATTCTGGGACTACTGAACAACATAAATGTTCAAAATACGTTTTTGCAGACATACCTATAATAGGTGTAATAGAATTTCTGACAGATTCAAAATTGGTACGTTTATTACTTATTCTTTCAATACTGTTTTTATTTTCAACGTTTGCATTTTTGCTTGCCGATAATTTTGTTTTTTTTGAATTTTGAAAATTTTTTGTAATCTTAACCCAAGTGTAGTGACCATACATACTTTTTTATTCCAGCCTATTAATATTGTTAAAAATAAAAAATACGTTTTTCGAAAAACTTGATTACCCTGTATCTACAAAACAAAGATATTATTAAATTATTAATTAAAGAACAAAGTGATGTTTTTAGGATAATCCAGGAAACAACTCCTAATAAATTTTGCCGTATATGTTTAACAAACACTTTATAGATAATATTGATATTATCTTGAAAAATGTTCGTGAAAGACTTGAGTATTTATTTATTTTTTTGTTTATTTATTTATTTATTTCAAGTCTGGTATCGAAGTTAAGTGAATCGTGAAATAATCCAATAGAGAATCCAATCAATTACATACTACTGTCTGCATATGGTAGCTCATGACTTGAAAAATATTTTTCCACGCCTTATGGATTGTGTATTTGTTTAATGAACCTCCTATTATTAGAGTATTGAAGTTATTACTGACAATGATTTCACCCTGTATATAGATCCAAATTATTCGACTATTACTCTCAAAGAAATTACATTTGATTGTGATTATAATTTTGTTCTTCATCACATTATTCATTAATGCATCAATGTATGATGCGCTCAGAATGTTAAATTAATAATTTGTTTAATACGGTGTGAGAACACATATTCCGTAAACATGGCGGGGGAAACTTCGACGCTATTAATATTTATGAGCGTATTCCGGCCATGAGCTCGAATAAATTGTCGATGTTTTCATAAAATATTTGCCAAATTAATTTCGGACCGTACGGAACGGCCTAATGCACCATGATATGCCAACTAAACAAACGTCAAAGGAAAATGTATAACAGAAAGGGAAATTTATGCACCCTGTATTATAGCGATACCGATACAACCTTTAACAATTATTATTGTCGATAGAATGGTGAAACATGCTAACATTGCTTCAATATTCGACTGTTTCCATTAGATATCTTAGTACCTAGGTCGTTGTAATTACATACATTTTTATTTTGTCAATATACGGATGCATAACTGTAATTTGACCAAATGACCAAGTTACACATTCTTTAACTTCCGAATGTCTTATATATTTTTTAATAAATACATATATTGCACAGAACCATGTAGGTACAGAGTGATAGGAAAACGAGCTATAAAAAATAAATGGTGCACTAACTCGACGCTACACTATCAAGGAATATCCTGTTATCATGAAAAAAAAATGAGAAATTCCCAACACTATATACATATAGTTTTCAAGTAGGTAATTGGGAGTTAAAATAGGAAGAAGAAATGGGTTATAATATCGATGAGTGACGAAATTTCGAAATAATGTGAAGTGTTGAAGCCGAACTCCCGCCATATTTGTTCTGACCGTTTCAAAGAGGAAAATTTTATTAATCTAGCAAATATAATAGACCTTTAAAACTGCAAGGAAGCACATTATTGGAATTGCGAAACACAAAATGTTTATTTATTTAGCGATTCAATCTTTTTGCAATATAAGTACCTACCTACTCCTACCTATATTAATAAAATTGTGTGGAATAGCTTACTAGTTAATTATTGTTAATAAACTTATTGAAAGCTTTGTTGTTGTATTTTTGTATTTATTTGTATTAATTCTTAATTCCAATTTCATCTGTCTAACTAATTTTAAGAGCTCAATTCAGTGTTGATTTTTTAACTCCAGCCATGTTTCACACCAAATATTATACCTTTTAGTGTCACCAAGTCACACTTGGCGGCGCTGCTAAATTTGTCGCACATCCACATCGACACAATGCATTAGGTATTATATGTATGTAGAAGTGTCCGGTATTGATAATTTAGCGTATTTGGCTTTATCATGCCATTATATTTACATAATTATTGTGATCGTGAAATATAAAGCAGCTGATCATTTTAATCACTAATATGATAATATGAATGAGTCTGCTGTACATAATTTCTGTAAAAAAGAGGTCATTTACCCTGTTTCTACGCCACTGATGAATTTTGCCTCGTGTTTTTCGTCGTTTGGTGTACTCTGCTCCAACCTATATAATAAATAACCTATAAAATATAAAATATAAAATACAGACTGTCCGTTTTTCGCGTGCCACTATGGGGATCTCGCTTATCTTAAGAGATACGGAGTTGGTTAAATTAGGGAAAAGTAGCGTATTTTTGTGCTGATTGATAATCTTAAAAGAAATTTGAGCTGTCACTATTAGTTGTCAAAATATTTCAAAAAAACTGAAATTTTCAATTTTTGTTTTTATTTTTTTATTCAAAAACCAATCAAGCAAGCCATTTTTAACTGAAATATTGTTAAGACACTTTTCAACAAGGAACCCAAAAATAGTTTTACAATAGCTCTAGCACTTGAGATAGAATAAAATCGATGGTCAGCTTTGTTTTTTCTTATGGGCGTCATATTGGATTTTTCCATTTTTAGATTACGTTAATTTTTCTCTTTACAACGATGTATCACACATGTTATTTCATTATTGAATGTTTGGCAAAAATAAAATTTCTCATCTTGTGTGCAGAGTGCTTTGAAAAAATGTCAAGGGTCTTTTGTTTTCAACAAAACTTTGACGATTCAACCAGTCGTCTGCGTCGACATTGAATTATTAATCGATAAAAAAGCTACTTTGCAAATAAAATTATTAATTAAACAGTGGTTAACAAAGACGAATAAATTAACAACAGGTAATGTCACAGCATGTGCTCAAAAATCCCCGCTTGTAATTGTAAGCGCAATTGCACCCTTTTCCCAAGATTCGATACAGCTCTCAACACGTCTCTCCTTCTAATACCGTGCCTGAGTGTGGTGACAATTTGTTGTCGAAGTTTATCGACGTCGGCTGGCAATGTTTTATAAATCTTATTTTTCATTGTCCCCCACAAAAAATAGTCCAATGGGGACAAGTCAGGGGACCGTGCTGGCCAGCATTCGTCGCCATTATTTGCAATTACTTGGTTGAGAAACATTTCTGACAAGAATTATCTCACCCTACCAGCATTATGAGGCGGCGCGCCATCCTGCTGGAACCAGATCGTATTCAAACGATTAAGAGGCAAGTTTTCGAGAAAATCTGTTAAAAATGTCCTCAAAAAATTTAGGTAGCGATCAGCATTCAAATTATCCTCGTAGATGTATGGACCTATAATTGTATCGCCTAATAATCCGACCCACACATTAAGACCAAAACGAATTTGTGGTCGACGTTCTTGGAATCGATGCGGGTTGTCAATCGACCAGTAATGTTCGTTGTGACGATTGAACATTCCTGCATTTGTGAATTTGGATTCATCGCACCATATCACGTCATTAAGAAAATTCAGGTTTCCTTGAATACCCGAATTGTTCGGGTTTACCCCGAATTCGGGTTTTCTTGATTATTCAAGAACGTGCAGAAGACTACCCCCCGTTCACGATCTCCGAGGTGAAGTGTTTGAGAAATACGAACTTTCCAAGGACGAAATTTCTGTTTTCTCAACGTTCTCCAAACAGTTTGATGCGACGGTAAATCCAGCTGGGCTGCAACTTCCCTTGTAGAGACAGATGGATTGTCTTGCACCTTATATAATTTAGAATTGATTATAAACATTTTGATATCGAAATCATGAAAAATCCTTACCGCTTGCAAAATTTCTTGCTGATGTCCATTGGGCCTATCACCATATCGTCTAGGTTTTTTGAACGAACCATATTGGCCCAACTTTCTGTGCAGCAGAGAAAAATATCTCAAAGAAGGTTGTTGCCGCTCTGGATAACGGCGAAAATACGTTTCTGCGGTGATGTAGGCATTTAGGTGCGAAGTATAATAAATTTGTAGCATATCTCTTTGTTTTTCACTTGAAAAAGGCATTTTCGCGTTATAAACGTAACGACAACACTAATACAAGATACAAACTGTCAAAGTTTTGTTGAAAACAAAAGACCCTTGACATTTTTTCCAAGCACTCTGCACACAAGATGAGAAATTTTATTTTCGTCAAACATTCAATAATGAAATAACATGTGTGATACATCGTTATAAAGAGAAATATTAACGTAATCTAAAAATGGAAAAATCCAATATGGCGCCTATAAGAAAAATCGAAGCTGACCATCGATTTTCTTCTATCTCAAGTGCTAGAGCTATTGTAAAATTATTTTTGGATTCCTTGTTGAAAAGTGTCTTAACAATGTTTCAGTTAGAAATAGCTAGCTTGATTGGTTTTTGAATAAAAAAATAAAAACAAAAATTGTAAATTTCAGTTTATTTTTAAATATTTTGACAATTAATAGTGACAGCTCAAATTTCTTTTCAGATTATCAATCAGCACAAAAATACGCTACTTTGCCCTAATTTAACCAACTTCGTATCTCTTAAGATAAGCGAGATCCCCATAGTGGCACGCGAAAAACGGACAGTCTGTATACAGGGTGTCCGGTAAGTACCTCCTAATCTCTCGGGAGCATAAAGGGGAGGTCAAAAAAAAACCTAGTCTGTCATAAAAAAATTTTCCTAAAGTGTCCCCAAACGGAGATATATATATATGCAGCCCTAAAAGGGTGCCCCGCAATTTACTTTTTTGGCTCTAACTTTTGAACCGACCTGTATAATTGGATGGAATTTAAACACTTTATAGAGGCCACAGCGAGCCATCAGGCCATATTAAAGTCGAATGTTTGTCGTCGTCAGGGAAGTCAGGAACGGACTTACCATCATACTCGTTGAGTCAAAATTGTGACAGGTGTCACTTTACAGAGCTAAAAAATATTTTTTTGAATAGTCTAATACTTCATCTTTAAAAAACGTGCTCCTAATTTATTTCGGTAAAACTGACGGTTTTCGAGATAAATCGGTTTTTAGGTATGCGAAACACTCAAAAGTTACTAATGCTAAACACAAACAGGTAAAAATCAGGTTCCTGTTGAACCACCTACCTACATCATAATGGATTGCTATTAAAGGAACTTGATCAAAATTCGCATAAAAGTCGATTTATCTTGAGAACCGCTAGTTTTATCGAAATAAATTAAGATTACCTTTTGTGAAGATGAATGACCAGCGTATTTAAAAAATAAGTTTTCAGCTCTGTAAAATGACACCTGTCAAAACTTTGACACAATGAGTGTGGTGGTAAGTCCGTTCCTGACTTCCTTTAGGACGTCAAACATCGACTCTGATATGGCTCAATGAGTCTTTATGGCTTCTATAAAAAATTAAAATTTCATCAATTATACAGGTCGGTTCAAAAGTTGGAGCCAAAAAAGTAAATCTTAGGGTATCATTTTGGGCCTTTGTATCTCCGTTTAGGGACACTTTAGGAATGTTTTTTATGACAGACTAGGTTTATTTTGACCTCTCCTGTATGCTCCCGAGAGATTAGGAGGTACTTATCGGACACCCTGTATATGAATATTTTGTTGAATTATTTATATTTAAATTATATGGTGGGAAAAATAATTTCGTTTATTGGGAGTTTATAATAATATGGTTTATATTTTCGTGATTTACGAATTAGGGTCGATGTTCACTAATTTGATGACATTACTGTGTTTTTTTGAAAGTCGACATACAGGCTGATTTTTTAGCTCATCATCAAATTGTGACAAATGAAAAGTGAGGAAGTTTAAAAAAAATACTTCATATAATGTCCGATTTTAATTATTTAAGGAGTTACAGACCTGAAATTTTCCTGCATGAGGAGCCAATTTAAGAATATTTATTTATATTTACCTTTAATTAGTCTTACCTGTTAAAAAAAAGTATACCTACTGCCACAAAAAAAGTAAATACTTTTCTAACAGGTAAAACCAATGTAAAGATAAATAAATATTCCCTAATGCAGAAAACTTTGAGGTCCTGTAAATCCGTAAGTTAAAATTAAACTCGGACATAATGCTTAGCAGGTATACCTATGAAGTTTTTTTTTTAAACTACCTCACCTTTCATTTGTCACAAATTGATGGTGAGCTAATAAATGACCCTGTATCCTGTATATTGTACCTAGACTTTTCCTAAAGAAATGCAAAAAGTAATATGAAATATCTGTTTAAGTAAGTAAGTATCTATGCAAAAATATACAGATAAATAAATTAATAATATGTAAATTTTTAATTATATTATCGTGATACTTCAAGGCGCAATTTTATGTAGCAATTACTTATCTTGTAGTGTATAATTGCAGGTTTATTTAACAAGAACCAACCTATAAACATTCATTTTATGCAAATAGACTGCATCCTTAATTAATGAACATCAACATTAGAGCCCGTTATTACTTACATACCTATATGGAAATAGTTTTACTTGTGAGATTTTAAAAATAGAGAAGAAGACTTGCACACTGTTTGCGCAGATTACATCAAAACATCAATTTTCACACAACAGTCTACAAAGAATAATATTACGAACAGAATTGTTAGGTGTTTTCCCAAATAGAATTGAATTCTATTTCCATAAATTTAAATTCATTTGAATGAACTCCAAAATAAAATGAATAGTATCTGCAAGTA
Source organism: Malachius bipustulatus (assembly GCA_910589415.1). NCBI lineage: Eukaryota > Metazoa > Arthropoda > Insecta > Coleoptera > Melyridae > Malachius > Malachius bipustulatus. The sequence goes on from OU342632.1 coordinate 53,229,323, forward strand.
ACAATGACATCATAGTGTTAAGAAAATGATTTAAGACTGCAACTTAAGCATCTTTATTGACAAAAAGCCGTATTAATAACAGTTCCCACGCTACTGGTTAGTAAGGTATTATAATATAAATAATAATAATAAAAATAATAATTTTCTAATTAATAATGTGATATTCAATGGCTACTAAGTTAAGTTGCCATGAAAACGCGATTCCTTGCATTATTGTCAATTATTCTTAAAAATTAAATTTTAAACGTTGAAAATGGATAGGAATCAAAATTGTCGAAGTGATTAAAAACTAAATAATTTATTTAACAAATTAACTTTGCACAATATAATATGTAATAGGTATACCTATACAGTGTGTCCACATTTCGATGCTCACCATTGAAATGTATCATTGAATTGGTACTGGTATCTTCTAAACGCTAAGAGATACAGGGGCCGTTAAATTAGAGAAAAGCAGCTCTATTTTGTGGCTATCTCGAATCCTTCGAGACATATAAGATATCAGGGACCATTCCTGAAATATCCTGAAATAACTGAAAACTCGAGATTCCTTATTTTTATATTTTTCTTTTTTTATACCTATATATTTTTTTTTATTTTTTTTATATTTTGTTATTTATAATTTTTTTCAGATTTTAACATGTTTATAGCTCATAAACTAGTCACTTCAAATTCCAACTGTAAAAACCATTGTTATTGGATTTTTTTAGAATATATTTTGAAAATGCAATTATATTTGGGGTGTCCCATTTAAGAAAGGATCTTGACCTTCAAATTACCTTGAAAATTCACATGAAGGTCAGTGTTGGCACAGACAGATGGCCTCTACTGTGTTTGAATTTTTTGTGAAAACTTTTTTTGTAGATTAAGTTATTTTGAAAGATATATCCATTTGTCCTTTAATGTGTATCACCCTTTATAAGTAGTTTTTTTGTCGAGCTCACCGCTACTATAACCCGCTGATATACGTGAAATGTGTGAGTAAGTAACACATATTTCAGCATGAGGACATAAATAATAGTACATGTCCTATAATTGATTGTCTCGTTAAAATAAATTTGTTACTTTCGGTCTATCATGCTTGCATACTTTTGTTAGATTATTACATCGCAATGACAATAATATCTTGTTTTACTAGCTTTGCACTTTACTGACTTTTCCACTTGAGTCGTCATGTGAACCTTTCTAAATTTTATCCTGGAAAAAACTCTTATTATTAGCGAAGCCAGTTACATTTTCGGTTCAATTAATGCTTTGTGTCCCTCTGAAAGTATCTGCCTGGATACCAGCCATAAATCTAAGGCTGCTACAAAACAAACCAAAGTAACAATAGGGGACCGTATGAGTGACACAAATAACCTTCTAGTGAGAGCCGGATCGGAACAGTGGAGAGAAGGAGGAGCAGAGAGAACCGCGGGGTCTACTCTGGTCGCCATCTCCGAGAGAGCCGCACTGGCTAAGTGATTTATGCCATATGCTCCTTAAGAAAAGCTCAAGCATCTATTTTTTGTCCGTATTCGAAAGTGTCAAACCATAAATCGTGAGTACAAAAGAAGGGATCGAACGTTCTACATGGTCACCGGTAGATGGAGTCGTGTGCAACTCCCTAAATGTGATGACTATGACGAGTTTGATTGCCACTTTACTTAATCCCTTCGTCATATTTTCCAGAGCAATGTTGCTTTCAGTCATTTTCAATTATCATTAAAATAATATTTTGACTGATACTAGATACTGGTACTTAATATTTTTTTATCGATTTGAACTTTTTTTTAATATGACCAATTTATTTTGGATTGGAATCATAAAATCGGCAATAGCTAAATGTATTAGACTTACAGATATTTGAAGAGTTCTTAGTACAACTGGTAAAATCGGTAAATGAAATCCACTTTGTCGGTCTGTGTTTGCAATAATACTTTGTTATAACTGAAACTTCTGCAGAATTTTTATATCTTGTTGTATTGTCATGTTATCGTGGTTATGCAAAAACAATCAGTCATAGGTATTCAATATTGTTTTACAGAGAATCTACATAATATACCTACTCATACTTACATGAGCCAGCCTAGGAATTTACTCAAATATTTCTATAGGTATTTATGCAAGTCATTGGGGAAGAAAATTGTGTTCCTTCGTCGTTAGGGTACAATACAGGTTGATCCCGAAATGACGAACACGGGCAGCACCACAGCATCCATTGTGGATTAACGATTCTAAGTTCATTTACTCTTTTCTCCAGTATGGCTCACTTAAGAAGATATGACCACTTTTGTGGAAAATAAAGTCCCAACACTGCACTGGATACCCTTCTTCAGGCAGAAAAATAACGTGTAGGTCTACAATACCCAGATAGATGTTACCATGGAAACATATGAAATGGAAACACAACAAAGCTGAAAACAATAATCGATGCGCGGATACAAATTCGATAATATTATTCAAAATCTCGAATTCGAACAATGATGCCACATTGAAAAATTTTGTTGAACTCAGGAAATAGGTAAACTTTGAATGCCTGTAATTCCGTTCCTAATAATAAAAAAAAATAAAAAGCAAACACTATCGTAATAGTTATATATCAAATCATGTGCTTTGCCAGTGGAGGTTGTTTAAATTTGACTGCCATTTTTATTTAAATTTTAGAAAAAGGACACCCTATATCTCGGTAACAAAGCCGAGGAAACCATTTTTATTTTAAATTTACAGTCTTTCTGACCATCCTCTACAACACCCTGTAAACCGTGTCCGCCATTTCGGGATCATCCTGTATAGACAGGCTAAAACCGAGCTTTCGACCATGAACTCCTCGCAGGTTTCCGCCATCTTGAATTAAGTTGTAAAGTCGTGTTTAAAGTATAATAAACTTAAATAAAATAAGTATAAACTTTCATATTGTCACGTTTTACCCTTCTGTGGGTTCTTCGACAATTTGGAAAGCCAATTAATGCTTTAATTAATTTATTCAATCGCTTACTTTAATTTACAATAATTCTTACTAATATTATACTTGAATTAATTTAAAAGTTCAATTATAATCACAGTACTATTACTATGAAACAAATTGAATAATAATAAATTATTATATCAATTACAGCAATCCGATTGTTGAAAAACAATAATGCTTTCTGAACGACACACTTACTCCAACGGTATGGTGAAGACAGAGACATCGATGTTTCAATGGTTATTTCCATCTCATCAGTCTGTCACATCACCACCACTAGAGAAGTGTGCCGATCAGAAAGAAAATCAAAAGCTTTAAGCAAAATGATTGATTGATTGAAAGTTGATTGATTGAAATAAAAAAAAATCTCTGATTGACACATTGAAAGTTGTACTTTTCAGTCATCAGATGGCATTTGCCATGCAAGTCACTATGTTTCCGAAAAATCATTTTGCTTAAAGCTTTTGATTTTCTTTCTGATCGGCACACTTCTCTAGTGGTGGTGATGTGACAGACTGATGAGATGGAAATAACCATTGAAACATCGATGTCTCTGTCTTCACCATACCGTTGGAGTAAGTGTGTCGTTCAGAAAGCATTATTGTTTTTCAGTACTATTACTGTTTCTGAAAATAACACACTGTCCATATAATAACACTAACATCGCCTTCTTATATCGCTAACTTACTATCGCTCCCTTATTCGCAGTCTATACTGAACTGGACTAGCACCGCACCTAACTCCGCTTATACACCTGTGTCCAAGATAAGCATGAACATCATGGGGATCTCGAAAACCTTGGCACATACAAGACCGGTTAAATGGGAAAAAGTTGGGCCACCAGAAGAATTTATGGCAGAAAGAGATTTCAAAAATTATTTTTTATTTTCGAATTATTTTGCAAAAACATAAATTTTTAATTTTAGTTTTCCTTATTTATTGACTTTATTATTGAAAATTGGGAAAAACTAAGACCACATTTTCATTGTAGTTATTGACCAGCTTCATTTTTGCGATGTCAGTGTTTTTCATCTGTCGTTCATATTTGCAGAGCCGAACTGAACTTCGATTTTTTTGAATACTTAAAAAATAATAATATTTTAAATGGATTTTTTGCAAAAATTTAAAGAAAGTTTAATTCTGGATTTAATGATATGCCACACATATTGTTTCAAACGTGTTTCGGACTGTATCTATTGACATCATCAGTTTAATTACACCTTAATTCGGATTTGTTTTACATGTCGGATTGTGCACATCATCCAATTCGGAATTAAAATATCTTTCAATTTTTGCAATAAAAAATCCAAAAAATCGAACAAAAAGTCCGGCTCTGCAAATATGAATCGTTAGGTAAAAAAACCTACATTGCAAAAATATGACTGGTTAATAACTGCAATGCAAATGTTGTTTCAGCTTTTTCTAATCTTCAATAATAACGTCAACAAACCAGAAAAATTGAACAAATTGAACAAAATTGAAAAATTTGGTTTTTCAAAATATTTCTAAAATCAAAAGTAATTTTTGAAACCTTTTAAAAAATTAATGGACCCTGTACCTCCCACTGTTTTCGAGATCCCCATACTGTTATTCTTATATATCTTGGACGCAATATAAATACCTACACTCCTGGTGTTCTTCTAAAACGCCTCAACCAACTCCGAATATCCCTCTAGAGTTCGAATGGTCCATTTATGGAAAATTCCAGTCAAAAAAAGCTCCCAGACACTCTGGCAGATTAGTATTCAAAGTACCTACTCTCCAACAGAACTGCGGAGAGAGGTAGCTGCACCAGCAACGATGCAGGACTGTCGGTGTTCATGCGAGACTCACGATAGTATGACTGCGCGAAACCCCGTCCCACCCTACGGCGATGTAACAATATTTTGCATATTGAAAATTCTTTCTGGTAGAATAACGTTTTTCTTTCGGCGCTATCGTAAATATTGTCATGAAAGTGGTAACGCACACAATTTCCTTCAAAATTTGTCGAAAAAATTTTCCCAAACGAGAAATCCCTTTACTTATTCTATAATAGTTTAAGTGTGTAAGTATTTTATTGTACCGGCATCCAAAGCAAGTGCAATGTAAAGATGTAATTATGCATACCTAGTGTGCCGTGTAAATGATGTAAAGATGTACCGTATCCAGTATCCACAATAGTGCACGTGGTGTAACTGTGGTGTGGGCATGGCCAATGCAAATAGTGTAAGTGCGCGCGTACGTAGTGTAAAGGTGTAATTATTAATTTCCTTTCGTTTTCCTTTTTATCCAAAATGGCGAAAAACCTGCAGGTGATTCATGTTTGAAAACTCGTATTTAAGCTTCCCATTATAGTATTTGGCGGAAAACCAAATTAATTGCAAAATTTAAATCTACTCTTGAACAATCGAGAAAAGACAGTCAACAACGCATGTAGGTCCCTTATTTACTCCGATAACATCAACAACACTATCTACTAAAAGGGTCATTGAAGTCTTCCTAAACGATTGGCCACTATAATGATTAAATAATAATAATATATATAATAATAATAATAATATATATAATAATAATAATAAACTATAATAATCTTCCTAAATAAATAAATAATTAGTTAGTTAGTCTTCTTATTGTGACGTTTCCCACCTAGGTGTATACAGATTGTGACAAAAGTTTCTGGTTTCCCTAGAATTCTTACCAAATGTGCCTTGGTTCTTTACGGCGAGAGAAATTTTTATGGGAGAATATGCTGGATAAATAAGAAGAGAAAATCATTTTTCACCCTGTTTATTTATCCAGCATATTCTCCCATAAAAATTTCTCTCGCCGTAAAGAACCAGGGCACATTTGGTAAGAATTCCAGGGAAACCAGAAACTTTTGTCACAATCTGTATAGACCTAGGTGGGAAACGTCACAGTGGTGCCGAAACCAGGGACTTTTAGATATAGGATGCTTTGAAACGCCGACTTCAAGTAAAAAGAATTTTACTTTGATCGAGAAAAAAATATTTCCATGGATTTGTAGAAATTATTATTAGGGAAAGAAAAATTGCTGTCGATGAAATGAAAAAACAGCTCGAGAAAAACGAAAAAATTAATTCGTGTTCGGGGTAGCTGTCTGGTTGTTACATTGCCCCCCTTTTTGCATGCGTCGGTTTCTTCTTTTCATCTTGAGGGAAGGGAGAGTTCGGCGACTTGCAAAAACTAAGCTATAGGTATTCGAGCGCACTACTTTTGTTCCGTTGGTGATGTTGCTTGGATCCTTGATTCTCCTTCTGCGTCATTGAGCACATGGAGAAGCCCCCCCAATCTCCTGGTCCCTCTGCATGAAAGAGAAGTCTCCGCCGAGAAGTTTTCGGTGGTATTTTATTAGTTCGTAGGGATGAAATCAGATGCCGGCCTAACTCACGAGGTCTTGAAAAAAAACGAATTACTTGAGTTCGATTAATAACAGTTGGGATTGAAAATAGAATAGTAACAAAACGACATGAAGAAGAAAACTCGCCTCCTAATGGATGTGGAGTTTACTAATGTTAGTCGACCGGGTACAAGTAAATCACACTTCTTTAGAAATAATTTAATGATGAAACAAAAATAATTAAATGTACGGATTGATATGAAAACAAACTTCTTAACGTCTTAATACTCTTCTTAATTAATTATTATCAACTTCCCCTTTTTCAACTGACGTCTATCATGCATCGACTCGCACTCTGTGTCTACTGCTCCTTCATTACGCTCGGCCCTTCTCCCGACCTGACTGCCTCTACTGCTCGTTTCTGATTTCTGGTGATCGGCATTTTCACATAACATTCGGCCTCACTACCATCGGGGTCGTCCTCGGCACCATCACCCTCGCTGTCACTGTCCTGTTCCGGATCTAGGCGACACCACGGCTTCATTAGGTCAGATGCAAAGACTGACTTGAATGGTCTTTGGGTTCGTTGAGCCCCAGGAATATCTTTAATCAAGTAGCGGTCATTTTCTAAGACTGCTGCAACTTCATATGGACCCTTGTACTTCGGCATCAATTTCCTTGATTCTCCTGTAGCACTCGCTTCCCTTCTAACCAATACTAGATCTCCTTCTTCATACTTCTTCGGCTTCTTATGCTTCGAATCGAACCACTTCTTGCTCTTTTCCTGTTGCTTCTCTATATTCTGCAGTGCGTCTATTCTTAAATCGTCGATGTCTTCTTCTCTTCTGTTCCCTTCATTCAGGGCCAGCATTAACTGATTTTGAACGGCGTTACGCGGATGATATCCGAATAATAGTTCATTAGGCGTCTTTTTCGTAGTTGCATTCGGCAAGTCATTTAAAGCAAATTGAATATTCTTCAAGCTTCTTTCCCAATCTTTTCCGCTTTTCTCATTGTACGTGGTAGTTAGGGCGGTTAGTAAAGTTTGGTTATGTCTCTCGACTTGTCCATTCGCTCTTGGACTACAAGTGGCATTCTTTACATGAACTATCTGGTTAAGTTCACAGAAGTTTTCAAATTCTTTTGAAGTAAAAGCGGTACCTCTGTCGGTTATCAATCTGATAGGAGTACCAAAATAAGAAAAGATCTCCGTTAACACTGTTATCACTGGTTTCGTCTTTGTCGACTTTACAGCCTTAATTACTGAATACTTCGTAAAATTGTCTTGGTAAAGCAAGACATAATCATGTCGACTACTGCTTTTTACAAATGGTCCTAGATGATCCAAATTAACGGTATGGAATGGTAAAGGTATTCTTTCGATAATATGCATCTCACCTTCTGATTTTCCCTTTTCTGTTTTGTGATAAGCACATCGGATACAACTGGCTATATAATTTATCACCTTCTTTCTCATTCTTGGAAACCAGAATTTTCTCTTGACATAATTCAGAGTCTTATCTACACCGAAATGTCCCATATTATCATGTGCAGACTGAATTACCTTCCAGCGTATGCCTCGTGGTACCACCCATTTTAAATCATCATCTATATTTCTGTAAAGTCTATTATCTTCTATTGTGTAGTCTTTGGTTAACTGAACTTCCTCTGGCGTTTTATTTTTCTTCTTCAGCGTCATATATATTCTCTGGATATCTTCATCTTGTAGTTGCATGGTAAGTAGCCAATCATCTTCTTCGATGCGGAAAGTATACACTTTTAAGTCTGCTTCTGGTACATCTCTCGGCGATTCAACTGGTCTTCTGCTAAGTGCATCCACGTGGACCATTCTGTCACTTGATCTATGGTTTATCGAAAAATCGAACTCTTGCAACTTCAACAACCATCTTGCAATTCTGGGCTGTACGTCTCGTTTATTCATTATAGTCTTCAGTGAATTACAGTCAGTTATTACTGTAAAACATTTTCCCAACACATATATCTTAAATCTTTCCAGGCTCTCAACCACAGCTAATGTTTCGAGTTCGAAACTATGATATTTCCTTTCTAATTCTGTTGTCTTTCTACTGAAATAACATACAGGTTTCCACTTTCCAAATTCCTCTTGTAGTAGAATTCCAGCAAGACCAATACTACTAGCGTCTGTGTGAACCTGATGTTCAGCTTTCGGATTATATAAAGTAAGAACGGGTTGACTGCTTAAACATTTCTTGAGGTTCTGATAAGCGTCTTCACTTGAATTTTTTTCAAAATTAAACCCTCCAAAACCTCTTAATCTGCTTCTGTTACTTCTATCTCCGTCATCTTCAAATATAAATTTATGTAGTGATTTAATTACCTTCTTTGACTGAGACTTCAAATTTCCATTAATATTCTGAAATTCACTCAATGATAATGCGGACGACGCCATTATGGTCTCGAACTTCTGTAGTGTAGTAATCTTGACAAACTGTATTAGTGACCTAGTTTTTCAGTCGTAATAAAATATCAGATCTACAAAATGCGTTTGGTCTTCATCTTAAAGGTACACCACACCACCTGGCATCCGGCGAATTATTGTCTCGATAATCTTACTCCGGGAATAAGGCAACCAAATAAGTAGGTATGTACGCAGTTCACAAAATTCACGGACCGGCCATTTTACTTTTCACACACTGATTTTAGGTTGATATTTTTATATTATATCCCACCGCTGCTAATTGTTAGTCGACCGGGTACAAGTAAATCACACTTCTTTAGAAATAATTTAATGATGAAACAAAAATAATTAAATGTACGGATTGATATGAAAACAAACTTCTTAACGTCTTAATACTCTTCTTAATTAATTATTATCAACTTCCCCTTTTTCAACTGACGTCTATCATGCATCGACTCGCACTCTGTGTCTACTGCTCCTTCATTACGCTCGGCCCTTCTCCCGACCTGACTGCCTCTACTGCTCGTTTCTGATTTCTGGTGATCGGCATTTTCACATAACACTAAGTTGAAATTCAAAAGAAATTAAATAAAAGAAGTTGTGAAAAAGAAAAAAAATTTCAGAAGAAAAGAAACAAGTTGAAGTGTTTTTTTTTGTTGATGATTGATGCGTGGCGTGGTCTGCAACCTGAAGCTGTGTTTGTTGTGCTTATTCGAGCTGACCTGGCTGGTAATATTGGGGCCGCTGTAAAGCTGGTGCAGGGAGGGCTCGTCGTGTTGTCTGGAGCATGCGTCGCCCCAGGCGGTCTCTTGGATTCGGAGTTCTGCTTAGATTTTGCCTGTTCGGATGATCATATCTGGTGAAACTTTGTTGGTGCGGAGACGTGCCAGGGAGGTGCTTATCTGTCCATGGCAAAGCCCTCCAGCGTGGATTAGCGTTCTGGCTGCTTCGTGCACGTCTCATATGCAGAAAATTTGGTGCAATTGCCCCCGGGTTGACTGATTGTCTTTGGCCCGACTTACTTTCGCGCTCGGCGTGTATAAAATCTTGTGCGCGTAAAAACATCATGGCCGCCTCCAAGGTGTGCTGCTCCTTTGTGGCCCATAACGAGCGTATATTGTTGGAGTAAAATGGTCCATGATTTCCTCTATGAGTTGGCCTATTGGGATGGGGGTTGTAAGTAGCTTAGCTTGCCTATAGATTTTCAAAAAATAGTCGGTCCATGGAATACCCGGAATCCACTTCCCGGTACTGATTTGTATTCGCAGAGATCTCGGGTTGTCCAATATTCCTCCAAGAAACGTTGGCGAAACTGGTTGTAGCCTACGGAGTTTTCTTCAACTAGCCTCCACCAATCCCGGGCCGAGCCTTCCAGACAATCTCCAACGAAGTCCATTAATTCTGCTTCATTAATTCTCATCCGTCTCTGAAATGTCTCCAGCTCCTGCAGGAATATGACTGGATTTCAGATTCAGCATGACTGCATTTAGTTTCGGATGGTTGAAAACTAGGAGGTGTCGGCGCATTTCGTAGGAAAATGATTGTCTGGTCTGACTGTGCTCTTGCAAGCATCGTGTTCGCGTCCCATTGCTGCGTATTCTCAGTCGCCACTTCCGGGTGTCGGGAAACCTCCTGGACAGCTGCCAATGGAACCACTCCTGCAGACGAAACGGCCTCAGCGCGTCTACCGCTTTCACAACATTCGCGCACTTCTCGCGAGGGTGTTCTAGTTTGTCGTGTTTCCTACCGAACCGCACTGGTTTCGCATGTTGACCCCGCAACCGTTGTTGAGATTGGGGCGCGGTTTGAATTTTCCTTGTCCTCCACTAACTCAGCTATCTGGTGCCTGAGGTCCGCAATAGTGCGGAGGGCTTCCTGTAGAGGGACGTCGTCGTGGCCTAGCCGTTCCATTTCTGAATTCCTACCTGTTAAAAAATACAAAGAAACAAACCTATTTATCCCTAATTGTGTTGTCCGGCTTTTATCATTTATTTGTATATATTTATTAGTTGGCTTTCTTTATTTAGGTACCTATTTTGTGTGTTGTCCGGCTACATTTAATTTACTTCATTAATTTCAATCTAGTTTGCTTATCCTATGTTTCAACAAAAATCTTACTGTGTGACAAAATGTCTCCCTTTATTTTTCAAATTCTTAAATCTCCAGCATAATTCTCCAACACTATGTGCGAGAGAAATTTTTATGGGAGAATATGCTGGATAAATAAGAAGAGAAAATAATTTTTCACCCTGTTTATTTATCCAGCATATTCTCCCATAAAAATTTCTCTCGCCGTAAAGAACCAGGGCACATTTGGTAAGAATTCCAGGGAAACCAGAAACTTTTGTCACAATCTGTATAGACCTAGGTGGGAAACGTCACAGTGGTGCCGAAACCAGGGACTTTTAGATATAGGATGCTTTGAAACGCCGGCTTCAAGTAAAAAGAATTTTACTTTGATCGAGAAAAAAATATTTCCATGGATTTGTAGAAATTATTATTAGGGAAAGAAAAATTGCTGTCGATGACATGAAAAAACAGCTCGAGAAAAACGAAAAAATTAATTCGTGTTCGGGGTAGGTGTCTGGTTGTTATATTATATTTTGCATTTATATATTTTTTTAAATAATAGACGATTTCGTCATTACTGCATGAGCCAAGGAATATCCTATATAAAAAAGGTTGCGTTAATAGAACATAAATTAAATTTAAAAATTTACCTGTTTTTTATTATGGCGCGCACTGTATTCGTTTAAATGCAGTCATAACATCTAACAAAAGCAAATCAGACACATGTTTATTAAAAATCGTAATACATACATCCTGTATACTGTTACTTTTGGGGTTCGAAGTTGCACGAGTACAAAGCCAAACCCCCGATCTTTAAGCATAAAATTCAAATTATAATTATCGACATCAGAGGGCTATTATTATAATTTTATTGTAACCAAAATATAAACTCTTTAATCTTCGCAATACTTTCAGTCTATACTTGAGCTTATTTTACGTTTAAAATAATTACGGAAGTAAATATAGAAAAAAGAAATATCGCTCTATCCGCCTGTGCCACAGGATAAAGTTGCCGGAATTTCAAGGATAAGGACGCGGCCGTCTAACCCACATCTAGGCGTCATACCGGATGCTGTCTGTCGGCGGCGCAATCCCGTCACTGTCAATCAGCGTCTCCCGCGACTCCCGCGAGAGACTCTGAGAAATGATCCAGCTCCAGATGAAACACTCCGCCGCCCTAGGACAAGACCATGTCACTCCTATTTGACGGGTGATCGCTGCTACACTCTTGCAATATTCCGGATCGTAGACCACAATTTGCGGAAATTATTTTTAGGTATGTTATCTTTAGATAAGCTCGCAGGTTTTTTATGCAGGTTGTTTTCGATTTTTTGGAAAATGATAAGTTTCTAGTTAATTATAAAATAAAGAGATTGTTATATTGATTGGAAAAATATTTTTCTGGACGATAATAAATAAGCAACGAACGCGTAAAGCAACTTCACATATTTGATGAATTTCTTTTTAGATCCTTCTTTAATTTCGATACAGTATTATGTTGGCTGCTAATTTTGTTCAAGCTACGTAGTGGTTCATTCTGTAGTACCTGTCAGATGCCGCAGCAAGAATCAGGTGATATAAAGGTAAGTACCTACTTATATATGGGAAGTATAATGATTATTCTCCGTGCATGTTTCTTTAGCAACTGAAGCAAATTCCAAAGATCGTCCTATTTTATTGAAATAGTGGTTCTGCGAAATGATAAAGGCCAGCAGCTCATGGTCACACCAAAGCCCTCTAGCCTACAGAGACAAGCTTGTCTGGCTATATGTGGTGTGCCATTAACACCACACCGTCGGCGGCTATGGAAATCCTACTGAACTTAGCACCTCTCCACATTTAATTGGAGAGAGAGGCCAGATGAACAACATACAGAATGCTGAAGATATAGCAATAAGCTTGCTAAAGGCTTATAACTTACAGCGAACCAGGTTACTGGATGACATAGAAAGTCACAGGCTACTGGCTGGGTATGCCCTCGGACATAACAATGATAACTCTGATAAAGTACCCTATATCAGCACGACTAAGCTGATATGGATGTCCTCCAGCACTGTCAAAACTTACCAAGATTAGATCATTCGGAGACCTGTATACAGGACACATCGAAAACAAGTACCAAAGAACTATTGGAGCTTAACAGGTAAGGACTGAAAACCCTAATAGGCCTATATACTGAGCACTGCAAGCTAAACCATGATCTCTGCACAGGATGGATTTAGTAAACAGCGGTGAATTCCGTCTGTGCTTGGAGGACGACGAAACAACAAATCACAGTTTAGGTGAGTGTTCCGCTTTCGGAAGGACTAGATTACAAACCTTCGGGAGAGACTTCCTCACACCGAAGGTCGTGGATACATTACCAATAGTCAAGATTGTCAGCTTCCTCAAAGACGCTGATCTGATGGGATTAATGTAACGTGACTAGATGTGAGCCACGATAAACCATTAGTCGCAGTGGAGATGTCACAATGACAAAAATCTAATCTTATCTAATCTAAACGATAATTCTGATACAGGTTCTGAAATTCTGAACAAATCTATTAGTTTTAGAAGAGTCAATATTCTTCTCAAAAGTTAGCAAATTTGCAATGTAGAACGAATTTTCTGAAAAAGGCGCATAAAACTCATCGACATTTAATTTAGCGTGCTATGCAAACCGCTACTTTCTGATAAATGCTGACATACTTACGTCAGTTCTATCTATTGTAATGTCACGTTTTGATTTTGACAAGAAATGATTGGTAAAAATAAGAGATATTGAAAGCGTCAAAGCAAAAAAGGAACCAACGTAATTACAAAAATTGTTCGAACTGACGATGGTCTTGTGCAATGAATTCGATTCTTTTTAAAATTGAAAATAACTGGTTCCAGTGTGTCATGATCAATGCTACGAAAAACAGGTTTAATTATTTGTTGCATATTTTCCCTGGTAGTGACTTCAGTTTTATACAGGGTGTTTGGTATCTGGTCATCCGATATGAAACGTCATGTATAAAATCGCATTCTTAGCATAAAACAAAGAATCACTTTTTTCAAGATCAGGCCTGCTTTAGGAAATATTTCCAAATTGGTAATCAGTTAAGTACTTACTGAATAAAACGTAATACTAGTTTTGAAGATATTTCCTAAACGAGGCCTGATCTTGAAAAAAATTATTCCCACTTTTATGCTTAAAATACGGCTTTATACATTACCTTCGATTTTGACTGTCCACTTACCAAACACCCTGTATAGATGATTGTGAACTAAACCTTAAAGACAAAAATAAACGCAGTTTCATTAAGTTAAGTGACCTCATGTGCCGTGCCATGGCTTGTATGTGAAGAACCTCGATCATGCTGAAACCGTACATAGTCTTCTAGTGTAAGACTCAAGGGAAAATCTTCCAGGTACAATTGAAAATTGTTAGGAAGCAAGAGCAAGTGAAGGTATATAAGTTTGACCATTTAGTGGACCGGCTTTGAAGAAATTCGGGATATATACTAGGAATGATTCACTATTATTATTATTATTATTAGTTCTAGGGTAGGTTCAAGGCCCTTGTACTGAAGCTTGCGCTTATTGTACCCCTTTGGATAATTATATCATCAGTCCCATCTCCCGAAAGTATTTTAGTATGAGTCCAATGGGTGCTTGTTCTATTTCTTTTGGTCTCCATTTCGGTCCCAATTAGGTGGTATGGGGTTTCTTCTCCCTCCCCGAATCTCCTGCAATCTGGGTTATTTTTCACTCCTATCATTGAGAGGTGTTTCATTAGTGGACAGTGTCCTTTTAGAAGTCCAATTTTCCATCTCAGCCGTTGTTTACTAAGCTTTTTCAGTTACATCTCCTCTGCTCCATCTTCCCTTTAGTCGCTTGAACAGCACCCCAGTTAGGTTCAGGTTAGGTCTGCATTGAAGTTGCTTCATTTTCTCCCATGAGGAAAATTAATTGTTGGCCTTTTGTGTCAGGTTTTCTGTCCACTAGGATTCACGTATCTGGTTTTTAATCCCTGGTTTTGAATTCCCAGTCTTTTTTGGATTTTTTTCTGGTTCCGCTTGGGTCCCTGGTATCCACACTGGTGCTCTTATAGGTTTCGGAACGTCCTTGGTGCCGAGTTTCGCTCCTGACCAGGGTTCCATTTCCCTGACCACCCGCACCAGCCAGTCCTCTGTGGCCTGGTCAACGCAGGAAGCCATGAGAAAATCCCCTCTAAGCTGCACTCCTGATAAACTTGGTGCAGGTTCTCCTTCTTTTACGTTGTTCCGATTCCTTGCTGGTCCCGGGTTGTGTTACACTGGGGTTCACCTTCAACCCTAGCTTTCTAGGTTCTTCAGTTTCCCCCTGGTTTTGTAGTTTCTACTCTTTTCTCAGTTTCCTGCAAGCGGCTCCTGAGAGTTTTTTGGGTGGGTCTTTCTTTTCAGAATCCCCTTCCCTTTTCAAATTAGGTAGGTGCGCCACTTCTTCGAGGTTGAATCCAGAAGGGATTTTTTTTTGCCTTGGTTCCCGCCGTAGGATTTAGGTTTTTAAAGGTTGTCTCCTTTTGGTCCAGGCGGTAAGACCTAGACCCCCGTATTCCTCTGTTCGCGAGATAGGATCTCGACAACAGAGTTTTACGGTCTTTCGGAGAGTCCACTTTCGGACGTTTTCCGACATCGTTATAACCCCTGTGCAGACCTTTAGTCACGCCACGACAACTAGGTTGGGGGAATGACTCACTACATCTCCTCAAACATTTTTAGAATCCATCGATGTTAGTGGTGAAGTAGTCGAATGTATAATGAGGATTTTGGTTACTATAATAATGAAAGTTACTATTTTCTCCAGTAGTTCGATGAATGGTAGCTAAGGAGGTACCTGAAAAACTCACAAATTTGATATTTATTTCATATAATAATTTAAAAACTTTTCGATAGTTCACAAAACGCTATATGCATAACGAATGGTAAGGGCTGCAAATCTCAGACAATAATGGGAGTCACCGCTGAGCTCCTACTCCACAAACAATTGTCAAGGTAGAGATTAGTGAAAAAAAAACCATACCGTTCTTCATACATTAAATTAAGTATTTATTATACTACCAAGATAAAAGAGGTCCCTTGTCCAGTATCGTACTGAAAGTGTCCTTAGGGTTTTCCTATCCGGGCATAAATTCTGGACGCAGCAGAAGATTTTGCTAATTGCATCATTTCATTCTGCGAAAATTTATTTTTCACGATAAAACTAAAACTTGAATTTATTGGAGCACACAATATAAATAGGGGATAGGTAAGGTATTCCTAATTTAATAAAGCATTCCTCTAAAAAAAAATATGTTAAAAGTATAAAGGGCAAAATAATTTTTGCCTCCGTTTGCCGTTGGCTCCCCTCATCCGCTGAGAAAAAATAAATAGAAAGTAGGGCAACCGGTCACTCACGACTAAACAATCACAGCCTGTGGTGATTTTACTGAGAATATATCGGTGACTGAAATCGTAGTTCGATAAAAAATCCCCTTTCCCTACTTTCATTAAGGGTAATTCAAATTCAGGGAAGCGGAAACTACGACCAGTAAATATTAAAAGTGGGAACCTGATCGTACACGATTTTCAGTATAGTTGCTTAGGATCATATTTTAAGGAATAAATTTTGACATTCAAAGGAATGACAAGAATTTGGTGACATTTTCTTGTTTGGTATCTAAGATCTTACTTATATTCTGATCTATGTTATGTGTTGTTCTTGCTTGATTGTATCGTGGACATTAGCTAGGAATAGACGAAGCCATTTGCTGGCCGATTAGCACGCGTCGAGCAAATTCGGCGGATTTGCTCATGGCGAGCAGCGTCGACAGATTTTTCAAGTCCCACCATAAACGTCCACGCTAATCGTACGAATTATCCGTCGGAGTGGCTCATCACATGCAAATGTGTACGTTTATGGGGAAACTACACAATTTATCGGTCGGATTTGCGTGGCTCGTGATCTGTAGAAAATTTCAAGAGGTCGCGAGCCATGCCTAAAATCCTTTTTTAACGCTTACACTCAGAGTGTGGTATTTACGCGGTATTTTTAAGCTAATTAATATTTGATTATAATGTCAAAGTATAATAACAATAACAAAAAGGGAAAACGAGCTGCTGTGAGCGTATCGCGTATCGAGCTAGTCTGGCAGAAAAGTCTGTTCGTTTATGGCAGAAAATACAATCAAGCCGTGCCAGAGGCGTCTACGGTGCTGGCATGGCTCTTGGCATGGCGCGCTGAGTTACCACAAACGAAGAGATTTATCTTCCGGGTTTGCTTGTGGCGATCAAATCGGCCAGCAAATCGCTTCGTCTATTCCTAATGAAGGATGATTTGTTTGACATTTATTGGTACTGCATAGGTTTCACATTGAGGGGCTTCTTTTTGGTCCAGTAAGAAACTGTGTGTGAGTTGGGTGTGTCCTATACGTAGTCTCCTGATGATGAGTATTCCTTGTTTTCTTGTTATGTTCTTTAATTTTTTTTTCTTCTATAGTTGGTTCGATGTCTCTTATTTTGTTGTTTGTTGTTGCCAGTGTTGTTGCCATTTTTGTTTGCATATCTTTTTTCATTTATTCGATGCATCATATTTATGGTGTGTGTATTTGTATGTATTGAATGTTCATGTCTGTAGCAGCCTCTTTGACTGCTTTGTCTGCTTTTTCATTTCTATCTATTCCGCAATGAGATGGCTGTCACATGAATGTGATTTTTTCCGGGTGATTCTGGAGTATGTCTTGAATTGTTGTACAAGGGATTTTTGTGGAATAGTTTTTTTTAGGGATTGGAGTGATGGAAAGAAGTATGTACAGATGATTGATGCGCAAGTTTGATCGCTTCTTTGACTGCTTGTAGGACTGCATACAGTCCGCTGGTTAGTATATGCTGCAGAAATCGTGTAGTTTGAACTTCTTGGTTGATTCAGATGTTACGACTGCGGCACCGACTCCTTGGAGGTTCTTTGAGGCATCGTTGTATAGTATGTGATTTCTTGATTGTTCTTGGACGATGTTATAGAACAGGTTTTTTAGTATGTGTGAGGGTGTTTCAGATTTTTTCTGTCTGGTTAGTGTTGTCTCTAGTTTAGGTTGCTGTAGTCTCCACGGTGGGGTATTTGATTTGTTTACAGTCTTTGGAGGTAGTACTTCTGGGATTCTGGTTATGGTTTTTCTCTGAGTGGTAGTGGAGTATTTGGGTTCTTTGCGTGGGTAGTTGTATATTTTCTATCAAAAATAGCTTCATAGGTGAGTTGGCTGTGTCTAAGGGCAGTTTTGGATGCGTACTTGAGGATTTGTTCTTCTCTTCAAAGCCAGAGCGGTGCGTCATTTGCTTCTCTGTATAAGCTTTCTATAGGTGATGTTCTGGAGGCTGAATCTAAGTGCGTTATGTTGTACTGCGTTTATAGTCTTCAGTACGGATGATGTTGTGGAGCAGTAGACAATTGAACCATAGTCGATTTTAGACCTTATGAGGTGTTTGTATATTGTCCTTAGCACTTGTTCCTCTGCGCCCCATTGTTGATGTGCTATCTTCATTACGTTCAGCCTCTTAATGCAGCTGGTCTTTAGTACTTTCATGTTAGGCGTCTGTCTAGAGTCATACCTAAAAATTTTGTTTCGGCAACTTCGGATAGAGGTATGTCTCGTATGTTGGTCGGTGGTAATCTTTTTAATTTAGTCTTCCGAGTGAATCTCATTATTTTGCTTTTCTCTGACGAGAGTATTAATCCATGGGTTTCAGTTCTATGCTTTTTTGTAGTGTGGTTTGGATGGTATCTATGTTTGTTTTTCTTACGTACAGTACCAGGTAATCTACAAATAGTGAGGTTCTTACTGGTGTTTTATATTGATCGTGATGTCATTGATGGCTATAATGAATATAGTGTTAAGCTTAGCACTGACCCTTGGGGCACTCCATTTTGTATTGGGAATATGTTCGACGTTGTGGTGTTTGCTAGTACTTGAGCTGTTCTTGATGTTAAGAAGTGGATTTCATATTTAATTTTATAAAATGTCAAGTTCATTTCCATTCATTTCATTCTCCATCTTTCAT
This sequence comes from Malachius bipustulatus, assembly GCA_910589415.1. Classification (NCBI taxonomy): domain Eukaryota; kingdom Metazoa; phylum Arthropoda; class Insecta; order Coleoptera; family Melyridae; genus Malachius; species Malachius bipustulatus. Next base: position 53,248,156 of record OU342632.1, read on the forward strand.
TCCTCATCTTATGAAAGAAATCACTAACGATTTGGAACCACCGTTTTCTTTATCCATATCAAAATTTGAATGAATTTTCTTCTAACCATTTGTAGGTATAGATAGGTACATATTAATCCAAGAGGTACCGATATTGGTACCGATACATATTTGACGGAAAGAAAACTACTAATAATAGTCACTTTTGTTTTGTCGCTCACGAGCAGTTGTCTTATATTGGTTTTCCCGGTGGATAAACGATCTTACAGTTATAATTTTCTTAATTCTGAATGTTGTCGAAAAGCGGGTTGATCATAATTTTTTTGATAGCAGTAAACCGCGGTATCACCTTAGATAAGACCATGATTGTACGACTATTATTGGAGAACTTATCTATAAAACGATCTAGAACGCATGATACCCTCAACTGTTATGGAGCTAAAGTCGCTACATAATAATGTATACATATATACAACACTGTTTTATTTCTGTATTGCTATTTTTTACCAGGTTGGTTCTTTCTGGCTTCTGGATGGTTCTATATTTCGGATTTATATTTTTTAAATAAACAAATAAAAATAAAAAATAACCTTTTAACTGTTATACACTTTTATTTCATTATTATAGGTAGTTATTATGACATGACACTTTTTTTCATGTGCGGTGTTGCAATAAGAAATGCAACACAATGAAGCGGTTTTTATATACTTCTTATTTATATTTTTTTACTTTATCCACACGTTTCCGCAAAAAAACATAAATCAGCACTTGAGAAACTTCCTCATTCCCTTATTCTACCGTAACCCCAAGCCAGAAGACGTGTATGTGTATGGAAGTTGGAGGCTTATTAAATTTTCAGGCTCTCTTTTGGAAACCGCTAAATGCAGTTGTCAGAAAATCGTTTTGGATCCTACTTGTTTCGTAAATAATAAAAATCTTGTTTGGTATGCTGCGGATATGCACACCACTCCCGTAGAGAAGTAGTTCACTTCGGACCCTAAATATTTAATTTGTATGCGTGTAATGTCGGATTGACATTAAACCGCAACTTGTGTTGATATTTTCGACTGAATTCTTCATGAAGCTGATTGAATCGAGTAGGCTAAGCTGAAAATTGAACTTCGATTCAACTTCTTATGGATTCTACCGCATTGGAAACACGCAGTGGCAGTAATCAGAAAGGAGGCTCCTTCAGTTTGTGTTTTATAATAATTACCTATGTATGCAGTATGAGTATAGGTATTTTTTCTATGAATGATTGAAAACTATTCTAGCTGTTGAGAACTATTTTCCACCTAGTAAAGGCACTTAAACATACAAATTTAAAAAAAAAGAATACTATTCTGTAAATGCTCATACCAAGTTTACCTAGGTATGTTTTTTTTCATATGATGGAAAATGTGACAACTCTTGATTTGATGAAAACGTCATCGTTTTGTTGATTCTCTTCTGGAAGCTGTGCGGAGAATTTTCCTGGTGACATAATTAAAATTACGCTACGTAAAATTATTAGTCAACTGGAAACCGAAGTGGCCACTGCAATGATCCACCCCTTCCAAATCATTGATTACAAAGAAAGTTACAGAATTTTCCCGTATACAGTGTGTGTCACAGGCATGGTACACCCCCCTTTTTTTTTGAGAAAATTTTTTTAAATTTAGTACGTCGCATATTCTTGATAGAGCGCACTTTTTAGCAGAAAATTGAGTTTTTTCCCACATCCGGTTTTCCGGAAATGTTACCAACTTTTTATTTTTTAATGGGACACCCTATATATTATTATATTTTTGAATTCTATACATTTGTACGAATCCAACAATACCACATAAGTACCATTTTAAATGTCAAATTTGTTTTTATTTAATTTTTTATTTCTCAATTATAGTGTGCCATGACTTCAGTTGTGTTCGTCACAGATGCAAATGAGTACACCAAAATGTTTATTATTAAGAGTACTAGTAGATGGTACCATTTGAAAAAAATGAATCCAGCTCAAAAAATCATTCCGGTGCGCATAATTTATCCATAAATCACTTAATTTGGTACTTTGAACAAAAATTCGATTTTTTCTAGCGTTAGATGATCCAATTGGAGTAAAACGAAATAGTCATGGCACACTATAATTGAGAAATAAAAAATTAAATAAAAACAAATTTGACATTTAAAATGGTTTATGTGGTATTGTTGGATTCGTACAAATGTATAGAATCCAAAAATATAATAATATATAGGATGTCCCTATATATTATATAGGGTATCCCATTTAAAAATAAAAAGTTGGTAACATTTCCGGAAAAACCGGATGTGAGAAAAAATTCAATTTTCTGCTAAAAAGTGCGCCCTATCGAGAATATGCGACGTACCAAATTTCAAAAAATTATCTCAAAAAATAAAGAAAAAAAAGGGGGTGTACCATGCCTGTGACACACACTGTATACCTAGTTCTAATACGGCGTATGCAGTAGCATCAATTGGTTGAACTCACATAGTTGCATCTCGTTGTAAAGAAATATTCTCCATGAGACTTTCACTCCATTCTCCATAAAAATGGCAACTTTATGAAACAATTTAACCAAAAGGTATTTTCTCGGTTAATATTATATCGAAAATCTGAAGACAAAACTTTTTGACGGTCGCTTTATATGGATTTTCAGTTATAAAAGAAGCCAAGGAATCACCTCCCTCAGTATACTGACATATTATTAAGGGACAATTTATATACCAGGATACAGGATTCAGATACATTCAAATAAATCAAAAACTAGGCATAGGATCAAAAAAGTGGGTAATGAAAGTTGTTCGTTTGGAAGGGGAGAATCCAATGATACCAAACTCGACCCCCATCCTCACCCCCTAAAGGCTACAGGTGCAGGGCGACAACTTTAAAATCTTAAATAGGATTTCTTACAGTTGATTACTGATTCGAGTTTTACGGCTCAAAAAACCTAGTAAATTGCGCCCCTCCTTCCCCTGCTCAAAGTGAAGCAGGGGATAAATTTTAAATACTCCAGTTAAGTATAGGTATGTATATCCTACTAGATCAATTACCTTGCAGTTTTTTATTGTAAATTTTTTTGTTTATTTCGCGAACATCTTATATTATGTATATATTTACTTGGAAGACAACTCTTGTTTTAAAGACAATATATACATCTTCATTAGATTCAAAATACATATTAAATAGGATTTTTAAATATATCTACTGGAATTCGGAATAATTTAACGATTCCTTAAAGCAAATAAAGCTCTACACCGCGTGTTCTTAAAAAATATAGCTATACGCATGGTCACTAATAGCTTTTTTTTATTCCATGTTATTCTACCTACTTTAATACATCGATGGGCTCAAGAGAATTAAGTACTAAACGTAGTCTTACTGTAATATGTAGGCGTATAATGTATTTACAAATAGTCATGTCATTTTACACTGGCTTTAAATGCATTCCTTTTGCAAAGCTATTCAACATCAGACATCTAGACGCCAAACCAAGGTAGTAAATCTATCAATACGTTTTGAAATATTTCTTAATGGGTTTGAAAGCATTTAGAAGTCAAAATCCGCCTCTAAGATATTATGCAGATTTGATAAAGACCAGATTACCTATTTCTTAGCCTCTAGAAGCTTTAGGAAGTTCCGAATTCCTCTGGAATTAGCAATATTCTTTCAATATAGTAGGTATAACTTACCCAAGTCAAGTTAGCCATATTAGTTAGTGGAATATAAGAATTGAGGTGTTATGACTCGTTTTTCCACCCTGACCTGTACCTTTATATTGAGTAATATTGAACCACTCAGACTCGCACTCAGATTGTATAATATTTGAGAAATTTTTTGGATTTAGATTTTAATGCAATTGCCATTATGGGTTCCTTTTACAGAACGAATTAGAAAACTTTCACACAGTATTATGTGAGGGGAAAGTGAAATTGAAGACATGTACTATACCGTTTCGTCCTTGTTTGGACTCATCAGCATGTAACATCAGTCAGGAACAATATAGTGCTTATGCATGAATATGTATTCGGAATTTCTCATAGTTTTTAGGTAAATTGAGTTTAAACTACCTCATAATAAGCTCATTGTTTCCATTGTTCATTGTTGTTTCTGGATATAAAATAATAATTTGTTATTAAATAAATCTATTGTTTTGTATAGCTAAATAAATGGTACGAGGAAGTTGAGACTCAATTTACTAAAAACTATGGGGAATCTATAGAATATTCATATACATGATGAGTTGAGTATACATATTTTTGTAAGAAAACTCTGGGAAAATCAACGCTGATAATTTAGGTTTTGTAAGTCCATAGGCCTAGAAAAGAGGTCAAGTACCCTGCCTGTATCTACGCCACTGATGAATTTTTTTACCCGTGTTTCTCTTCGTTTTGCGTTCTCTAAATTAAAATAATTAATCTCTTGATATAAAATTAAAATATTGAGAAATTCCTCCAAGTTATGCGGCGAAAACGGATTTTTTTAACACCCGGTACCTTTCTTTCTAAGCATTTCCGGACATATGTTTATGGGAACTTTTATTCCCTAAAAAATGGTTTTCTATAAGTTGGTGAAATCCTGATGCTATACAAAAAGTGATGCAGCCTGTAGAACTGAATCATTTTGGAATAGCATTCAACGTGCTGCGTTTCCGGAGTAGGTAACTAAATATTATAACCTTAACATATTAAAATTCAACGTGAATAGGTACCTAGTTACTTTCGCTTCCAGATCGTCATAGGGATCCCCGCGCAAGTGCATGTGCATTTTCGATAAAAAAGATCCCAGTTTATAGTAGAATAACTTCAGCATTGGATAGAAAAAAGTCTTTTTAAGGAAGAACATTTCATACAACATGCATCGAAAAGTTCTTAGTTCTCGAGATACGTTGAGTTTTCTGGAAGAGAATTAATTTTTTGAATACCTCTCAAAAAAGTTAAATTATTGCAGTACATGATTTGATGCTTTCAATGAAAGATTCTTCAATCCAGAGGCGTAGATCTGGGTGTGGTGTTACCTTTTTTATTGAATAATTTTTATGCCACTGACTTTAATGCCGATTTGATATTTTGATAGATAGGTACCATGGTTTTTTTTGAAGGAAAACAGTCATCTAGCACGCACTGTTTTGAAGATATTTCCCAATGTATAAGAAGTTATGCAGTTTTTTTGTACTGACACGCTTCAATAACGCGATCGCAAAAATTATTAATTTCTGCATGTAAATACTCATTAGCATAAATTTTTATGATATTTTAACTTGTCTTGTTGTTTCAATTATTGCAAGCTTCCTAATAGATTTATTAGGTAAGTATTACAATGTTTTTGAGAATTTAGCTAAATAGGTACTTGTATCAAAAGGTACTCCTCATATTTTTATTAAGTAGGTAAGTACGAATATATATATATATATATATATATGTATAAGAATTCCAGATGTAAGATTATAGGAATAAGGCTAATATAGAGCCCGCAGAATGCTTGATCGTTCAACTTATAGAGATAAAAAGTGGACCAACCGCTGGTTATGGTCCTACTCAAATTGGAAATAAATTTTATTTACCCACCTGGGCTGTCATGTAATTAAAAAAGGTATTCATCAGATTATCATCCTTGAGTGCTAAATATAAAAAAGCCCGAATCCCATAATAATAGGTTACAAATCGGCAATATAATTTTACTTTCTAGGAAGCGAAATCTCATTGTTGAAGACATTAAAATCTAGGGGTTATTGTTTGGGTGCAGCAGGTAGAATTTCACGTGTGTAAAGGAGCAAAGGCCTGTTTGAAAGAATTGTGACTTTACCGGGAAATGAATTTCTATAAACGGCTCCAAAACCGCATTTGTCATTCCCACTGTGGTGGTTCATAAATTAAGTCCGTGCCAGAAGTCGAAGGGATCTCCTTTACGGTAATAATGGTGATTATGTCCAAGGTATGATTATACGGTCATCCTTTATTGCTTGTCTTCCACTGTTACCATCTATGTTTATATCACTATTATAGTGTTTTCGACTAATAGGTGGTCATTTGTTAATTTCACCCCTTTATCATAATATTATTACGACGCAATGTCGCAGCAGACCGTTTCATTATACCTACAAATCTTGAAAAACTAAAATTGCATTTTTTTCTACATATTTAGCAGACCCCACTGCTACTATTCCAGTTTTGTAATTTAGATTAGTCAATTAGAATTCAGAAGATGTTAAGTCTATTTAAAATTAGTGAATTGTAATTAAAAAGTTATACCTAGCATCATGCAAGTAATTAATTGAGACTAATCAGTTCTGAATACCTAACCGACTAGATTCAATAAGATGTAGGTAAGTGGTATTTTCTGAATTACAATTATTATTAATTAATTTGAATTACATTCAAGGCTTTCTTATTTACAATAATTTATTAATATATATGAATTAGGTAGATACAAGTTACTAACACTGATTTCTACATGGATTCGAAGTGGAAAAAATATAGTCTAAATGTAGATTGTAGCAGCTGTATACCTAGAGTCTGTACACTGAGAGTTGTCTGTTGTGATAACTAAGGATACATCATCTCGTTATGTTTCTTACTCCTTCTATTGCATTGCATAGTCAATCGAGTTAAAATGGGACGTATTGTCAGAAATACGTTTGAATCGTCAGCAATTCTAAAAAGATGAGCGAGAGTGAGACGGAAGTACCGACTCGCTTCTTGATACGCTTAGATTGATACGATATTACGATAAGATTGTCGTCGCTACTGTCAGTAGTGGCAGTGTCAGCGCTAAATATACTAATAAGGTTTGTGTTGTGATTTAAAACGTTTTTAATACGAAATTAGTAGAATTACCTACCTGTGATATTTGTACAATGTGATAAACTATGAGTAAGTAACTTAATTGAGTAAGTAACTTAAATTAATTGCGCGAATGCCTAAAAATCTATTTCCTTGTTTTTATACGGTTAAAAAAAACGGACTGGGTATATTCTCGCAACGAAATACCTACAAAAAATTACAAAAAATGCCTGGGATACGATTGAACTCCCTAGTACGTGGTCTTGTGGTTAAATTGCTGGAATATTTTACTTGCAGAATAAGAAAACGGAGGTGTTATGCTTTCTTTTAAACGGCAACCAGCAGGTAGGTGACATGATATATTTCTAATCATGATGATAACAATAATTATTATCATTCTTATTTACTTGCATTATATATATATTTGTTATCAAAAAGTTGCATGGCTCTACTTCGTCAATAACTTGTCAAAATAATATATTTGTAGGATATTCATTATTCCTCAACACACGCCACTGACACGAACTGCGATACCACATCTGGTTCGACTTAGAAATAAGTGTACGAATCAAATTGAATTAAATAAAATTGTTTAGTCAGAATCAGTGTGGCATGACAACGGACAACACTCAGTGGACAGATAGTTACCTACACATTTTGTGTTTTATGTGAAATTTTAAATAATTTTCATACCTACAAGTGATAAAGATTTGCCGATATTGTTCTATCACAGATTTATGAGATAAAATATTCTGATGCAGGTAATAGATATTATGTATTTTATATACCTATAAAATGGCACCCTTTTCAAGATACACCAGTTTTGGAAGGGTCAAGTCGCGACTTAATATTCAAAACACTACATAACTATAATATTCAGATTAGTTCATTGTAATTCAGAAGGAATTACACGGATGTAATTGAAACTAATCAGTTCTAAACGAAATCAGAAAAAAATCAGTAAGAACGAAAATAAAGTCAAATTTTTAGTTAATGTACAAGGTATATCAACTTTGCATCAAGTTGTACCGATTAAAAAGATAATACGATATATAGGGTGTTAAGAAAATGACGGATAGACTCTTTAGTACATAGTAGGGGACACTCAGTAGAGTACGGGAAAAATAATTTAAAAAATTCTAGTCTTCAATTTGGTGAGATAAAAAATGCCAAAGTTAACATTTTACTATATCTTTGTTTTTCGGTATTAACCTACTTTAATCGTTATCAATTTAAAAAAAAATCCTTAAGTTGTATTAACTGGCTTGTAAAATTTAATAAGATTTATTTTCTTTTCCAAGATGCTGATAAAAGCATCTGGCAATAACGGTTTTGATACCTTAACTATACCTACATTGTTAGAAATTAGACAAAATTGCCAAATAGCAGCAGTTATCGTGTTAAACGTTGCCAAATTTAGTGTTCAATATTTTGCTTGTATCTTTTTAAATGTAGGTCTGGATTTTTAAAATTATTTTTCCCGTACTTTATACTTGAGTTGTATAGAGTGTCAATGTAGAGTACATTGTAGAGTGTCCCCTAGAATGTACGAAAGAGTTTATCCGTCATTTTCTTAACCCCCTGTATAAAGGAATAATTTTGAGACAATTTCCAAATTTTTGAAAACTCATAAATCTCAGTTTAACAAATTAAAAAAAATACTATAGTGGATTTAAAATTATAGTACCTACATGGGTGAAAAGTTAAATATCAAACAAAAAAAGTCAAATTTGACAGATTAAAACACAAACTATTAGCGAAGTACAAATTTTCCTTGACAGCAAGAAGAAATTTTTTTCTCACATTATGATGTGTCCAGTGTAAGTGGCAGTACATTGGGATCTTGGAAACGGCAAGAGATACAGAATCGGTTAAATTAGAGAAAAGTTGCACAATTTAATGCTTAATGAGAATCTGAATTTTTTCTTTGAATTTTTTCCAGTCGTTGCTGAAATATCCTGAAAAAACTTAAAAATCAAAATTTGTTTTTTTAGCCTTATATTTTTTATTATTGGGAAATAATGAATTATTTTTTGTAAGCTTACATAAGTCGTCAAAATCTATCCATTTGACATTACAAAAATTTTCAAAGCCGACTAGATCTCAGAGTTTTCATAGCCAACTTTTGTTTTTCTTATGGCCGCCATATTGGTTTTTTATGTCGTTCGGTATAAAATAAATCAAGGAAACCAAAAATTAATAACATTGTCACATTGTAAGAGACGTCGCTGGTGTCAGTTATTGATCCATCAGTGACTCAGGTGGCATGGTTGCCAAGTAGTTTATTATGTCCCAGCTCCTTGTGATTTCGGACCGATTTTACAGGTGTATAGAGTGGACGTCCCCAGGTGGGAAGAAATTCGGCAATAGGGACGATAGGAATGGGATATTTCAAGTTTGATCGCGTGTGGGAAGACGCTTTCTTTTCCATTTTGTGAATTTCTGAGAAAAGGTGCAAATTTTTGGGCTCTTGTCTTATAGTAGTGATGTGTGTGGTTTTAATTGATAAATACAGATGCAAATAAAGTTGCAGATTGTAGTAGCGTTGCTAAATTCTATTTGTATTTTCTTTAGATGGGAAAATGAAGAATCGGCATGTGATACCGTAATTTAGCAAGACCCGAGTAGGGCAGTAAAAGAGCTTCCACTCGGCGAGTTGAATAAATATTCTAGGGAAATTATTTCTGATTAACTTTTCGATTTACAATTTTCTTAATTTTGATCTTAGTTTTAGTTTCATCTTTATTTTAATCTCGAGTTTTGATTTTTAGCTATGGGTTTGAGTTTAATCCTATAGCCTTAAGCGTAATTTCGTATTTCGTCTTGATTTCCGGCGGTTATCTTCACCATTTCGAGGAGGTGTCATTGTTCCCGCGGTATTGATGGGCTCAGTCAGCAGCTAGCCATCATGTAGTTCTACGTTGTTGAAGAACCTATCGTAGACGTTTTTTTTTGTGATTTGGAAGGCAGGTGAGGAACTAAAGGAATTTCTCTCTCTCTCCCTTCGGCAAAATCAACCAAGTCCATCATAAGTTCTGAATAAGGTACCTACCAAACATGCTCTTTTTATTTCCAAAAGGAAAACTGGTGAGTAGAAAGTTGCAGTGTTTCAAAAAAGTTCGCCTCGTTAGAATGAATATTTCGTAGGGGCATCCGTATTCAAGATCTAGGCAGTTGTAGAAAAAAATTATACACATTTTACAATGTAAGTAATGTTATTAAACTATCAATAAATGTGAGTTTACCGTTACCAACTAAGTATAGGTAATTTTAATAACTTGGTACTTTATGCTACTTAAAAGTTATTTTAATAGTTCATCATTTTATTGAAATCAAAATATTCCGAAAACGGTACACAGTATCGAGTTTTACGAAGAGTACCTTTGTGGTGTAAAATTCTGATGATTAAATTCGCTTAAAATTTAGATTAAAAAATCTAACTCAAAAAAAAAAAAGTTTAAAACTACCCGGAACGAACCGTATTACTAGCGCCTTCCCTGCTCTAGGAAAGTCAGATAATGAAAGCAAATCCATATGGGATCTGTCAGCTTCCAAAACATATTCATACAAAATTTAATTTCAATGTTGCCAGTTGTTTTGATATAGGTTGGTAACCGTAAAATATGTGTATTTTTTTCAAATTCTGTAATATCTTGAATACGGATGCTGCCCTTACGAAGTTTTTTTTGCCAGCCTAATCCCACTTATTTTTCATTGTTCTAATTATTTTTTCATTTTGAAACACCCTGCATGTATAAGCCTGCTATAATAATTAGGTGTTGACTAAAATAACTCATAAAGTTAGATTTTAAATTAAACTAGTATACACTAAAAGTGTATTAAGATAATTCTTCTCTGTACCTACTGCACATATACCTGCCTCTCATGTATGTAATTCGAATGAATTCGTGAGTGCGAGGATCACATTAAGTGTTTGATGTATAGGACAAACTTCCCAACATCTGTGTCTGTGCTAAGTATTACAGGGAATGCTGTAATTTAATATAACCCTCTATTAAGAGAATGTTATATTTTCAACACTGCACATGTGTGTCGTTCCAGCACACGCACTGGTCCTTATTTTAGGAGGCAGAAATCCCTTTAATATGAATACATTAAGTGACGCCGAGACTAGAATTTCCCGTCCCTCATTCTGGTTGACATAAATAGATGCAAAATAATGAATACTTATGTGGCTTAAAGACATTATTTTTCATTGCAGAAAAATTACTTATCAGTCAATTGGTATTGCTGAGATTGCATTGTACTTCAATAACGCAAGTATATTCGACAAAGCAATACGTTTCAGATTTTCAGAAGTATAAAAGTAAAGGAATGCTAGACCAACTGAAATAATATTAACTGGTAAAGCGTTTAGGAAATGAAATATGATAGGTACAGTTCAGTATAAATTACCTTTTCCGTTATGATGGAATATACTCAATCGAATTACGGACCATTTATAAAGTGTAAATTCTCCAAACTATTGTAAAACTGACAATGTGTAAGTAACTGATTTTAGCTTACTTATTTTCAGTGCCGCAGTTATCTATGCAGGCAGCTATATACACATTGACCATTCTCAAATTACATATGGTCACTTCTTTCTATTCACAAAATTATTTGTAGCACATCAGTCTTATTTAGAAAAAGCTATGCATCCTGAATCTTTATTCTTGTCTTAACAGCTCAACGATACCTTCTCTGTCTCACACAAAGGAAATTTCTATTTTACAGCCATCATATAGGTCACCATCGACCTATTAAGCTTCGGTTAACGGGAGTTCATTTAGTATACCACGGGCTTAGAAAGCTTTGGAACAAGTGGATCATTTCAGATCTTGATTTCGATACGTACCTATCTACATATACCTACCTTAATACCTACATACCTAAACGAGATTATACGGTCTGCAATCCGAGGTCATTAAATAAATTCGATTTCCATCACTAATGGTGATATACGTAGTCGATTCCTGAGTACTAAAGACTGTTAGCTTGTTCATTTTTATCCCAACAGTTATCCCAAAATAACTGCAATTTTACTGCGATATGTGTAGGTAAGTCTCAAATCATTAGAATTTCATACATATGTTGCAGATGCATGGCAGTCAAACATCTAAACTCCTCAGATCTGACAATAAGTATAGTCTCCGTCCAAGTTCAAAATAGCATGTTTCCTTTGACTAAAAAACCCTTAGCTCCAGCCACTACACATTCAAGTTGGTCTGGAATTGTCAACTAACCTTGAATGCTCTAGCAAAGAGTAACGAAGTAACTCTGATCTGGATTCCAGGTCATGCTGATATGGAGAGAACGAACTTGCCGACTTTCCGGCAAGGAAAGATGCCGAATCCGAATTTAGTGGACCAGAAGCAGCATTTGGCATATCACCGGATAATGCCAAAACAAGAAAACGAAACTGGGCTGAGAGGGAAGTCCTTCAGCACTAGAAAAACTTACCAAGATTGGACAATTCAAATGCCTTTATATACAGGGCACTTCGAAAAAAAGGACCAAATAACTATTGGAGCCCTAATAGGCCTATATACTGGGCATTGAAAGCTGAATCATCATCTGCACAGGATGGGCTTAGCGATCAGCGCTCGATGCCTTATATGCTCGGAGGATGACGAATCAGCAAGCAAATCACATTCTAGGTGAGTGTCCCGCTTTAGGAAAGACCTTCGGGAGAGACCTACGAGAGAGACTTTCTATTTTCTCACACCGGATGACCTGGACACATTAACAAGAGTCAAGGTACTCAGCTTCCCCAAAGAGGCTGACCTGATGGGGTTAATGTATGACTTGATATGAGTCAGACTTTCGGTCGCAGTGGAGGTGTCGCAATGGCCCATTCACGATAAATCTAAAATCATCTAAATCTAACAAATTTATGTGTAATCCTAAAAGAGACCAACTTGGCTTGGAAAGTCAAACTCCGAAACCGAATGTGATCTGGGCTAGGGTTAGACCAGTCCGGAGGATATAAGGTCGACCACGGTACCCCACTGTGTTTTAATTCCATGGGCATGGTGCACCAGTTAGACATAAATTAGGAACAGGAATGTGTTGGCTTTTTAGACTTTATAATGCATTTTTTTTTCTTGTTTAAAAATTATGGGAATGAATAATTTATAAATAATCAAAATAATAATGTTTGCTGTTATTTTATATCAATGATAATAATGATAAAAAACTGCTCACTATTTTGACAGATGCATTGTGACATTCTAAGTTGAACAATACGCTTGATGTTTTACATTTACACAATTCTGAAGAACATTTTCTCTACTCCTAACCCCTTTAATATGCATATTAAATATGAATCATCAGGGTCGTAGAAAAAACAGTGTATGGAACTCGCAGATAATGGATATTAATACACGCATATGATGATTAACAGCCTTAATTATAAGCTCGTTGAATAATAATATACTATTCTATTACAGTAGTATCTTATGAACCCCCCCCCCCCTTTCCGCAACTTATATTTTTGTATACAGATTAGGCTTTTTTATTTTTTTGATCCCTGAATGCACGGCCCAATTTGTTCTATAAACTTTATTTTGTAATGCAAATTTGATGCTTAAAAATTCCGTCTAACGGCGGATTAAAGTTTATTTTCTCACCAACTCCATCCGATATTTGGTTTACTTTTAACAGTTTAGTGAGTTTAATGACTTTAATAGTTTAGCAAATTGCGACGTGCAAATCAGAATGGAATCAGAGTGGATATTCTTCATGTCGGGAACACTTTTATTTGGAAAATCTGTTAAAATATTGAAAATAATAAAAAGCTCCATAAAGGTCGTACGAAACCATTTATTGGTCTACCAGTTAAAAAAGTCGTAAATAAAAGGTGAATTATCCAATGGGCGTGGGGTATACGCTATACCTCCCAAACTGTGATACTGATGAGGTTCAGGGTTGGGTAAATGTCATTTCACACTCGTGGGATTGTCGTAGGTACTCGGCAGGCGCCTCGTACGATATCAATCTCCCACTCGTGTGGAATAGGTCACTTTTCACACTGGTAATGTAATATACTATTATTAATGAGTAGAATAGAATAGCATATTCTTCAACGAGCGAAGAATGATATCTATTATCCACGAGAACTAAAATTTCAACACGAGCCGCCAGGCGCGAGTGTTGGAACGTTTGAGTGGATAATAGCTATTCTTCGCGAGATGAAGACGCTATTTATTTTCTGTTCGACCTTTTGAGAAAATCATTAGTAAAAAAATAAAACTTTTCAATAGGCTTATTTTCTTGATATTTGCGTTGTCATCTTTTACTAAATTCCCATCAGTTATTTCAATTACTATCAATAAAGGATATATTCTGGAATGAAGAGCAACTGCGAGGCTGGCGTTGATTGAATCGCATATACTGCGCGCCTCTAAATTATTTATTTTTCAGCCTCATTCGCAATAATTCACATAGCAATCACAAAATTTAGGTTAAGGCTTTATCCGAATCGGAATGTATTATAAACTATAAACGATCGGTAATAGGTTGAAGATAAGCCAAGAGCATTTCAATAGTTAGTCGGGCGATAGGTGGCCGTGGCGTTATCTTAACATGTTTGACGTAACGCAATTAATTTCCGAAATTAAGTTCTCAAAATGCCGAGCAGTGATTGGCTTAAATAGAACATTCCCTCATCGCAAGTGGTGAGGGAATGAACATTCCCTCATCGCATGAGGAATGTACGTCATTAGTTAACAGAAATTGGCAGTATATAAAGAACGTATTACTAACTAGTCGAAGAGAAACAAATTTATGTCCAATCCGCTTTCAACGAAACGTCAAGGAATGAGAATGATAGTTTATGGGTAGGTAGTCTAGTTTTGACGGCGTGCGTTTCATGAGTTGATGAGATAATTTAGCATTCCGAAATGAATAATAATAGTAATGTTCCTATAATACCTCCTTCCTTTACAAAAATAATTCTTTATGCTATTTTTTAAATAATTATTTTTCCTGTATTATGCTATATGTATACCTACAATTATTTACGGTAAATATCAGAAAATTGATTAGGTACCACAATAGGGTAATAATACATAATTTAGTTTGGTTACATAGTTTACCTACTTATATACCTACCTACTTCTATTTTATAACAGTAATTGCTTCTAGTGAAGTAGATTAGGTATATCCACAATTACTGTTTCAAAAATAATTGGCTTTTTGTTCCTCATATATTATATTATTTGTGTGTTCGCTTCGAGCATTTTGTATACTTAACGAGAGATAGGTGTTTTGAGAACTGGAATGAAAAACACGTGCTTGAAAAAATATGTCGTGTTTTACGTTACGTATAGAAAAGCTAATTAAACTAGTCAATCTTTAGTCAATACCAAATATAGGTAAAGTTAATAGAAATCGCAGTGTCTTTACCTCAATAAACAAGTATAAACACTAACAAAACAAAATTTCCTATAAGTTTAAATGTTCCTAGAAAACAGAAAAATAATTTAAAGTCGAGATTTTCAAAATGAGAAACCCTGAGCCTGAATATTATTTAACTTTTATATTGTCTGAAAAAAAAAATTCTATGGATTTTTACGGTTTGCGTTTCAAATAAGTAACTTGGGAGTTATAAACAAGTAAAAATCTCCATTTTTCGATTTTTAAGAAATTTACATCGACAAAGGTTCAAGATATCGGAAAATTGCTTAAATGTCTCTATATGCATAAGGTGCATCATAAATATATCGAAAAACTTTTAGGGGTAGTATAGGAGGCGTCAAAAGGAACATTTTTTCTCATAAACATTTGTCCAAAGACGTTACGCTTTCGAGATACAGAGTATTAAAATCTATCAAAAATTTCAAATTTTTATTAGGTATAGGTATACAGGGTGTCCCAGCTCATTCGAAGCGGTCTCTGTAGGCCAAACGATGAATTTTTTCAAAAAAAAAAATGTGAATTCAAGTAAAGGATCACAATGGCCATAATTTAAAATTATTTTGGAGTATACACAGACTGTCCCATATGACAGTGGCATATCAAAGCTATGTTTTTTTAAATGGAATGCTCTATGTTATTGCATTTTTAGATTTTCTGAGAAGAAAAAATGGTAATTGTATACATCCGCGGCTCCTAAGTTTCATCAATTTTTTCGGGACCGAGGAGCGAATTAGGGGTGCTGGGTGGGTAAGACGCTAAAAACAGCCATTGCAAACTAATATTAAGGTCACAACTAAGGCCTCTTTGACACTACGGTGGAATTTCTATTTTTTTCTTCACTTTCAGGGCAAGGAAAATCTTCGAGAATAACGGTAGCACGATTTTTATTTTCAAATTTGCATTTATTTTGCATTTATATTCCAAAAATTATAACATCAATCCTGTGGTCTTTTCACGATATGAATAAGCGGATATATTGCAAAATACGTGCCTGTTTACGTTTGGGAGCGGTTCCCATTGTTGTATAAGTGGTTTCATCATCATCCGTAGTTAGATCGGAGAGCTTGTGTCAGCACCGTACTTTCGTTGCACTCCCAAAATCAATTTTTAAAGTCGTTTTGTGGCCTTCCCTTTTATTTGCAAAGCTAATGAATACCTTCCTGGTGTTACTATAGGTATGTTCTCCACCCCTATATAGGTGTCATAGTGAAACTGTAGGAGCCGCGGATGTATATGTTACTGTAAAACCCCGAAATTAGGCAAAACCTAGGTTTAACGAGTACATCCTAGGATTACCCAAAACTGAACCGTAAATGTCCGAAATGTTGTTCGGTTACATGGCATTTCGGGCATTTACCTTTCAGTTTTGGTTAATCCTAGGATGTGCACATTCTATCGGTAAATACAGTCGGGCGGTTATAAGAGGTACCTATTTATTACCACAGAGTGTACAGGGTAGATAATGTAAATTACTAAAAGTAACAAAAATAAACAGTTTACGCAAAATGCTACATTAAAGAAAATAGAACGAAGAAAACAGCAAATTCATTTGTTATTACATGACAAGCTCCCATGACATTTCGAGTTACAAAGCTTGTTTGAAGCTTTGCACATACATCTTTTCGTGGTACATTTTCGTGTGCAGTTACATCGCTGATATCCTTGCCCACCAGATAGGGACATCTGTCGTACAGCTCCTCTAATAGTTACTTCCTTCAGTAATACATCTGAGGTACTAATACCTGCAGTTGTGCCAAGACGATAGAATTCTTCGTCAAGGCTATGGCGGGGCTTACCATGGACGATTTTAACTTCACTCCACAAAGAACAAAGCTCAGTTACTATAGCATTTGAAAACTGTCTTCCGTTATCTGTATGAAGTATGGCAGGAGCTCCAAGTAAAGTAAAAATATCAAGGAGTTGATAAGCTATTTCTTCTGCCCGTTTAGAACGAAGAGGTCGAATAACAACGAACTTCGTTAGATGGTCCTGATAAACCATGATGAACTTGAAATCCTTGTCCGGGTTGGATTGCATGTCGATTAAATCGATTTGGCATCTAGAATTAATTTCTCTGTGCAGTATAGGTTTAACGACAAGCCCTTTCTTCGGCATGCTTTGCTTTTTTTGACATGGTTCACAAAGTTGCAAATACTGTACAATTGCTTTAACAGACACATTTTTGTACTTGCGACTAACTTCCTTTAATACTCTGGTTCTACCACCGTGGCCAGTTGCAAGATGAGAGCTTATATTGTTTGCAGATATTGTTGAAATTTGGCAGTGTTATTTTTAGTAATACAGAGCTCCTTCAGCCCCAAGTAGATTAAAATTATCAAGGCCAGTGGCGTCCAGGGGGACACCCTCACCGATATTATTGCAAAGAAAAGTGTATGCCACTGACTTTTTCAAATTTTGATGTCTTTTCAGATATAGGAAACCAAAAATAAAACTTTTATGTCTTGTGATATCTTTTCGTATATTTTACCTGATTTTTGCGAGAAATAAAACAAGAGCCGCTTCAATGCATGTCGAAATTTTGATTTTAATAGCTTTATTTTATCAATTTTTTCGACGTGCATTAAAGCAGCTTTTATTTTATTTCTCCAAAACGATGCAAGATACGAAAAAATGTCAGGAGACATAACAGTTTTATTTTTAGTTGCTTAATCTGAAAAAAACTCAATTAAAAAAGTCAGTAGGTACCTATAATATAATGTTACATACATAATATGTTACAATTTATAATTATTTTTATTGAACCACTTATTTGATTATATAATATATTTGATGAATTTTATTGGGATTTAGGTTCTAATTTAAATTTGCCACTAAAGATTCTTTACAGAACAAATTAGAAAAACTTTCGTACAGCATGCGAGGAGAAGACTGAAGACATGGACGGTACCGTTTCGTCCTTATTATGGACTCATCAGCATATCATATCAGTCAGCTCTAAACCACACATGCTATACGAAATTTGGAAGTTCTATCTATTCTAACTGGTGTTTTCGTTTTGTAGTGACTTATAATTTTCAAATGAGTGAGTAGGCAACCAGAGAAACGTGCGTGTCTTTATATAGTATTATCCTCGCTATAACAGTAGAGTTTTCATGGATTTATGAATCTTACACTACTAATGCAGAGGTTTCTATTAATTCAAGAACTACACATTGATTCTCATAAGTATATGCTGATGAGTCCATAATAAGGACGAAACGGTACCGTCCATGTCTTCAGTCTTCTCCTCGCATGCTGTACGAAAGTTTTTCTAATTTGTTCTGTAAAGAATCTTTAGTGGCAAATTTAAATTAGAACCTAAATCCCAATAAAATTCATCAAATATATTATATAATCAAATAAGTGGTTCAATAAAAATAATTATAAATCTAAAAAGGCCAGGGTGAAAAAATGTGCCATAACATCTTAATTCGTGTAGTAACATCTAATTTATAAATACACATCAGTAAAAATTCAATAAAATTAGCTTGAAAATGAATGTGGGTAGGTATATACTTATGAGAATCAATGTGTAGTTCTTGAATTAATAGAAACCTCTGCATTAGTAGTGTAAGATTCATAAATCCATGAAAACTCTACTGTTATAGCGAGGATAATACTATATAAAGACACGCACGTTTCTCTGGTTGCCTACTCACTCATTTGAAAATTATAAGTCACTACAAAACGAAAACACCAGTTAGAATAGATAGAACTTCCAAATTTCGTATAGCATGTGTGGTTTAGAGCTGACTGATATGATATGCTGATGAGTCCATAATAAGGACGAAACGGTACCGTCCATGTCTTCAGTCTTCTCCTCGCATGCTGTACGAAAGTTTTTCTAATTTGTTCTGTAAAGAATCTTTAGTGGCAAATTTAAATTAGAACCTAAATCCCAATAAATTCATCAAATATATTATATAATATGTTACATAAATATAAAAATATTTAGGTATTGTTTATAGCAACTAAAATGAGAACTTAATTAAGTGAGGAATTTTGAAAAGAAGATTTTTACTTAGAAGATGTCAAGAAAATTTTGTGCTTAAAAATTAAATTAAAAAAATCCAATAGTTTTCAAGGAATTGTGATTAAAAGTAAAGTAGATGTATACTGTAGAAGAGAAAAGTGACGAAGGAAAAACAATTATTTATAAACTAGAGAGAAGCAACGAGAACACATGATTGGAAGACTTAAAACTAAATAGAAAACAAATGAAGTTCGAGAGAAGTTGATGAAGAAATTTAAACAACGCGAAGTTAATTATTATAGAATTGGGAGGACGTGAAAACTTCAAAGATTGGAGGGATGATAAATGAAGGTATAGTGAAATAATAATTAACTTAATATTAGGTATAGTGAAACTTAATGAAATCAATTGAGTGGGGAAGAGGAAGATAAGAAGGAAAATCTTGTAAGCGTTCATGTATTTTATTTAATTAATTTAAATCGTTTTGAAGTAAATAAATAAATAAATATCGTATGGCTGTGGTAAAGCCCAAGTGTCAGAAGTTTTCAAGTAGCCTCAAGAGCTTCTGACGTAACCTAACGACTGCTGTGAAACAGCCGAGACCCCCTTTTTTAACGTACCTCCCGGAGCACGATAGTTTTGAAGTAAGTAGAGTTACCTATAGCTCAGAGAGCTCAGAGGTAGGAGGAAGGTTTTGTTGTTAGTATTTTGTATAAATTTTGTTAAGTTGCCAGTTATAAATTTTTCAAACGAATTCTATGATTTCTAAGCTTGAGTTAAATACTATACAGGGTGTCCCAGCTCATTCGAAGCGGTCTCTGTAGGCCAAACGATGGACTTTTTCAAAAAACTTTTTGAAAATTCAAGTACAGAATCACAATGGCCATAATTTAAAATTATTTTGGAGTATACAGAGTGTCCCATATGAGAGTGGCATATCAAAGTTAGGTTTTTTTAAATGGAATGCTCCCATGTTATTGCATTTTTAGGTTGTCTGAGAAGAGGAAATAAGATTGGCTTCCACAGTTGGTGTTTAAATTCAGTAGTTTTTGAGTTATAAACAAGTGAAAATCGTCATTTTTCAAGTTCAAGGCCCTGTACATTGAAAACGGTTCAAGATAGAGAAAAACGGCTTACATGTCCCTATTTTAACTTTTCATGTACTATCCCATGATGTAGATGAAATGTTTATACAGGGTGATAAAAAAATTGAAAAATTCTGAGATTTCTCCACGCGTCGCCAAATAAAAAAATCAAAGAAAGTACAAATGTTTCTATACCATAGAATAGTACATGAAAAAGTAAAATAGGGACATGTAAGCCGTTTTTCTCTATCTTGAACCGTTTTCGTTGTACAGGGCCTTGAACTTGAAAAATGACGATTTTCACTTGTTTATAACTCAAAAACTTCTGAATTTAAACACCAACTGTAAAAGCCAATCTTATTTCCTATTCTCAGACAACCTAAAAATGCAATAACATGGGAGCATTCCATTTAAAAAAACCTAACTTTGATATGCCACTCTCATATGGGACACTCTGTATACTCCAAAATAATTTTAAATTATGGCCATTGTGATCCTGTACTTGAATTTGCAAAAATTTTTTTGAAAAAATCCATCGTTTGGCCTACAGAGACCGCTTCGAATAAGCTGGGACACCCTGTATTTTCAGCTTAACCCAACTGTAAAAGAGGAGTGAGTGCCCTTTTAAATAATAATAAATATTTTTTGTTTTTCTACTCCCAACCTTTAATAAATATGAATCACCAGTGCTTTAATGGGTCTCATTAAGATACAAATTTTCATTAAAGCACTGGTCAAGCTATCCAATGGCAGAGGAGCATTTGCAATCGAATCGGGTCCTTTTCGCTCACAATCGGGTCGGCAAGCCAACCGAAGTCACAGAGTTGTCATACTAACGATAAAAATTGCCTTGTGATATAGTCCAATAAAGTCTAAAAAGTCATACGTATCGATTAAGAATACACATCCTTTTGATAGTTCGATTTATTTTGTTTCATGTACGTGTTTTTATAGTAGCCGTCCAGTTTGTCTAAACACTCCATCCCGCATAAATAAGTATACGTCAACATTGGTTTTGAATGAGAATTAAATGCACAACACAGAGGATAGAATGTCATTACGTGAATAAATTTTATGTAGTTGTCAGTGGCTCTCAAACTGACGTAAGCGGTTCAATTCATTTTTTGAATGATTCCTTCAATAATTACGCTCGTTCACAACTTGACAATTAACTGTTTGACATTTTCTGGTAAAATTATAAATATTAATTCGGACGGTTAGTAAGACGTCACATCTGACTTTTTAAAGTTAATCCTACTATATAAGTTCTGTATTTCTGAAAAAAAATTCTGAACGTTTATTTAATTTAGAACATAAGTAACATTCAAAGAAAATTTATCAAGATTTTATGTTACCTTAATTAATTTGATAGGTAGGTATATCGTGTAAAAGATAGGAAGATAAAGTATTACATATATCATTCGTGGCGCTCCGTGATAGTATTCAAAGCGGCAACGCTGCGACCGTCGCGTGCGCAGGAAAACAATATCGTAATTAATGGCTGTCGCTGTCAATGTTATTAAAATTATTAATCGGAAAATCAAAGCGTAAAATTCGGAATTCGAACTTCGCATAATAAAAATTACGCAGTAGTGAGTAGTGCCCTTAAACTTGATACTAAAACATGTCTCAGCAGAATAATCTTAGCGACGAAGAGAAAATTTGGTACCTAATATGCGTAAGCAAATAGCAACCTATCTTAACCTCAATGATCCGCAATTGTACACGGGTCATTGTTAAAATATATAATTTTTCAATCTTTTCTATGAAATAAAAAAGGGTCGTAGAAAAAATAGTGTATGGAACTCGCAGATAATGGCTATTAATACGCTCTTATGATGGTTAAGACACTCGCCTACGGCTCGTATCTTAACCATTATACTCGCGTATTAATAGCCTTCATTATAAGCTCGTTGCATAATATACTATTATAGTATACCTACCTAATTTAAAAAAAATAAAATTTAGAGTAATTAAATTATAAATTGGAGAAAAATGGATGCGGGACAATTATTGCATATTTAAAATTTTTGATCACCTTGTAGATATGAACATTTCAAGAATGCAATAAGTTGAATACCACATGAAAAGTCTAGATAGGGACATGTAGGGCGTTTTCTGATAATTTTAACCGTTTTCGATACATTATATTATGTGAATGGCTTTGACAATTTAAATATCAAAGTGACGCAAACCGATACCTAATAAATTTTAATTATATTCCATAGCCGCCATACATTGTTTTTCCTGTCATTCGCTATTAACAAAAAAAAAAACAAGGAAACCAAACATCTAATACAATAATTTAAAAATAAATTTTAAATTTCTAGATAGTTTTTTTTTCGATTTTTTTTTTAGATTTTTTTCATTGAATGGCGGTCATACCTAATAGTAGCCAAATGTAGAGGTTAAAAAAGGTACGGCGGCAATGTCACTGCTATAGAGATCACGCATAACTAAACATAAATGGTGGTGGTTGCAGTAGCGACATCTGCTTCAACAGTCAGTAAATTATTAGTACTGGACCATCTCTCCTCGACTTACCCTATGACGTTTTATGGCTCGCCTTATTGTATTTTAAAATTTTCTTTTCTTTTAAGAAAAAAAACTTGGCTATGTATAGGTTCCTATAGGTATCTAACGATTAACGAGTTATACAAGGTATATGAGTCCCCTAAGATGGAAAGCTCGATTACACCTAGGTATACCATTAAAGATATATCGAAATGAACCAAAAAGTGCTGTAAATGGGAGGGTAAAGTGCAGTTTGTAAAATTATTTTCAGATACACAGGATGGGCCAACATCGCTGTACGCCATACATGCAACTTTGTTATTTTAAATAGGACACCCTCTATCTTAATACATTTTCAGATTATTTGAGAAAAGTAAAAAAGAATGGTTTGTAAAGTTGAAGTTTATAGTGAGCAATTTATGAGTTAAAGAAATGAAAATCGTGATTTTCCATTTTCAAAGCAGCTTTTCTTAAAAACAGCTCAAGATAGAGGAAAACGGCTACATGTTCCTATCTTAATTTTTCATTTGGTATCCTATCATGTAGCTTAAATTTTTATACCGAGTGATGAAAATAATCAAATTTTTTACCACTCTGTATAAAAATTTCATCCATCCAATAGGATACCGCTTGAAAAGTTAAGATAGGAACATGTAAACCGTTTTTCCATATCTCGAGCCGTTTTCAATATAAGCTGCTTTGAAAATGGAAAATCGCGATTTTCATTTGTTTATAACTCATAAATTGCTCATTACAAACTTCAACTTTACAAACCATTCTCTTTGACTTTTCTCAAACAATATGAAAATGTAATAATATAGATCTTTTTAAATGTCCTATTTAAAATAAAAAAGTTGTATGGCGTATAGCGACATTGAGCCATCCTGTTTATCTGAAATTTTACAAACTGTATTTTACTCTCCCATTTACAGCACTTTTTGGTTCATTTCGATATCTTTAATGGTGTAGGTGTTATCAAGCTTTCCATCTTAGGGGACTCACCCTGTAGGTATATTAGCGAAAAAATACTTTCTTCACCTAAGGGTTTTTTTGGGGGGAGGGGGGGACGCGCTGCACCCCCCAGAACTGATTTTTGTGTATATATATATGTTCTATCTACAACATGACAATAATTATTGAAGGAAAATCTTGAATTAGATTTTTTAGGAACTTTGGGTAAGTATGGTTTGTCCAGTGAGTGTTGTCCGGTGAGATTCCACACTGATCCTGACTATAAACGATTTGATTTTATGAGATTTAATTCGTACAATAATTATAAGAATTGATTTATATAATAATTATAATATACAATATTATTAATTAATATAATTATTAATAATATTAATATAATTCGATTCGTACAATTATAATAATTTGTAATTAATACGAATTAAATAGCATTTAATCAAATCGTTTATAATCAGGATCAGTGTGGCATCTCACCGGACAACACTCACTGGACAAGCCATACCTACATTTTTTACGTTACCGACTGGGCTAATTAGCTGAAATTCAAATTTAAATTTCCAATTTAAGACCCACTGATTTAATTCTGGCAGTGATGAGATATATTGTCTAAATAATAATAATGATATTGTGTAAGGCGTGGCACGATTAATAACCAATTCTTTTTTCGTTGCAATCCCAATGCAAGAAACTTCACCTAAGGAAAATATCGCTTAAAAACCTTCATCTACTTATGTTTATTTTTAAAGACCTTTCCAATAATAGTTCACACGATGAAGAACGCGAAAATTGTTTGTTACATCCCTCGGGTCAAGCCATGCAAAGTACCCTATCCTTATTTTTCTCCGCGTAATTTCATTCCTGTATTTATGTACAGGTAGGTACCTATTATGATAACAATTCTACGGTGATTCACATAAATAATGTGATGACGCACATTTTTTACACGTTTAATTATTGATGAAAAGATGGTATAAAGGGATAAACTTATAAAGGTTTTGTGTTGTTTCTAGAAACCCTATATAATATAATACCTAAATGAGATGTACCTACTTACTTACCTACAGTTTATTACCTCCCTACTAATCAACGTGATATGGAGATAATTTATTATATGTAAATATTTTTGAGAAAATTAGTTAATATACGACAGCTATTAATGTGCAGTTTTATAAGTACATAATATAATATCTATTTGCTGGCGACGCCCCGTATCTAACTTATACAAACAATAATTTTTTGATTATAATTTGAACAAATGTCAGGATTTGGAAAGTTTCCTTTGGAAATTATCAATGAAACAATTGAACCTCACATGCAAACTAGCTATAATCCAGCTAGTTCTGAAAAATATACATTTATAGGTTCAGTTTACCTGATGAATTTTATAAATGATTATATAAATTCACAGAGTGCATGGATTCAGCGAAAATACTTATAAGTTTTATACCTCTATGGTCTTTGCATTGTTGCAATATATATTTATGCATTCTTCAATAAGCAATGCCGCGCGGGTAAAAATAATTGACCATCAATTCTAAAGCGGTAGTCTTTAAATCTATGAGGAACGTGAGGGTCATAGAACAGTATTATAGGTAGGTACACCTAGATATAAAACACAATTCCTTTATAAATGAAATAAAATATTTCCAGGAATAGGTACAGATACTACCTAGTTAGTTAGTTACCTAAATGCGGGCAATACTTATTAAATTCAAATTTTAAGAAGGCAATGATAAATTTTAAGAAAGCTACCTGATAATAATTGAAAAGCAAGTTCTATATTATGGTCTTCTAAACATTGGAACAAATAAACAATATCACGTTAATTTACGAATTACGATTAAGTTGAAACTGATTGCTTACGGAATAAATTCTTACCTATATACGTATGTATATGTTACCTACCTATAATACATGGATGGTTGGCGGGGCCACGAAGATTTTAGTTTTATTTTTATTGTGTCTATATCTCCTATACTTACTGCGGGATATATGATGTATATTCTCAAATGGAAACAAAGCAACGATCGCTCTATTTTTATATATTCAGGTAGAATAAAATACAAAACATAATCGTGCAAAATTGCAAAAAATGAAAAAAAGATCAAGGAGGAAATCAATTTTTTTTTTAAATAATCCTTTACCACGTAAAGAATTGGTATTAAAGTAAATGAAAGTATGTGCCCTGTTATATATACATTATATATATTTATTTTATAGGTGCTTTAAGATGATGGGTACGTCAAAAAGAACATGAAACTTTACAACTAATTACTAACAGGGAGTTGATAATAAATAAAATATTAATGTTTTAAAATTGGCCACTAATAAATAAACATTATGGCGTTTTATTTATCATCGATATGCATACCTAAACTTACAATAACAGAGTTTACAATAACAGAGCATGTTAAAGGGAATAATTATAGTTTTTAACTCAAACCAACAGTTTAACACTGCCAGAAAGTAGATGAGTTTTTTTTAACAAACATTTTTAACAAAAATATCCCCAGCATTGGCTGTATATTATTTTATTAAGGTATAGCTAGGTGTTTTTTGTAACTACTGAAAGTAGAATACAAAACGGTAATCGGTCACTTCAAACTGTACAATTATTATTATTCATAAATAAAAGAGTGAATATGCAGGTCGTATGAGTATTCCTCCATTCCTCCAATTATTATTAAAACAGTTTGATTTTTTTGTAGTACTGTCTTATATTTCGGAAATTGCTTTTTCCTTCTTCAGAGTCTATACCTAATATTTTTTATAAAAAGTTATAGGTACAAGGTGTAGAATTGGTTCAAACACCATAGGGATTTTAATGGTAAAAACTTGGAATTGAATTATTTACTTTCCTATACATACCTCTGTTTTAAAGAGAAATGTTATTATAAATTAATAATTTTGTTACGATTGAAAACTGCTTTTGTTTTTATTTTGTTGCGACCTACTTTTATCATTCACGTCATTTTAAATTGTTCATAAGTCAAGGCAATAAGGAACATGACGTCGCAAATTGAAACCCTTTTCCCGATTTTCCCAAAAATTGCTTGACCGAATTAAAATGTAACTGGAGCAATACACTCAACTTTTCCATCTTCACAAAATATTAGGTCTATTAACATTTCTCTCTAAAAAATATATCTATAGGGAAGCAGATAATTCAATTCTAAGTTTTTATTACTGAAAACCCTATATGAGTCGTGAACCAGTTCTATACGCCCTGTATAATTTTAACTAAAAATTAAACAAGGTCTTACCGCACCAATCTAAATAAACAGACACCAAGAAATTAAAAAATGTACCTACACGAACGAATGTAGGACTAAAAATTTCAACTTAAATTTTGAAAATTATTCAAATTTCATAAATTATTGTCAGAATGTATATAGGTATATTAAACAAAGAAATGAAAACATTATTCAGTGACATTAACGTACCCGCTAGGTTTAATAAGATATGGATGATGAAAAATAAAATACTATAACCTATATACTGTTTTAAAAAATTCTACTGCCATGTGTGATATTTGAAACTTTTTTATTTTAGAGAATAAAATTGTGTTTTCTTCTCAACATGGTACCTATAATTATTTATTTATTTTATAGTACCTTATACCTACCTCTTCCTGCACAGACGGACTTCGTCTCGGACATTATTCGGACATTATTCGTCAAGTAACATTTTTCAAAATCTTAAAGAAACGATAAGTATTGGTTTTAAAGTAGGTACTTAAGTTATATTGAATTGGTACTAAAATATATTATACTACAGTGCAGTACCTATTTCATGATATATTTTGTAATAAGTGAAGTATAGGTACTATATTCCGTAAGCCAATAATATTACTTAAAATATATGATGAGCTTGACAGTAAGTCATTAGATTTTCTGAAAAAGTTCTTGATTCAAAGAGTATACGCTATACTCTATTGTAGAAGTGATGCGTTAGGCCAAATATAAGACTGCTGGGTGATGTAATGATATATGTGGACGACGTTGACATTAATAAACCTTTTTCTCAGTCCGTGTATAATGATGAAATATAAATTAATTTCCTTGAATCTCTGGAATCTAGAAATCCACAGACATTTAAATAACCAAGAATATTACAGTGCATAAATGAACAACTATATAGACACATATCGTTCTCCATTATTACTTGATTTTCATCTTCAGCTGGCGCAATACACAGAGGATTCCATGTAGTTTTTTCATACTCTAATATTGGCTCGCCTGATTATTTTAGAGAAAAATTTTTTTGTTTGTCCATTAGGTACTTATATCGGAAGTCACCATCAACTTTATTATTTCCCAAGCGGAATAATATTATCGCATTTTGTAATTATTCTTGACTAAATTTATGCATGTGAAATGCCCTACCTACCTAAAAAATCAATACTTTTTTGAGTTATTGATAATTTATTAAGTAATTTGGATAATAAGTTATGAGTTCGATTTAAAAAGTAACAATACCTCACTCGGTAATCCGTACCTATATTATAGCTACCTATACCTATTATGCTTTATAAATATATAGGAGGTGAAGGATCTATCAAATTGATTACCAACTCTGAGAAATAGTAAGGATTTAGGTACCTATATCTACATTTAGAAAATGAAAGAATATATAATGTTGATTAGTTATAGAGGAAATTTGATGACTGATGAGCCAAAATAGTTCAAACTTAGAAGTTAGAACACTAATAAATCAAAAATGTTAAACACAACAGCGTATACGCGCGTAATAAGAATACCTACTAAGTATACTTTGCGAATTCCTTGTAAAATCTACTTCAAAAATTAGTACCTAACTACGTATTTATTAAAGATATATAGGTATTATAGGACCTATTACATGTTATAATTTTTTAAGTTATACTTATGAAGTTTTTTTATTAGCTATCGCGAAATTTGCACTGTTAGCCCACAGTTATCTTTGTATAGGTAGGTACTTATACCGAGTTACAAGTTTTAAAGCAGAACATAGGCGAATAGCACGGGAAATCACATATTTGCAGATTATTTCTCACCACTTTTATCTGCAAGAACGGTAATGGTATGTCTATCGAAAGAGAATTATTTTCTGAAAATGCTGATACCAAAATACCTACTAATTAACAATTTTATATCATGACAGAATATTTTAAACATTTTCAAAATTACAAATTATGAGCAGCCATGACATGCTAAATTAGGACAACTTTTTCACTGTCAAAGTAAATATTTTCAATTATTTAATTTATTTTAATTTTGATTGAACATCGTTAAAAAATTACGAAAATCCTCATTCACCATCATTTTGTTTTACCAAAATAATCGAAACGTAAAATAATCGAACTAAAAGAATAACTACAAAAAATATTCAAATAGTCCTTCATTTTGAAATTAATTTTCCCTCCCTTTTATAAATTTTGCTTCGAACTTGTCCGTTGTTGGTTATTAACAAGTGCACATTCGGCAATGACTAGCTCTGTAAATTTTGTTTTTAAAGGTAACCCCAAGATCCCAAGAAAAGTCACAACAAGGATAAGGTGCTATAAATCGGGAGATCTAGCCGGCCAGTTAATAGTACCATGGCGATAAACACGCGTCCCGCATTAAGAATAGCTATTATTATTATTATATTATTAATTGACAATATTTTCAGGGAAAGTGTATTTGTAATTAAAAATGTTTGTTTTGACAGTAACAAAATTATTCGAACTAGGCATGTCATGGCCACTTACACTTTTACGCCCGTATTCACAAACGATAATTTCCTAAATAATTACGTAATCAAATATCCCCATCTCATTCTATTGCGAAAAAACTTCATATCTCCATCTCACTCATTTAAATAATTACGTAATTATTTAGGAAATTATCGTTTGTGAATACGGCCATTAATTTCGAAAATGTTTAAGTTATCTGTCATCATAAAGAAACTGTTAATTATTAAGTATTTGATATCAGCATGCTCAGAAAATAATTCTCTTTCGATAGACACCATTACCGTTCTTGTAGATAGAAGTGGTGAGAAATAAACTGCAAATATGTGATTTCCCATGCTATTCGCCTATGTTCTGCTTTGTAACTTGAGACACGGTATAGTTCTAAACTTAAAAGGTACCAATTTGTACTTAAGGTATACCTACCTATAGGTATCTCTACGACTGTTTCTTTTATAAATGACGATATTCAAAATAATTTTACCTCAAAAAGCATTTTTTTTAGTAGGTAGGACAGGTAGTAGGTATGTTCTAAAACTTAAATCAAGATTTAATTGCAGAATTAAAAAAATTAATAAGTAATTAGTATTTGTGTATTATTATATATAGTTTCCATCGAGAAAAACTTGAAGTTGATGGCGACTTCCGGTAGGACTGAAAATTGAAAACGGTTAGCGACAAAAAATACATCAGTGTAATCACTGACAAAAAAGTGACTTTAGAGATTGTATAGGTATTTCTACCGAAAACTCATCATGAATAACTCCTATTAGGTTTATAATTACTCACTCCTCATATTTATTTTTATTTTTTATTTTTTTTTATTTAATGATGTAAAAAATAAAATGAAAGATCCATGCAGACTTCTAATACCTAATGTGTTGTTTTTTCAAATACACTAAGTACCTACACTTCAATACAATTTTGACTGCATGCATAAGTATACGTTAGATATATTATAGGTATACCTATACAGTATACACCTATAATATCTACTCACCTTAAAGCTAAAGGGAATATATAGAGGAGTATTATAATAGGTATAAATAATATTATACCTACCCGGACGAATATTGGACAATCTGTATACCTACTCCTCCTACTAATAAGAATTGCGGAATTGCCTATACAGTTTTTCCTATAGGTATAAACAATTAGATAATAAAACAATAAGTCGAACCTGGCCAGAACTGATGCTTTTATACGTGGGATGGATCAGGTCCCGGCGCGATGTCAGACATTTCATGTCAACTTTGTCAACTTTATAGGATAAGGTAGAGGTGTGTTCTGTACATACAATACCTAATATAAATAAGTAGGTACCTACAGGGTGCTGGTTGATGAAAATGTTTGGAACATAATTCATAATTGCGTTATAGAAAAAAACAAGTTCGAGGTCAATTATTATAATTTAATTTACTTTCTATTGATGTAATTTTTTTATAGAGCGTGTTCCTGGTCTCGGTAAAATTGTCATTTTTTTTAACTAGGACACTCTGTAGGTATGTAACTATTAGGTATTGTTCCCGGTTGCATGAACGTATAATTAATAAAATTCTCTCAGATAATTATTGATTTTGAAATATTGCGTAAGTATACCTAAGTATTATTATTGGTACCTACCTATATAAATAATTCAAGTAAGTATAAGTATTGTGGAAATATTGGTCTTCTATCGCTACCTATATAGAATTAAATTCTATACTTCCTTTTCGAAGAATTAATTACCGATATACTTGTTCACCGATAGTGAATAATAATAATTCACCGATGGTGAATATACTTATTCACCATATTTTCAAAATTTGCAACTTATAAAATCAGTAGATAATAATTATCTGAATAATTTTTAATTATTACCTACTGTCGTGCAACCGGACCATTGTATTTTCATATTTTCTGAAAAAATCCAATAAGAATGGCTTATACATACAGTTGCTGATGCTTAAGTTGAGAAGTTTATACCTATGAGTTAAATATAAATGAACAGTTCTGAAAATCGCAAATTTTCATTTTGAAACACTAGGTAGGTAGGTATAGCAGATAGCAGATACCTACATCGAAAACGGTTCCAAATATCGGAAAACAGTCTTACATACAGGGTGGTCCAACTTAAAACGTCAGGACTTTACCAAACGATAGATAACGTTAAAATAATGCCAGTTTCTCTAATACACTTATAGCCGGGAAAGCTTTCTTTTCAAGATACAGGGCGTTGAAGTTTTGGGAAAAAAATAATGTTTTGCGAATATTGTCAAAACGGCTGCTTTGAAAAAATTGAAATTTGGCACGCAGCATGAGCTAAGTATCTTTCATGATTTACGGCTTATGGTGATAAATTGCAAAAACCAGCGGCGGAGATAAGGGTGTGCCATCGCCCCTTTTCAAAAAAAAAATTGACGCCACTGACTCTATGGCAAATTTAATAATACTATTCTATGCCCCATGCTTTTTAGAACAAAAAAGTACTCTCTAACTTTTTTCACAAGGTGCACCGTTTTCGAGATAATTCAGGTTTTCTTAGGTAATATCCGTAGCTATTTTAAGAATAACAGACAAATTCTAATCAAATAACTTTTAATTAAATAAT
Organism: Malachius bipustulatus; assembly: GCA_910589415.1. Lineage (NCBI taxonomy): Eukaryota > Metazoa > Arthropoda > Insecta > Coleoptera > Melyridae > Malachius > Malachius bipustulatus. Next base: position 53,280,177 of record OU342632.1, read on the forward strand.
TAAATAACAGAAATAAATAACACCTAACTAATGTAACAATTGTCAGTAACCATAGAGTCAGTGGCGTCAATTTTTTTTTTTAAGGGGCGATGACACACCCATATCTCCGCCGCTGGTTTTCGCAATTTATCACCATAAGCCGTAAATCATGAAAGATACTTATAGCTCATGCTGCGTGCCAAATTTCAATTTTTTTAAAGCAGTCGTTTTGACAATATTCACAAAACATTTTTTTTTTTCTCAAAACTTCAACACCCTGTATCTTGAAAAGGAAGCTTTCCCGGCTATAAGTGTATTAGAGAAACTGGCATTATTTTAACGATACCTATCGTTTGGTAAAGTCCTGACGTTTTAAGTTGGACCACCCTGTATGTATATCTTAACTTTTCAAGTGTTATCTTTATACAGTAGTATACCTATATACCTACTTGATACTTTTATAATTACCTACCTAACGCTGTGAAGGAAATTATCAGATTTTTCATCACCCTCTATATAAAAATTTCATCATATAAGAAGGTATGATATTGTAGGTAACTATACCTACATAAGTTAAAATAGAAGTAAGCCGTTTTTCGATACCATATCTTGAGCGTATACATTAGGTATTGTTATAAAAGGCTCATTAAGCTTATTTACGTACCTAGTAATAGTTTTTTTTTCTTTTATGAAAAATAGTCTTTAGTCTTTGGTTTTAGAAAAAGTTTCTATTGGAACAGAATATTTAGATTTGTTTGGGACAGTAGAATAGAAAATAATGTAATAAGGTGAAATGTCATAGAATAGTTTTTGTAAAATAATTAGAATAATAATTAGAATAAGTAAGATAAGAGTGTATGGGAGAAATGTCAGGCATGAAATTATTAAAAGTCACAATTTAGAAGAAACGAACACCAACTCTAGTAGCATGGAAATTGGCTGTTAGAAGGGGGAAAACATAACATATGTCCAAAGAGGATTTTGTTTGTTGTACTCAAGAAGAGAAATGAATTTCATAGATGTTGATTGGAAGGAAAGTACAAAAAATATTATCCACTGTCATAGTGAGAAATAATATGTTGTCAAGCAGATAACAATCGAATTTCCATAGTTACAAGAAAAACTATAAAAGGAAAACAACGATTATCTGAGGAGATTCCTAAAACACAAGTTAAGCAGTGTAGACCACTAAATCATAACCAAACATCGTGAACATCTAAAAAAATTTCGAATATCAAGAATTTGATAAAGAACAGAGGCCGTAACTGACTACTAGCAGAAACATATAGGTTAGAAGGAGAGATTTGGTTAGCTGGTAGCTGACAACTGCATTTGATTTGGATACAGCCGTACAGAGATTTGGCTAGCAGGTAGCTGACAATTGCAGTTTGATTTGGGTACAGCCGTGCAGCGATTTGGATTCTGCGATTTTGACATTGAAGATAGAAAAACGTAGCAGCGAATTGAATATCTGTGCAGAGATCTACATTGATATTGCTGACACACAAACAGCAAGGCTACTAGAGTTGACTTCAAGCTTTGTTCAACAGCTGATTCCTTGGGTTATTCCTTTCGTTAACCTACGAGGGACTTCTGTCAAGAAATAATGACAGAAAGTCGGTGACTAAGAAGATTCATCAAGGGAATAGAATAAGGGAACAAACTGTGAGTAATTTTAAGTTATTTTTAAGTTAGTTGTTGTAAGTGTTATTGTTGGGAAAATTTCTTATTGTAATAAAATCCAAACAAATTTAAATTGAGTTTCAATAGGAGTTTATAGGCTATGAAAATTAAAAAAAAAATATTAAAAAAAAAAAACTTGAACTCACTCTGAGTCATAGAGGTCTCATACAGACTAAACTTTTATTAGTTTTTAAAAAAGAAAGGCCCCCTAAATAAATAAATTGTTTATGGTAAGAGGGAATCAAAGAGGAAAAGAAATTTTTAAAAAAGAGTAGAGAAAACACATCAGTCCCTACGAACCATAACAATATTTTATACCTACCTGGATTGACTAATTTGACTTCGAAATAAAAGAAAAGTTTGGAAATCGCTGATGCAATAGATAGGTATGCCTCTAATATTAGGCAGGTTTCGAAAAAAATGTCATGTCATCAGAGATCTCGTGTAGGTAATGGGTAGTAGGTACACCTAATAACTAAACATTTCTGAACGTTTTTGGCTTAAACTATGATTGGTAATGGTAACATAAAAAAGACTCATAAACCGTTTCTACCTTATAAATACAATAAATTATTAATGTCGATGTGTTCAAAATTACCTATCAATGTTAGTCGGTGTCCACGTTAAAAAAAAATCAGAAAATCCTGATAAGAGTTACCTATCTATTTCCTCCGTGCATCGAACATGTAAAAGCTCAGTGGTGGTGCCAGTTAACTCGTCGTATCGCATTTATTTGAAATACCTATAATATTAGGTACCTATACTGACTTATCATTTAAAATATTTAGTATGTACCTAACTACCTACGTCGCGCTACTGATGTGAGTTAAAGCTTGCAAGATGCTTATATACTTAGTTCATGCTTATATTTTTGCCTTCCTATAATAATAAATTGGACTACTTAAGTATAATAGGTAAGTACCTATGTTCTCCCTTGACATTAAAAAATATAACTCTCTAGACGACATGTGTATTTACTATCAAGCCCTAGTCTGTAATCAAAACAAAGACTCCATCCAAACAAAATAAATGCAGACTGGCAGACAAGTAAAAATAAGCAACATTGTTTATATTAGGGATGATCATGTTTTTATTAGGGAAGATCAGGAATCAGTGTGATATCAAGTTCCATAATCCATGATCAACGACCATCCACGAAAAACTTCACCACTGAAGGCCGAAGGTGACTACTACTGCAGGGCTGAAACGGTATCTCCTCACAAGCCGCATCAGAGAAAGGGTGGGAAGTATGGGTTAAGAGGAACGAGCAGAGAGCAGAGGTGTAAAGGCGCAGCTAGCGTCGGCATCCCTGTAGTTGGCCGCTGTACCGCTAGAGCGCGCGCACCGCCGCACCGGTCAGCCATTGGCGGGGAGGCGTGTCTCCGCAGTGACAGATCATTCATCTGCCAGCCCCACTCTGCCCCCACGGCGCGCCGTGATTGACAGTTGGCAGACGACCGCGGAGTGCTCCGCACGACGGTCTCGGAGCGCCTCACCTTCAACACTGGGACAACAACATACCGCCACGACAACCACCTACCCCCTATCGAACAGCGCGGTACCGTCGCTCGCAAGTCAGCTGTTAATAGTTGTCAATCTTCCATCTACCAGTAGCAGCACCGTCTTCGTTGTGTTCCAACCAACCCTATGGGGTCGACGCTCGACCGACACCAGCTGCCCGGCCGTCGTTGTTGTCGCCAGGACGCAGTGCAGTGGAAAAGCAGTGTGTTCAGTGATTAGTGCGCGCCACTAACAAGTGACAGTGTTGTTTATTGACAATTAAAAATTATTGCCGGAGGGGTACATGGCTCAGCCACGGGTACGCATCGCTTAAACCTACCCCTGCGAGACCGGCGGAGCGAAGAAGGTCGACACGGATACACCATTTCATATATTCCCGCGCTTGCAACAATATTTATTATGACACTTCTGACATGCTAACCGGTGGTTATGGTCATGTAGGATGTACCCGTTTCTTTTTCGCCCTGTCAACATCAAATAATGATCGTGCGACGTTATAGGGAGTTTCTGTTTAAATAATTATCCATTACCCTCAAGCGACGTACCTAATAGCATGAATGTTACATTGCATGGTATGATCGAAATTTCTGTCAGTCTGCCGTGTTTCTAAAATCTTATAAGTTCTCCATATATCAAAAGATATGGTCGGATTGTGCTAATTTTGGTTCTAATACCTTAAGCCGGCTAGATTATGGTGCCGTTATTCGTTGCGCGTATACTGAATTACCGACGTAGGCTTACTTATTAGGTACCTAACAAACAACTGCAATAATGAAAGGTCATTGGAAATGACTTCGTCGGTGGTTGTGCATACCGTTTTTGTGGTATTCTAACCTTATAGCGCCCAATTGTTTCAACTTCAACTTTTCGGAATCGTGGTTGGACGGAAACTTTCGTGGTTCAATTCAGATTTTAGTAGATAGGTACCTATTATTATTCCTAATAGGTACCTAGCTGAGCTCTGCTGAAATACCTACCGTCTGCACACTCTGCTAGATAAATCACAATAATTAATATCTGGATCTTTGCGCACCATTTGTTTCAAATTATCCATAACTTCTCCAGTCTCTAAAATGTCTAGTATACTTAGTTGCCATACATTTATCTTCCTTATAAAATCCTAAATAAAAAGTCATAGACCGTCGTTCCCAAATAAGCAGTTTAGGTAGCGAAGGTTGGTCTTCAGGGCCATAAATTTTGTAAATTCCCCGGTACCTATTCAGTTAAGCAGGTGTTGCTTTCTTTTATATATCCAGATCTCTAAATGAGTGACAAAAACTAGATGCAATTAGGTATACCAATGTCAATAATTGGAGACTCGGGAGCAGTAAATTTTTTATAGCCCATACCTACGACCGAAATTTTATCGATGTCTAATCGTAAACGCTCATTGTTACAGTAATCCTTTCAGATAACGTTAGTAATAAACACTTTGGAACCTGCCATAAATCAAATGAAACGCCATTTCAAATTAGAAAGATAGATAGGTAGGTAGGTATTCCTACCTACTACGAAATAGTAACGACTATGAAATGAATTAGATTTCCGAGTGGTTTTGATTTTGATAGGTAGGTATAGTTAAATCTTTTTTGATCGGGCGACGGGCGCGTTATACCTACTTACCTATGGTAAAACCAAAGTTTTCAATCAATTAGTTCAGAAAATGTTGATTTAGGTCTGTGGTCCGTCTGTCTGTTAGGAAAGTGCGCAATTTCGATTCTTGAACGGTAAAAGACCACACGTGAATTTTTATTAGCGCCTGAAGATGAACATGTACCCACTTTCTGAAACGCGGCGGTCCGTTTATTGCTCAGTATCCTGCACGATTATTATCAACCGTGACACTTATTTATTTAATAATATTCACTCCAGATTGCTAACGGTTACAAGTCGGTAAAAGTCACCTTAAACTTTTATTAAGTTAAATAAAAAGGATCCACAACACTTCGTATCATTTGCTATTACTCGGCCGAGTTTTATTAATGGACGTAAAATTGCCATAATAATTAATCAAAGTCGTTGCTGTCAACCTATAAAAAATTTTACCGCCAACTATGCGAGTACCTACCTACATAAGAAACAGTAAAAATCTGATTGGTGACTTATTTTTGTAAGCACCGTTATTTTAATATCTAACGACTGATTTTTCAGTTAATGCTTGAACAGGAAAAGTGATATAAATTTATTTAGGAAAAATAGTTACCCAATAATAGTGCAAAAAAGGAAAGACTGATTTTTCTGACGGTATACCTACCTACCTTTTGACAACGTTTTCAATATTTAGGTATCCACACTGTGCTTGTAGGTATTTGCAGCATTGAGCCATGTGAAAAAAATAGATAAATTTTGAGTCAAAATAACAAAATACCTACAACTTTTTTTGCATTTTGTTATTTAGGCTTACGTTTTCTAAAAGTTTTCTTCAACTAGGTACCTAGGTATTAGAAAGTGGTAGGCTAGGCTAGGCAGCTATTAGGTATGTCCTTCAAAAAAGAGAAGCATTTGGAAATTTTAATCATTTAGGCTCTTCTCTGTTTCGCTAAAAAATGAACTAGGTAGAGAGCAGGTTATTTTTTGTGGGAAAGAGATATTTTTACATGTTAGGTATTTTCATTTTCCTATATTATAACTATAGGTATGTTCCGTTTTCTAATCAACACATCAGCGTAGGTAGATTAAGTACCTAGGTATTAATACAGATTTTTACCATTTTAGTGCAATATTTATTCCTTGTCTCACAATTCAGACATTTCTATTGGAGACAAAATTCATTTTGTACACAAAGGCGACTACTTGACTTGAATAAAAATATTGCGTGAAATCGGCTATTATAAAATAAAAGAATTTTCACATCGATTGTGAAGATCATTCAAGTACCCACTTAGGTACAAACTGTTGAAAAAATCGGTGTGCAGGGTGTAGGTAGTTTACATCTTCAGTGGTTGAGCATTATCGTCTTCTTTAAACAATTCCGTCGTCTTTGTCTTTATTAACACATGTCAATTTGAAAAGAAACCGACCCTTTAAAAACTCTAATTGTGGTCTCTTCATAGATATAAACCCGCCTCGGCATAATTTTTGATCTTTGATTATAGTTTAGCACTTTGGATTCGCGCCGGAGTACTTTTAGTTTCTCTTAAAAACTATGACGAAGCAGTTTCGTACCCGAGATACCTTACTTGATTATATACCGTAAAATGTTCCTGACAAAAATCCAAGTCACTGTATTTTCTTGAATATCATCCTGGAATGCTACATGGAATGTTGTTCCGAGAGAGCGCGTCGTTACTGCAGTCCGTCGCTAACTCGCTAACACATCTGCTTTCAAATTCAAGTTGCCAGCCACATTCTTTTACTGTTTTGGATCTTGCTTTACGCTTTCGGCTGTAGTATTTTTACAAATTTTTCAATTTATTTTGAAGTTAAGGTAATTACTTTATCCGATTTTTGTTTGTTTGATAGTTTGCTTTATAAGTAAATGACCGTGTAAGCAGTAGAGTGATCTTGCTAATTCTTGAACATAAATTGAAGCAGCATTTGTTTGAAATAGAAAAAATCCTTACTTCACTTCATTGTTACTCATTACTTTTCAAGTAGGTACCTACCTACGTACTTGATAAAACATTTTTCGTTTTCACTTAACGCCTTGTGTCTCAAGTGTCTACCTTTCTATTGATGATCAAGGTATATTAATTATTGTATTTCATTTTTTTTAGAAACATTTCGTTAGGTATTAATTTTGATAATAAAATGATTAATTTCAAAGAAACATTATGATTATGTTTTCTCGGCAGCGCGTAGAATTTTGGGTAGGTAAATGATAATAATTAAACAGTTAGTTGGGTAGGGTACACCTACCGGCGCTACCTAGGTATATAATAAAATTTCAAGAAACACTAATTCAAGCATTTAGGTACTTGGATGTAAAGGAAGCGTGTGATCTAAATATTCATGAAGTCTGTGTTGAAAATCACCTTGAGAATTCTATTAGGAGAGGAAAACTCTGGGAAAATAGTCCGGAAAGCGTCGTAAAACGATCCGTCGGCGCGCCCCTAAACACCGAACGACGGATCCTCAGCCGTGTCCCTCGTGGTCTCCGGATGATTATCTACATGCATTGCTTTGTTTTTCAATCAAACACAACCCCGGTGTAAAAAACAAAGACAGCCCAACATAGTTTAATAGGTCCTTAAATACGTTCATCTTCGATGCGTGTAAAAACCAAGTCGTATAAAACACACTCGGTTTAGTGGGCTATGAAATTTTACGACGGAACCGTCTCATCACAACTCTCGACATCCATATTTCGAGGCTGAAGCGCCCGTGCGGTCTTTTATAAGTATTCGAGATAGGGCCGTGGTGATTCTGTCGCGTAGAAAAGTTGACTAGCATCGTTGTCGTTGTCATTTAAATTCCACTTAATGTCTCTTGTGACAAGTTTGTGACTTATCGAGATGGTTTATTAAATCGCAGCCACCTGAGTGAAGAAGTGAATTTTAAAGCAATAAAGGCTTCCGTGGGGCGCGGATGTTATTCTCTTTCATGTTGCGTCGGCTGGAGATCCCCTAAGCGCGATTTTATTGCCGTCTGATAGAAAGTGCTTCCATCTCGGTTTCCACGTTTAACTGTTCTGGAATTGTATCTTTTTCCGAGTGATGTGTCGCGGGGGAAGTAAATTTCGCGCTAGGTGAGTTTCCAACAACAATTCTCATCTTAGCTGCTGGCAAGCCGTTTTCTCCGTGTCGTTTTTCTTCAATTTTTCGCCAATAGATTTCGAACATCAGGATCGACGAATAATTTTTCTCCGCATCTGTTTGTGTGTTAACCTGCTACCAGTAGGTAAATGTATTAAAATTGTGATATGTGTCTACTTATGTGTCTTTTAAATTATTATCAACTGTTGGTTTTATAAATACCTCTTATTGGGTGAGTTTTTATATTTTTAATTTTTATTACAAATATCTTGAACTGCGAGGTAGGTTTATAAAATATACCTACTTTAAAAGTGTTGAATAGGATTCGCGCTCAGGCCTTCTAGATTTTTAAAACTTTACAAATACCTACCTAAGTAACAGTTTTATTATAAAATAATTTTTCCTGTCTGGTACCTATAAAATATGAGTAAAATTTTAATTCATCCACTTTTTACAAATCCATAAAAAAAGTGATATTTGAAAATCTAAAATTTAATATTTTCGCTACCTGTAGGTACTTGGGTCGTAAATTCTCTTACCTAGCCCTAATTTTTTTAAAGAGCATAGCCGCTACTTTTTATAGACTTCTTACTGTCCCTTGTCCAGATTTTGTTGTACTTAAGTAATAAGTACTTTTTGTATTATTCCTAATTCGATATACTTATTCTCGAAAAATTGTCAGTACCTAATAGGAACTTATGATGTAGATAGGTACATTGACTTTTTCTACTTTTATTAAAAAGATCAATTCCTTTTCATTGACTTCCTTTGTTTATAACAAAAATCAGTTTAAATTATAATTTATTGTATATGTCACTCTTTCACTAAGTTCACTCATAAGTAGTGTGTCCCGGGAGTGATTGTTTTGAGTTGAGGCCAGACTAAACGTAACTTTGATGATGTAAAGAAAACAGTTAGGTAAGGTACCTATTTAGTATTTTTATATAGGAGTTCTTTTCTTCGTACAACAAAATAAACTGGTCTTCATTAAAATTCTGGCGTTGGAATAAATATTCGTCTTTTTTGGCTAGTATTTCTGTAGGTAGATCTTACTTTAATCCAGAACTCAAGCATTTTCGCAGTTATTTTATTTTTATTTTCTTATTTTACAATTTTTTTTTTAATTTTTTGTACTAAGTGCCCTCGTAAGTACCTTTCTAAACTTCTTACAAAAGCAGAGCGACTTTTTCTCTAAGGAGAATTTCTTATTTTTTGCTAGATAGGTAAGTTTTCATTACATCATTTTTTTTACATAGACAGCTAATCATTTTCTTGTAATATTTTTGTCACTTACCCTCGCTTTTACCACTCGGACCAGTGTTACAGTTACAATGCATTATCGAGAAATCAAAGTTGCATTAATTCACATTTTAATTTCTTTTTTCACATCAACAACTGACACCTCCAGTTTCATAAATTTGAAGCACTTTCTATAAGAAACTATAATTTATTCTACCTATAAGAATTTTGGATTTTCTGTTAGGTATTCGGACTGTGTGTTTTGTTAAAATCGCAAGTCTTATTTCATGAAGTATTTTTACATAAGTAGTAAGTGTTTTCTGTATTTTTTTTGTAGTAGGTAACTATAATAATTTAGATTAGGAACAATTAACTAAGGACCAATTTAAGACTGCCGAAAGATCATTTACCATTCTGTTAGGTACCTACTTAATTTTATTGTCATAGTCAAATTCTTTATGCATGTTTTTCCTTCTATTTTGAAAATTTATTGATTGATAGAAGTGAAATTTGGGTATTGAAACAAAAGTGGACAAAAAATATTTTTATCAGGCTTTTTGATTTCTGTCGTACTTTCAGGCATAATTTTAGCAAGAGGCTGGATTAAGTTTTCATAGGTAACTATCTCTTATTTTCGATTTAATCAAGTTTATTACTCGAAAAGTTTGTTTGTCTTAATGAATTTTACAGAGTGTTAAAACTTAAAAATCACCCTTATACCCCACCATTATCATGAAATTTATTTTTATATTCTCTTACTCGTAATTCGTATTTCTTTAGTTTTTTCTCACATCTTTAATTATTGATTTCTTTCATCCATATTTTTGTATCATCATCGAGATCACCATTTTATCTTATAGTAGACAAACTTCTACTAAAATTCCATCTTATTGAAAGATTATTTGATAATTTCGGTACTTCATTTATTATTCCATTTTTTGTTAGAAAGATGTTTGGTTGCTTCAATTCATTCATATAATTTTTTTCTTACATCAACAACTGGATAACTGTATCAATATATTTTTTAATAACATACTTTGTAATAATTTTTGAAGAAAAACACTACCTACTGTTTAATAATTCCGCTTTGATTGAAGTATAAGTAGGTACTTAGGTATTCAAAGTAAAAAAAAAAAAACTGAAAAGAAGAATGATTATTGCTAAACAGTCCAGTAGTGTTTTTATTCAACAATGAACAAGCAATTATTCTACAAAGTAAGGACAACGTCAATATTCTTTCCACATTTTTTGCACCACTAAACTGAAACATTTTTCCTAAAGCTCACTTAAAAGTGGAAAGTGACTTTGGAAGGAGCATTTCGGATTTTCTCTTATTTCATTTCATCAATTTTTTAGGTAGGTATATACCGTGTCGTTTACTTTTTTTTCTAAGCTTTTATGTGGCAAGGTCCAATTATTGTAGTGACCGCAAGATATTTTTTAATTATCTTCTTTATAGATAATAACTACCTAATTCATTGTTAGCAAAATTATTCGGTAAATTATAGGTATGTACATTATATAATATTTTTTCTTTCTATTCTTACGTCTTTGACTTACCCCATGTAGTAAAATGTTTATAGGATACTTTTTCGACTGACTTTTTCATAACTCGGAAAATTTCAGATATTCCATTCCATTTTTTGGTAAACTTGGTGCATTGCATTCCTTCCTGTATGTTTCTCTTTACTTACGATCTTAATCTTAGGTATAAACGATAACGTTTTGAACAAATATCATTGATTCAAGAAAGTGTATTTTTTATCAAAAAATCGGTCTTAATTGTGTAGTTAGGACATTATAGTCGTTCCACTCTGGTAATGTGGCTTCGAGACAGAGACAAAGACTCAAATTATCAATTTATAAATACTTAGTTAACTTAACGAACACAAACAACCATGTCGAGCTGGGACTCGAACCTCAGTCAATGGTTTCAGTCAGCGACCTTAACCATGGCGCTACCGCCCGCATCAAGAAAGTGTTCTTACTAACATTTAGTGTTTTGGTAAAAAATTAGCAAAACTATAAGAAATGTTTTCATTAAAAAGTCAAACACCATAAATACATTCAACTCTTTTAGGTCAGGTTGCACCAGGTTCAGACTCCGGTCAACTCAGATTAGGTCCGTAAAAAATAAAAATATTATTAAGTATACTCCTCGGTGTATTCACAGGTTTAAAAAAATTAGAGCTACTTCCTGTTTTAAAACTATATCTATATCTATAGGTTAAACATATCAATGAGGATAGTTTTCCCCTCGGTTTTTCCGTATTTTCTTTTTTACTTAAAGGGTAACCATAATTTTTAGACACTCCCAAATCGAATCCTAAATATTGTTTTGTTGAAGCCTCGGTTAAAGCGTATACGAAAAATTATTTAAAAACTTGGGTATTTAAAAAGTTTTTTCTATTTTTGGATTCCATAGGTAACTGTAATTCTAATTATTACAAAATACATAAGTAGGTACTTACGATACCTACAACTCGATAGTTATTTATACATAAGTTATTTTTTAATTTTTTTTTTATTCCATAACCAGTAGGTAATACATAGATATATACAGTGTGTCCCATCAGGATAAGCGAATTTATAGTTGTAAATGATGACTAAAATTTGACTCGAAATTAGACCGTTTGGGGTCCAGACCTGCGTAATTAGATAAGAGATTTTTTTAACACATTTTCATGTTTATTAAATCGAGATTTCCTATAGACAGGAGCGAGCATTCTTTTATTCGTTTTCTGTTTCTTCGGTTTTCTGTGTTAGGGTAAGATCGGTTTTCTGTGTTAGGGTAAGAAAGTACCTCTTCTGTAAAAAATATCGAAAAATTTTATTTAAAAAGTTGCTCAGAAATAAAAATTATGCATACACGCTGGCCTAATTTTATAACCACCGTATGATTTTTTTTTGCATTTTTTGCAATATATTCCATGAATTTTTTGTAATTTTGTAATTATTGATTCATGGTGATCAAGGAAACACCTTGATTCGAATGCTTTAGTATTGGCCTTACTGTTTTCTACAATCTGCGTGTTCCAAACCAGTGTTCATTTCTTGGTTAATTCTAAGACAAATTCAAAAAAATGTTCTTTTCTAGTTTTTCTGAAACAAAAATGAAAAAAAAAGTGCGCTGATGGTTATGAAATTCGGCATCCGTTCATAATTTTGAATTCTAAGCAACTTTTCTCAATCAAATTTTTAGATATTTTGTGTATAAGAGGTCCTATAGGTACTACTTTAAGAGGTCCTATAGGTACTACTTTAAGAGGTCCTATAGGTACTACTTTACCTACACACGAAACAAAAAATGAATGGGCAAATTTCAACTCAAAAATTTTTTGTAATTTATACCTATAAATTTGTTTCTCCTGATGGGACACACTGTAGATGCCTAGAAGAACAGAATTAAGTAGATATTAATTAACAGATGTATATACTATAGCCTATGTAGATATATAGATGTAGCGAATAAATATAAAATATGTAAATAAAAAAAAAAACTTATTCCTACATTTTTTCCAGCAAAGTAGGTACTTATTTTAATTTTATATTTTTATTCTAAATAATAGTTGCCTCGTTGTCTCACATTACCAGATTGATGTTAATTTATTCAATTTTCTAACAACACAGTCGTTTCATGGCGTATATAAAATATGCAAGAAAATAAATAATTCATAATTATTCAAGAAAGGTAGGTGTAGGATCAAAGGACCAAACGAGAAATTATTAATAACATTCTTTACTTAAAACAACCTTTGTTGTTAAAATCGTTGGGATTATTAATTTCAGAAATTTAAATTGATAAATAAAAAAATTTCCTACAGAGGTAATTTTGCTTTTTTTAAGTAGGTAATACCAAATTTGGTATCCCAATAGCAAAGCTGTTGATATTTTTGGAAAAACTAAGTGGCCCCAAGTTTTGTAAATAAATAGAACAAATGAACCCTTATACCATCTTGGATCAAAGTCACAAAGGCAGATTTTTTTCTTTACCTTTTTTTTAACTTTTTGGAAAATCGATAAATTTACTTCAGCGATTATTTGCCTTATGCGTTTTTTAATCATCATTTAATTTAAAACCGCAGTATAAATATTTTCTTTGTAGCGGCCGTTTTCGATTCATGCTCTGTGACAAAAATGATAAATTCCGAAACACACACCGAGGACACTGTGTCCTGGGACAAACCTAATTTTGAACTCCTGTAGCCTTGAACCTTTTTTGATACCACTGTAACCCACTACCCTCCATAAATCAAAGACTTGATCTGGAAAAAAATAATATACCTATAAGAACAAGAACATTTTGGAACGAATCAATCTTGCAACTTTTTAAAAATGTGGTTATACCGACTAACGACAGTAACTTACTTAATGTTCCATTTCTCGGCCAATTAAAGATATACAGGGATAGGTATATTAGCAACAATATAATAACACGTGACGTTCCATGCAAATGAAAAATGCAGATTAATAATTAAATTAAACAATTCTCTATACGTTCAAGATATTTGTAATAAAAATTAAAAACTTTTCCTGTGCATTTACAGGCATTTACATTTATAATACAGGTTGACCAGTTCAGGCTCCACTTTTCGTCTTTTCAATGTTAAATGTGGAGTTGTAAAATTATTGTATGGAAAAAATGAGTTGGCTTGCTGTATAGGTACCTACTGGAATGTACTATGCATAGAATCGGAATTCGAATTTTGTTATTAATAGGAAAGTTTAAAAAATAATTAGAATATTATTTTAAGAGGCTAAATTACCTAAGTATTTATTAAAATTGCACATAACTTTAACCAAGGTGCTTCACGTATTTAATTTAAATGATCCAGTAAAATAGTGAAATGAAGTCATTATGATAATAACAAACATTCAGTAGCAGCAACTAGCAATGAAAAATGTTCTATAAGCTACCTAAGTAGAAAAATAATGAGCTTTCAGTGAAATGAGTTTTTATCATTTTTATTTTTTAACTTTTTAAACTAATTTTCCAGGTCATGCTATTTATTAAGTCGAGGTGTTTTTTCGCTTTGATAACAGAAATTAAGTACTGTTTGTTTATGTCAACATTACTTTATTGTATATTACATATTATTATTATTATTATTACGTTTTATAGATTAAATAATCAGATGAATATAATATAATGGGCAAAAAATAATAATATGGAACATTTAACTTCTGAGTTGAACATTTTTTCTGCGACCACTATAATGTAATTAATAATAAGTAGGTGTACCACAAAAATTGTTACATTTACTTTATGCTTTATGTCAGTAGTTGTCTTTTCTCTGCTGACGCATTTATTTATTAGCGCACGGTGTAGATGGGCGTTCACTTATTAGATTTAGTTGTATGTAGGTACATACCAAGTCATTAAAAACAGAATAAATTATGTGAATCGTTGGCTAAAAAATCCTATAAATATTCAGCTCAACTACAAATTATAATAATTTTTGCCGAGTTCAACGAAACATTGGTTGTCTTGAAAGTTTACTAAACTGAAAATTTTAGGACTTCTATGCGCATTAAAACTTCCATTTTCCTACTAAGGTATATGCGAGACAAAATTTTTGTCGTTTTACGTGAAAATTTACATAATTTTGAACAATATTGAATTCTTAATATGCATGATGAATTTTTTTGAGATTATTTGGCTCTGGCGTAATTTAATTATTATTACTTTCTCCCATACTTACCTCTGCTGAGGTACTTTAAGTGCTATATTATGTGAAGTTAATTTTTACACATTATGTACCTAGAATACCTTGAGTTTTTGTTTAAAAGCTCCCTATAAAAAATTGATCGGGTTGAGTTCAGGCGATCGTCTAGGCCTCTGAACTGGATCAATCTTCTCATCCAGCTTTTATGACAATATTGATTACACCTTTTTTTTTATTTGGTTATCATAAGCGAGACCGCCAAACATTTTGCTTATTATCGTTGGTCATATTCTTTAAAAATTTGATGTCAAAACATTTTAGATCTGACTTTTTTAAAACGCTCATTTTGCACGTCAAACGCTACGCGCTATATACGCGCTATAGTGTGATAAAAAAGTTTTCTACGTAATCTGAATTCACTATGGAAATATTTTTCATGTCTGTTTGAATCTGTTGCATCATGTCTCATAATAAGTATTATACATAAGAATTGTTATAAGAATGTACATGCAATGTTAGAAGAATCTGTGTTTTCTCTTTCTTTCCAATTTTTGTATTTTCTCTTTCTTTCCAATTTTTGTACAGACAAATGACATAACCTTAATTGAACCCTCGGTTGAACCTAGAGCGTTTTAATCGAATTTGAAGACAGGAAGTCTTTGTTGAAAAATCTAAAATTACTGACTACACATATAATTATGTATAGCAGTCTCTAGACTGCTATAATATGAGAAAGCAATATCTACAAAAATCCTATTTTATAATGCGTGTAATAATAATCAGAATACGAAAGTTCCTCGGAAAATTCTTAATACGTATCGGTATAATGTCAAAAAGTTTATGAGCTATACCTTCCATTAATGTTATAAAATTTTATTTAGATTAGGTAGTACTTACATAAAAATTCTTTATTAAAAAAGAGGAAACCGGAACATCGGTCTTAACTGTGTAGATAAGACGTAAAGTCGCTTCACTCTGGAAATGTTGGCTTCGAGAATTAGCTCATTTAGCCAGACATTTTTTATTTTAAAAATACGGTGGAATCCCCAACGTCTTAGTTGCGAACATGCTAATCCGCTGCCAATTCACCGATCCCTAATTAAAAATTAAATTTAAAAAACCCTCGTTTAAACCCGTTAAAAAATTATTCAAAGGGCCAAATCTAGTACTGCAGTCCGATAAATCTGATTTATTATTTTAATATTACGAGAATTATCAACTTTAAGCAATTAGTAGGTAGGTATTCTTGAATCTTTTTTTTAGCAAAAATTGTAGGCACTAATTTACATTTTTTATTTTTATAGAAAACTTTTATCTTTCAGAAGTCGAGGCTAAAATAAAAAGCCTGCGTAGCTGCTGGAGCGAACGTTCCAGCGTTCCACCAACGCCAAAATAACACATAAAGGTGCGTTTTCACCAAGCGCGCAAAACGTTTGCAATTGTTAGCAAATGTTTGCAATCACAATATTTGTTTGGTGGAGACGAAAATGACGCGCATTCGCCATCATTTGCAATCATTTGTCCGTGTTCCGAGCGTTGTCGGTACATCAAAGGGATTTGTTGCTTGTGCGTGCGCGAAGAATTTTCAGTATAGACGAGCAGGGAGTGTTCGCAGGAATCTCAGGGAATCAGAGCAGTGTTGTTTGTTGTTTTCCAGCAACTGCGACGTGTCTATCAAATTAACTATAACTATAACCAAAAAATGGGATGTCCAAAATCTACGAGTCCTCTTTTTATTATTCTCTTTTTAAATTAAAACAGTCATAATTATGAAAGATGCGGCACTAACAATACGTTTTCTTTTCGGAGCCAGTTTTGCTCGGAACATGAACAAATGATTGCTAATAACGTACCAGGTGTCTGTGAATATTCAGTGGAGACACTTTAATTGCAAACATTTGGAAACATTCGCAAACATTTGCGAACGTTTGCTAACAATGATTTTTTGGTGAAAACGCACCTTAATAAGTACAAGGCTAAAATTAAATATAAAATAAGAAAAAGATAATATAACTGTACCTGCAACAAGTTTTGCGCTAATTACTTTAATAGAAATGTTTTTGCTTGTCTGGGTTTTTGTTTCTATATTTAAAATCACTTATTTGATAAAGAATTGATAAGTAGTATTTTTTTCTTAATTAGGTATTAATGTTATTTGTTTTCTGCTATAAAATAATAATTCTTTGGTTGTAGTATAATATAATAAAGTAAACAGAAACAAATGTTTTACTCAAATTTTTGAGTAGCAAATCTGTGAATTCCTACATATACTCGCCTACATAGCAAAGTCAGAAGTGTCAAAGTGTTTGTGATCCATGAAAAGACAAGTGAAGTAAGCATATGAGTGTCTTCTGGGTCGATCTACTTCGTGAAACTGGACTTGGTGAATCGATCAAGAAATATTTTAACTTACGTCATCCATTTTTAGGTGTAAACTCATTAGTAAGAGCGCTTGCAAAGACTAGTGAACATTTTCGCAACATGGATGTTCTTCAGAAAAACGTAAATATAAATCCATACATATTTTTCTTTTATTTTCGTAATCGTTTGATGTATTTTGTTTTCTTAATTATTAGATGTTTCTCTATATTTTTATTCCATTTATTCGTTAATGTTTACTATTCTTTTCTGTTAATGTTTTGGGTAATCTATAACCCAACCTATTTTCCTCATTCTTTTACACGAATATTTTTATTATGTAAGTATGCCTACCTTCCTACTTTCTTCATAAAAATCAGTAATTTAAGTTCTTTTTTATCCATTTAGATGATAAAATTCATTCAGCCAGAAAAATCAATTCAAACAATGGCTTAAAAATAAAACATCACCAAAGGGGTACTCAAACAAAGCATGAAACCAATTTGTGCATCTAATCGACTGAAGCTAAGATTCAATTAAAGCTAATTGCTATTGAAAAGCAATTCCAATTTCAGCAGACAAAAGAACAATAAATGTTTACAATTATCAGTGTTGTTATTACGGCTAACTAAAGACGTTATTTTAATAGTTGCTAATACAACCATAGACCATAAAACTTATTTACTACCACTAAAACACGTAATGTCTGTGTCTTTGGTCTGACTTCAGGTTAAGGCCCAGAATTTAAGAGCAGGTTAGTTGTTTTGTGGCCACAGTTTCTCTCCTTAGTTTTCACCTGCGTTATTAGAAGTAGGTAGGCATTACCTATCCATTATTTTTATTGTGCTTCTTTAAAAAACGTTTACGATTCTTCATTAGCACAATATTGCACTTATTGCAGGTAATGCCGGTATTACTAAACTTGTTATATTATTGAAACACGTGATCCAATAGAAAGGTAAATCATAGTTCATCAAATTTTGTTGTCTTGATCTTCTATAGACTATCAAAATATTAACAAACAACTTCTGTCCTTAACTTCAACAAGAATTATTGCCTGCTAAATAGGTAGTTAGTTGGGTTTTATTATCAGTTGGGTTCAGTCAGTTTTTCGTAGCAGAACTTCACCAATTCATAGAAGACCTATATATTTATATTTTAAGGAATAAAAGTGTCCATAAAAATAAGTACGGAAAAGCTTGGAAAAAAAGATACAGGGTGTTGAAAAAAAAATTATTTTTCAGTTTTCGCCGCATAACTTGGACATTTCTCAATATTTTAATTTTATACCAAGAGGTTATTTAAGTATGAAAATTTAGAGACCGCCAAAAGAAGAAAAACACGGATGAAAAAATTCATCAGTGGCGTAGATACAGGGTATATGACCTCTTTTGCACCCAAAAACTTCCACGCCCGTGGATTAACAAGCCCTTACTTATCAGTAGAGCGCGGAATATATGCAAGCCTAAACTGAAGTTATATGCGCATATATATGCAATTTTTTTTACCAAAATATGCAACTATTTTTAAATAATAGCTCAAAATATGCAAAAAAATTTATGCATATGCGTGAAGTTCATATAATATAAAATAGCTACTATACTTACTTTTCATCGCCGCGATTTTCATATTAGCTATTCAGACAAACACAAAATAATACCTACTTAATGGACTACAGAGCAACTGATAGTGACGATAAAAAAAAAATGTTACAGATTTTAGAACATTATAAATTTTATTCCATAATAATATATACATTTTCAATTAACATTTTAAACATTTTTACATTCTATATAAAATGAATTTATTATCAAATATTTTTCCAAGTTTTCTACTAAAAATGTTTGTCTTCTATCCGTTAAAACATTTTTAGAGATAGAAAAACTTCTTTCTACATCAACAGAAGTTATTGGAGAAAATTTTAACTTGGGAATTAAATTATAATCCAAGGGAAGGTCAACTGAGCTTTCTTCTCCTAAAAAAATTTGGGATATATTGCACAAATGTGTGTAACCTAAATTTTTTCTAATTATGTCTCCCAATTTCGCTGATATTTTTTTTTTCCAATATTGCCTGGAACATTGGTACATTTTCCAGAAAAATCTTTAATTATCGCAACTGACTCCACAAGAGACATAGATTTGGTTTCTAATTTCAAAATTGATTGTGGAATAAAACTGTAATTCGATTTGATAAAAACTAATTGCTGTGCGATAACGTTAATTATTTTTTAAAAGCTGTTGGGATTTAGTTATACAGCTGCTAGACGTGTCATCTATATCGTTGAACAAGCTTTTCAAATTTGTAAAATTCTCAGCATAAAAAATAGCTGCATTTAACCAAGTTCCCCATCTAGTAATAATTGGTTGGGGCGGTAAAGGAATTCCCCCCAAATTATAAAAGTACAGTGAAGGAAGGCATTTTCTATTTTACATTTATATACCTACTTAGATAGGTATTTGTAGAAATTTACCTTTAATTTACATTTAATGGACTTACTGGGAATTCCAAAGTAGCAAGCTCTCTTAAAGCATTTTCAAATCTGGTAATTGAATAGGGGATTATAGAGGTGTAACAAATTTTGTTGACCGAGTCATAAAATGTTCAAATATATTCACTACAACTGAATAGATAATATACAAACCCCATTGAAATAAAATGCATTCATGCATGAAATGAGATTATATTTAAGTATGTACCTACCTATACAAGAAATATTTCCAGCATAAAATATAAAAGTAATAGATGAAGGATGAAACCTAAAATAATTTTTGAATTGATGGATTTATTAAAGGATATATGCCCATATATGCACGTTTTATTCAAATATGCTAAATATAAAAATTTGTTAAATATATGCAATATATGCACATATATGCATTTTGCATAAAATCCGCGCCCTACTTATCAGCGTTGGATTACCTGGAGTTTTAAAACTTTACAAAAATAATGTTATTTTTACAAATATTATAGAAATTTCCCATAGTTTTTAAGTAAATTGAGTTTAACCTCCTCGTGCCGTTTATTTATCTACCTATACAAAATCGCAGATTTTTTAAATTAAATTTTACATCCAACCAAAAGTAACAAAATATCGAAAAAATTGAGCTAATTTTTGTGGCATGATGAAGTTTAGAACTCACTTTACTTAAAAACTATGAGGAATTTCGAATATTCATAAGTACCTTTTTTTGTAAGAAAACTCCAGGATATACAACGCTGATATAAGTAAGGTCTTGTAAGTCCATTTCGTTAGCCCAGTTCAGTGATTCCATCTGAACAAAAATGCTCTAAATGAAGCAAGAGTTCATTATATTCAAGTTCGTTGTTTTTTTTTGTCCTTTTTAGAACTTTCTCGACATCAGTGAGCCTTGAAGATGAACCATTATGGTGGTCGCTGCCCCAATTATACAGGGTGTCCCGTATCGTTATGTTCAAATCTTGTGAGCATATAGTAGGCTTATTTCTAAGCCTAAAAAACCCAAAAGTGGCAGGTCTATCTGCATTCGTTACGAAGTTAGAGGCCTAAGAAAATAATGTCTAGTAAATACCAGATTTAACTTTGAAAACCACATAAAGCTTATTTTATTGACCAAATCTTTAATTTATCCTGTGTTAAAAATGTCCTATTCCTTGCTGAATACAAAGTTGTGCTCGGACGCCTATTGCAGAAGTAACAGTTCTAATTTCTCGTCTTTTTTCGCGACCGATCTCTTGACCTGCATGCTAAATACGATCCAATAATAATTGTTTTTTGGAATTTAGTTACAAACGCCAATTCAAAATAATATGCTGGTGCCCCATATATTTGAATCAAAAGGCCATTTTGTATGAGCAGGAGAACCTCTTCTAATGTTTATTTCGGTGACATTTACTCATGTCGTTACCATAACAATACATTATTAGCCTAAACCACTACACATGTGGTTGTGTGGTTTTCAAAGTTGAATCTTTGTTTTTTACTAGTCATAATTTTCTTAGGCCTGTAACTTCGTAACGAATAAAGATAGACCTGTCACTTTTGGGTTTTTTGGGCTCAAAATTAAGCCTACTATATGCTCCAAAAATTTGAACATAACGATACGGGACACCCTGTATTATTGGGAAATATTTTTTGTTTTTTTTTTCTTATTAATTGTGTAATTGTAGATTATTATGAGGGTAATAGACTAAAAAATATGCATTTTCCTAATAGCCGGTATAAAAATGGGAAGGCAATACTGCCAAATTAAATATTTTACCAATATACCAATTTACATAGGTATATAGGTAGAGAAATTATAATTTCCTTTTGCTTATTATACCAGCTGTAGTTATCTACGACATTAACCCGGCATTGGTCGCTAGGTGAATTGTAACACCAGTGGTCGCTAGCGAGCGTTTCGCTCGCATCTAGAATCAACAGGCAAATGTGAAATAAACAGCACTATGAATTACAATATAGGGTGTTTGGTGATCGGACATCTAAAATTAAATTTACAAAAGCGCATTAGAAGCATAAAAAGAATTTCCAGATCAGGCGTTGTTTTTTTTTTGCCAGAGAATTTCCTAAACAAAACCCTGCCTGGAAAAAGTTATTGTTTTTTAGCAAAACAAATAAAAATTTAAATTTTAATTTAAGTTTTGATGAAATTTTAATTTGGCTGCCTATGTACTCAAAAAATTAAATATTTACAAATGATTTAATTTTAGATTTTTGGAAATATTTCCTGAACAAAGCCTGATCAGGAAAAAGTTATTCTTTTTTATGCTTATGATGCGGTTTTGTATATGAAATTTTATTTTGGCTGTCCGATAACCGAACACCCTGTATTAGCAATATTTGTTGTAGGTATTTTCAAATAAGGAGGAATGGAATTGTTAACTTGCCAATATACATTTTTTTGGTAGATAACTATAGGATTTTTTTCCATTAGATAACGCAAACTGTTTGATTCTGAACTAAACTAACAGCCAAATGCTCGGTATACAATAAAAACAACAAATAAATTCATATAAAGAAATTACATCAACCCTTGCATATGCTAGCAGACCTAAACATAAGAGCAGTTGAGTGACGTGAGTGGTCGCTAATGAGCGTTTAGCTCGCGCAGCGGCAACAGCGGTGAACGAAGTGTCCATAAAAAATAAATTTACCCGATTTTCATTACAAAATCCTTTCTATGTTTCTTCTTAAGGCTATAAACTAAGCTAGAAAAATCAACAAGATTGTAAGAGTTCAAATAACTTAATAATTACAGTTTAAAGACAATGGTGAGCTAAACGCTCATCTAGCGACCATTCGCGGGTTAACTTGAAATTGGAATATTAAGCTAATTATCAGTGTGATCATTATGGAAATAGAAACAGACCAAATTGGTAGAAGTACCTACTTATTATTTTTATTTTCTCTTTATATACTTGATCATAATATACCTGCCTAGTAGGACGTATCTTGTATCAGGCAAGCATTTTTGTGATAGTGCAAAATATGTAATTTCAGTTTTAGTTTAATTTACATATTTTAGGCTCCGAATGCAAAAAAGTTGTTCAAAGAAAATCTTGGTCTGATGTCTGTGTCTGTGAGCAGACCTGAAGGTCAAAACACTGAAACAATTTTGTTAAGATTTGGCAAGGTGTAATAAGTAAAAAACGGTTTCCTTCATTTAATACTGAAGAAAAAAAATACATTTTACGTAAGTAAATGTATTTTTTCTCGGAAACAGATGTAACGATTTTAATGTAATATTGTGTCCAGTATTTCTATTGGGCCCATCGACTAAAATATCAAATTCCGATCAGTTTTTTTTATCTTATCCTCCTCCCAGCGATTTTTTTTTCAATTTGAGACATTTGAGGACATTTGAGTCCTCAAGGTCTTCAACATGACCCAAAAATTAAACAAAATTTTGCCGAAAGGTGGATGGTTCATGGCCGTCATAGATCAACACTATTTTTGTGCCAATAACATGATTTGAAAGTGTCGATAATTTCCCACTATAGGTATGTATAGCCACGTAGGTGGGAACCTGGGGTGAACTGGTGCGAACCCTCCAAAGTTGGACAGTGCGTGTTCAGTGGATCAAAAAAAAAAAAACGCAAAAAAGGGTATCAGGAACATAATGATCGAATTTCAACCTTTATACTAAGATATTGTTTAAAAATAAAATCAATTTCCCCATCTGCGCCTGCGCGGAGTTTCAGCATTGGTCATCAAAGTCACAGACATCACTCGCTTAGATTATTCTGCCTTTGGGGGTGATTGAAATCATTAGTTATAACATACCTACATATTCGAATGACCAATTGCGCAGCACGCATCAGAGATGATCTTCAACACGGTAATTTGTATTTTATGTAAAAAAATTAAAAAATAAACCTTTTTCTCTAAAAATGCATTACAATAAATCCACCAAAGAAAAATTTACATGGATATCTTATTAGTATTGAGGTTGATTGACCATTTTATGTTTTTTTGAAGCCCTGGACATATCATCCAAATTAGGGGGGGGGGGTCCTCACAAATTCTCTCTTTTGAAGAATTCTGTAGCTTAAGCTAATGCGTTGTTAAGTTAAGGGAGGAAAACTTCCAATGTATTAAAAATTGATCTCTGTCTACAAATCGATATAAAATTATGTAAGCAAAATAGTTGAGGTCAAATAAAAGAAGATCCATTATTCTGAATGTTTCTTTAGACTGATATGAAATCACAACATAACATTGTCGTCAGTGTTTGTATGGTGTAGGTACGTACCTAATAGTGCGTAGTGTACTTTTTCTGATGTATGGAAATTATTCGAAACAGAGGAATTTTAAGGTGGTCATATTTTTGTTATCAAGTATAATAGTTAGTTCTATCTGATTGATTCTCGGGTTTCATCGATCTGAAAAAATACACATTCCGAATTCATAATTATGCATATTAGGATGCTCATTTTCCAATCGGTTTATCATCCTCATGTTTCAGACCATAAACACTATTATAAAATTCAAATTTGTCTCGTCTAAAATGTTTATTAATTAGTACCTACCTATTTATGTTATGCTAAAGCTAAAGCTAAAGCTTATGTGAATTCTGAATTATATGAAAAGAATGTCTAATATAATATATCTCACCTATATCTATTACTTTTAACGTTTGCTCGAGTGCAGTTATATACCTTTCGGAAAGGTGTTACGATCCGTGTAGGTACTATGATCACCCACATAGGTAACACGTAACGTTCATTTCGCAGATCTGATTGCCCCTGTTAAGGTTAATTTACATTTTAGATGAGGCCACCGACAATAATTTAAAAAGAGGAAATTTACGGAACGCGTCTTGGGAAATAGTTCGATGTATAAGCAATAAATATCTGTTTCTGTACTGGAAATGTGATCGCAGACGCTATTTTTTCCTTACGAAATCGGACTATTAACCGTCTAAATCGTCAAGATAAAATCATCAATCTGAATTATCTCTGCATTAATTATATTCAAATCGTTTTTTCATTTAAATCCCGGATTTTCAGCCGTTTCTAATGTCAGATAGTATCGTAGAAAGGAATTACATAAAAATACTTTCGTGTTAATAACGATTCCGATCCCCGTGTTTACTAAACTGGTTTCTAAAACGATGTAGCCTGACTGATGGAATGAAAAGAAATGATATAGAAGCCGACTCGGGCAAGAGTGGTTCGTTCGTTATTTTTTTAGCTCCGCTACCACGACCACATGGGGTGCCTGTTTGATAAAAAATCGTGAGCTGTAACCGGTGATGGAGAATAAGTCGAATTATAAATAATTAATTCCGTTGCATGAAAAAAACTGATCTTTAACATACTAGTTGTTGACTCGGCTGGTGATGGTGATCTTTGGTAGTGTGGATGTCTCTTGTTGACATTTTCTTCTGTAGTCTCTTTTATCTGATTTAAATTAGCATAAAACTGCCATTGTGTACAGAATTGGAAACTTGTTAACTACATGCGTCCCCAATCAATTTCAGTCTCTTTCTGCAATCAAAGCTATATAGACAAACTGGAATGATAGACTTTTTCGTTTATTTTGTGCATACCTATTCATACTATTAAGGGTATTATAGAGCCGTAATAAAAATGCAGGGATAAACGCTGTTTTCCGCAATCATCCTATACGGCTATAGCCGCTTCACGCTTCAATTATTGTCAAATATAACATTTATCAAAATAACTTTATACACCAACAGCAGAATACGCAAACAAAATAGGTGTGTAGGTACCTATCTAGCGTGTTGAAGTTGTTGCAGTAGTTTATTCCAGGGTTTTTTATTTCCACATACGTATTTGAATATTACATGATACTGCACTTTGATATCTTCTCGAGTAGGTAAAGTGTCCATTTAGCCATATATTCAGATTTAATGCATTTTAATTTGTGAAGTTTATTCTTCAAGTCTCTTGTGCATTGCAAAACTGTTGCCTTATACTTTGTGGAATGTCATATAACTCTCATTTGCATAACTTGCTTTGCACTTCCATTTTTTTTTTTTAATTACAAATGATGATGGTGCTATTGCTTTAGTTGACAGATTCTTTCAATATCTTTAGATTACGCGAAAAAATGATTTCAAAATAGCTTGACAAAAGTATAGGAGATTCCAATCAAACGTATACTTACTTCAAATCGAATCCTACTGTTCTTATTGTAAATGGTATTATGCTCCATCTTTAATCTTTATTAAAGATGGTAATCTTATTAAAGATAAAGGCGAACTGGGAGGGAAAATCTCTCCCAGCTTCTGCGTATTTTCGGTTGCCAAAAAATTTTGTTTAGATTGGAGCGTAATCTGAAAAGAGATGTTTGAGCCTTACCACAATCAAAGTGTACGCCAAGCGTTGCACCGATCAGGAGAAGTCATGCATGCACGTTTACCAGCAATGGGATTCATTTCATTAATAATAATAACCACATAATATGTAGGTATCTACCTATAAAATATCGTGTGCATGAGCAAATGGAAACGTAACCTATAGGAAGGCTTTGGGAAAATTCAATGTCTGATACCGAATCTGTAAAACTGTAAACTATCAGAAATCGTCCATTTTACAGATTCAATCTTAAATCGCAGGTTTTGAATTTTCTTCCACAACCTATCTAAATTTTGTTTTCGTTTGCGCACACAATAGATATTAAGAGGTTAGTTTAGTTTTATAGTAAGATCGATTACGACTCCTTCACTGTGATAATATTATGACTCACACCGCAAGCGTTTTACATACTTTCCGACAGGCCATCGAGGGTAGAAATAGAAATGAATAAAGATATTCTCTTCCGAATGTTGAGTGGCTGGTTCTTCCCAAAGCGGGACAGTTACACAGAGAGAAGTATTTCTTTGAATTTAACAATATTTGCTTGCCTCAAATAAATGATTGCTTTCTATACGGCGAAGAGAATGACTTGTTTACTTCAAAATACCCAATTCTTTGAATATCCAACACAATAAAAGTTTTGCTGAACACAATGTGTCCTTAGTTCAATTTGTCGCAGCTTTGAAATAAAGAAGTGAAATTTTTTAACGCAAATGAATATTTGGTTGCTTGAAATAAACAAAACTTCTTATGAAACATCATCAAAGTTTTCAGTTGAAGGAATATTTTGTCAATTCAAACAGTAGTTGATTTTCACTCAAACATAGATTTGTTTGATTTATGTGCTGACAAAACTGCATCCAAATAGATATTTATTTGAATCAAATCTCTTGGATGCTTGGATTAAGTAAATATATTTTTCGATCAAGATTATAATAACCAAGAACTAAAAATGTTATACTCTTAACTGAAATAAATATGATGTTGGTTTCAAAGGTGAGATATGTTGAATAAAATAAAATTCAAATACAGATTTATTTGGATCATTTTTAATTGTTTTTAAAATTAATAACACATATCCATTATACACTAGTCATCTTTCACAAGGATGGCATGTAATGTTTTTTTACTTAAAAAAAATCACATTAACAAAAAATAAAACATTTTTGATTTGATTCTGGGTGTCAGTCGTAGTCGATGGTAACTGAATAATCTAAATAACATCTGAAGAAGGCGGTATCATCCTATGGGTATAGACAGTTCAAGTAAAGGCAGTTGTTCCACAACTTGGGTGTCTTCCGGAAATTCTGGATTTTTTTGTCGGAGGTTGTTCCGCGGTGTCACTCACGAATTCAGGAGTAGCCTGTAAATAATTATATAATTCAACCTCAACTCAATAACAGAGGTTTCAAATTTTCCAGTAAATTAGAAATTAGATTAGGTATAGGTATATTTTTTATAATAATTATAGATAGGTAGGTACCTAATAGTCAAGGAGTTTCAATTTCACATATTATTTGACTGTGAAGCATTGAGTTAGAATTATGCAAGACAAGTAACGACAAATAAAAAACAAAAGATGAAAAATTCACTCTACTTGAATTAATCTACGAATTTCGGAAATTTTTGGAAACCTATAAGTAAGAGTATAGGCACAGCAGGCTAAACATAATGAATCAGGTTAACATAATGCAGAAAATAGGGCAAAAATGACATGTCGAAACTCGATTAAAAATAAAAAATATTCCGGAACTTCACATTCATTTAACAATTCAGTACCTACTGGTTTAGGTAAAGTTTTTATAACATATTTTACTTTACATTAAAATGGATTGACATCGTCAAGATATGAAATGTAATTATGCACTCTTTTGTTCAATAATCAAATAATTAGGTACATACGAAATTCCAAACAATGTGGATCGCCATTTTAACATATTATCACAGTGCGTTACTTACCTACTTGTAAAATCAGTAATGAGATGCTGCAATCCAGTTTCTATAAACTCCTCCATTGCACCATGGATACCATAAACACAACTACATAAAAATTATATAATTAACATGAGTACATATCAAAGAACTGGGAGAACGCCGAATCAGGACGGGTGACAAGAGGGCACAAGCACAAGACAAAATCAACGAGACGCCAACGCGACAGGTGCCGTAGTTGTGTTTCACTGTTTCCCGATCGATAGAGTTGTAGGTAACGCAAAAAGCAAGTACGCAAGTTCAAGTTTGAATTCCAGTGTTTCCATTCGTGGAAAACCTCACGTGACTTATAGTATTATTCTGATTGGATGCATTCAGCCAACGAAAATTTTCTTTTAAATTTGCTGTAGTGTTCAAACAAATAAATGATTTGTTCGGAATTCATCTATTAAGTCCTTTTGACCGTATGCCATGCCAACTAAATATTTGTTTCACCTAAACCTTCCTCATTTACAGCAATGAAATATCAGATGTTTTCAAAGATATGGATGTTTACAACAAAATTTTTAAAGTCGAGAGCAAGAAAATGGGCTTATTTAATGCAAATAAGTATTATAGTTGGGTTTCACTATAATTTTTTTCGGTCGAACAACGCGTGCATTGAAGTAACCATTCGGATTGTTTGATAATGTTAAATTAATATTTTGTTGAAAATAGATTATAATTTGTTACTTTAAAAAAATCTGGTTGCATAAATTTAAAGAAACCGTACTCTTGCATCAAAAAAACGCATATTTTTAAGCCAAAAATATCTTGTTTAGGTTAAACAAGATTTGTTGGTTTCAAACAAATTAAAGTCAAAGAAATTGAAATTCTTAAATCAAAGAATCTGTTTTTTCTGTGTACCTACGTAGAACATGCTCTGCTGTTGCTTCATCCTCAAAGCACAGGTGACATTCGGCGTTATCTGGTTAGACCCATACCATGTAAGTGGTGATTCGCTTTACAGTGTCCTTTCTATTGGCCTATCAGGACCATAAGATCCTTTTTAGATCCACTAGTTTCTTGGCTCTGGTCTTCGATGGTCCTGTAATGAAAGCCTTAGAATGAGTCAATTCTGGTAGACTTTGTCAGTACTAACGTACTTTATTCTCTGCCCAGGTATTTGAAGATAATTGTCGACTTCCGGTTCTGTCCGTCAATCTGGCCAGAGAGTTGGATGTCGACAGCCGGTTGGATTCCGTCCCCCTTCTGGCCAGAGAATTGGATATTATGTTCTCTCCAACCAAAGCCAAAGTGACCTGGACTCCAGACCAGAGACAAGTTATTGTTTTTAGCTACTGCGTTGACAGTTTTATACCAGTTTCGAGTTTCTACGGATTTCGCAAAGAGCTTTGAGAGGCGCTTGGCTGTCTGAGAAGTTTTTGATTGTCTTCCGCATGCAGTGCATTGCACCCACACAGCATCTGTGCGCTGAGTGCAATGACGTAAATTTCTGCCTGGAGTAAAATAAATAAATATCGTGTAGCTGTGATAAAGCTCAAGTGTCAGAAGTTTTCAAGTAGCCTCAAGGTCCTCTGACGTAACTTAACGACTGCTGTGAAGCAGCCGGAACCCCCTTTTTAACGTACCTCCCGGAGCACAATCAGTCACGGAACTTTTTTTTACCACTATCAAGGTTGGTCACCCATCCAAGTGCTGACCAAACAAAGCCATGCTGTACTTTAGAGATCGTTTGACCGAAACTCTAACAGTTTGGCTATTATGACTGATGTACTGGAATACTCTTGCGTGATGACCCAGGCTCGAAAAGTATTCTCTTATCGACTTGGCGTCATATGCTCCGGATCCAGCAAAGGCTGTGACTTGGAACGTCGTCCAGTAGTCTGGTCCGTTCTATGACACAATTCATTGGTGTGTTTCGTACCACCTGTAACAGTCTTTACGTTGTGTCCATC
The DNA here is from genome assembly GCA_910589415.1 of Malachius bipustulatus. Taxonomy (NCBI): domain Eukaryota; kingdom Metazoa; phylum Arthropoda; class Insecta; order Coleoptera; family Melyridae; genus Malachius; species Malachius bipustulatus. The sequence continues at coordinate 53,310,012 of OU342632.1, forward strand.
TTTCCAAGTATATGTGGGGAGGAGGTAGGTCCAGAAGGTTTTCCATAGCTGCAGGGCTGCTTGTCTTTATAAACTTGAAAGCTTCATTTTGAGCAGGGCTTGTAAGCCTTTGGATACCAATTTACACAGCCATATGCGATCATTGACCAATCATATAGCAAGTGTATTTGCTTAGGACCAATGCCCCAAGTCCTTCCAGAGATTTTTTGCAACTCCATAAGGAGATGGATGATCTTTTCCAGATATTAGGAGTTCCACAGTAACCTTTTATCAAGGATAACACCCAGATCTTTAGCTTCTTCCACAAATGGTAGAATTTCTTCTAAAAGAGTGGGTAGTCTAAATAAGAAGTACTTAGTCTTTCCATTCTAGGTGGTTAAATTTTTCTCAATTTTGAATAATTTTGAGGAAAGTGCCACTCAGCCTAGTTGGATTGAAAATCTGCTAAATTTATGGAATAGGTTGACTACTCAAATATTGTCGTTTGTTATTCGTTGTTTATAAGGACTTTCGTAATGTCTTTGGTTATACTGTTCTCGTGTTTTTCATCTTACAGGATTTAGCGGTTTTAAATTTTTTTGTGGTACTGAAGTTTCCATAGATAGATACAGGTAATCTTAGAACACTGGAGCTTTTGGTTTGACAGTTTTATTTTGGCAGCCAACTTGTAGAATAGACGAGATTATTTGTCCAGCTGCTTCTTTGGATAGAAGAGCGTAACAGTTTTTATTTCATCTATGTTTTCATGAATGCCGCAAAAACTATTGATTCAAATTCAGTTTTCTACCTATAATTATTATTAGGTCTAGTTTGGTGTATGTTTTCTTAACTTTTAGTGTTTCTTATTGAATTGTTTTAAACTATACAAATTACAGTTTCATAATCGTTGTAGAAATTTTTTCATATCAGGATCATTTTTGGTTGCTAAATTAAAGGACTTCCGAAGAAACTTTTGCGTACACCAGTTTCTTTTCTGCGCGTTTAACGAGTAAATGAATGCAATTAATTATTAAAAGCAAGCGAGATCTAAAGGCGAAGAAAAGTGTGTATGATTAAAACAATTAATAATCTATTAATTTTTAGTTGGAAGATGGAATATTTCCTGAATTATCTTAAATAAGTAGCGATTATGGATAATTAATAACGGCCACTGTTAAAGAACCTTAAGTAACTAGGTGCTCAGGTAGTTAATTAGGAGCACGTTTAAAATTTTCTGGTTTTTGTCAATTTACGCGGTAATTTATTTTTTCCGACGAAGGAAAGGTTAATTTTTTTGATAAAACTTTTTCGTTTGTACTTTGTACGTGAAGCCAACTATAGTAATTGGCATTTTAGATTGCAAAAACTCGTATTGCTAAATGAGTCAGCCAGTGATGTGACTTGATTGAGTAATCTTTTATCGGTGCTCCTATATGAGTAAAATTATTGTCTCGCTCTGCCACCGCAATATTTTTAATCCAAGATTTAATCCGTCTTTTATCAAGGTACTACCTTAGTTAGCTCTATCCGTGAATTGTTTTATTACCCCGACCGGTGAGATTATACACGAGTTAGTAGTTCAGAAATGTAAACAAGCTTCTATAGGATTTTAGATTAAGCCTACAGTTTTTCACCTGGCTTCCAACTTTTTACACCTTTATTGCCCATTTTATCACCGAATAAGCCATCAGAAGAGATTAATTTATCGTTTAAGTCAATAACGTTTTTTTTTGGGTGCGTACAATTGAAATATTTATATTATGCCTTTCTCTCAATAAAATGTGTGAACAAAAAGTTCCTGGAGGACAATAATAATTATTATTATCAAATTTTATATGTACACATACTTTTGAGTATATTGATGTTTTTGCTAGTAATTAAAGGCAAGAATGGCCATCGAATGTATGTCTTATTTAGAGACTTGAAGATTTTTAGATATGAAGTTATGAAGATAGACTTGCGCGATAAGGTCCCACTATTGTTTAATGACGAGAACTTCGGATCATGGCTTTGCCAGAAAAACAAATGCTTCATATTTTTGTCGCCGGAGGTGATGGCGCCTGAGCTCTAGCGCTTTAACACATTATTTCATATAGATATAGTAATTTGTTTCATACCTTGTCTACTAGAAGTTAATTAACATAAGATCTAGAGTTAGTGAGTTAAAACTCGTTTAAATCGAGCGCCGTGGAAACCAACAGAACAGAACTTCTGGCCTCATCAGCTTGCCATATCGAACTGGTGGGTGTATTTTCAGCCCGATATCAAGTTTATTAAGAATCTAGAGGCTCCACCGTATAGGTGGCAAATGTGGCAATATACACACCAGTCAGATAGGCTGACTGGTCTTTTTTTTATTTTATAGATTACTATATAATATAGTCGGTCATATTTTTGAACTTTTAGCAGTATGGGTCTTCAGCGCGGTCTTCGGCCCATGAAAAATTTAGAATCTTCCTTACATTAAGCTTTGACGTGTGCTCGTTCGAGTACACTATGAGTAATTTGAACAGGATTATAATCAGCAACTGTTGTATGTGCGCATGCGATGCTTCCACACCTCCTGCTCACTGTCAACTTGCTGGTTAACAGGATAACTGGAATAGCGCTCATATCTATACGTTGGTGTTCCGATGACGTCATACTACCTTATTCTACGCTTATTTCTAGACTTTACCAGATTATTTTTACGCCCTCGCAACGGTCGGTTTCTCTCATGATTGCATCGACACTGTCGAGTTACGTTATTCGAGCTTGGCTTAGAGCGGGATGCCAATAATAAACCTTCTCAAGTTTCATCCTTTCTCCTTCTGGATCTTTTTTTTTTTCAAGTTACGTGGTAGACAGGATCTCATCAGTCGTTTCGTTACGTATGACGTGGTCATCTTGAATTAAAGCGTGGTCCGCTTGAGCTGAGTTGTTTTTTGTTTTTTCTGTTTGTTCGCTTTGACTCGGGCGAACTTTTTTTTTTATTATTATTTTTTTTTTTTTTGGGAGAACCTCATTTAGTCAAATAATCGTTAAGAGAGAAGTATATCCCATCCTATAACTCATCGGCTGACGCATATTATCTCGATTGTTATTTGTAGTTATATATTTTGCATCCGCAGGTACTTTTCTACAAGAAATAACTGAGAGACCAATAATTTACTTTTTAATTCCAAAGGTTTCATGCATGATATCATGGGATGAAAAATTCGTCGTACATAATCGATGATTCGCAGACAAGAGATCTGTCTCCAAGGCCTTAACTTTGATTCAGACTTCAGACCGTTTGTATTCATGTTGTTGAACTATGAACAGTTTTTTTTTTTTTTTTTAATTTAATTTATATGATGTATTTCTATGATGATCACATTGATACGTGCTATATTTTGTGGCACTGATGGCGTAAGGCAATATTGAAGGATTCATCAGTGTATCTGGCGAGGTGAATTTGACAAAGCCAGAGACATTATGCGGTAATGCGTTTCTGAACTCGAGGTAACGGGTAAGCTGACCATGGCTTACAGACAGTAGTGAATTTAATAAGTATGATGGTCGAGTAACGGTTTATAATGTTTATTGTTTACATAAATACCTATATCTACTCTACCTACTTGACTTATTGGATGTTTCCTAAAAACTAGAATCCGTATTCAGTATACCCTGATGTAATTGTTGTTCTATTCTCTATTATGGGCAGCCTCTCCCGATCAAATTTGGGGTGTTACGTTGTGGCCAGATTCATCCTGCATGTTTGCTCCAATCATTATGTCATCTCCCTCTATGGTTTTCTATTGTCTTTCACTGTCTCCAATATATACCATGTTTTATTTGTAAATGACAATAATAGGTAAATATAGACGATGAGCTGCTATAAGTTGTTAAAATAAAAAAAATGTACCCAAATATGGAAAAATAAACCGGTGCTTGCCTATATAATGTGTTTCGTAAATTATAAATTCAGTGAGCTTTTATTCCAAGGAATACACCTTCTAAAAATATATCACATTAGCTGCTAAATCACATTTTTAATTAACAAATTATAAAATCGATCTCGATCGATTGGGTTCACAACACATAAATTAATTGAGTAGAGATAACGTTCAGCTGTTCGATTTGGTAATTTTACAAGTTCTTATACAAACATTTTGTGATTACATGTGAAACAACACAAGTATTATTCGATTAATTGTGACCAGAGGATTAATATTTCATGGTCGTTTTTATGAGCTTTATTTTATTATGTTGCCCACATATAGATTTAGGTCTACGACAGTGTAATTCATACACGCCACCATTTATACATACATTTAGGGTATGATACGTGGAATGCTTAATTAAATCGGCTTTCAATTAATCAAAAGATCCTCCTGTTTATAAATATTTTAAAATTTAAATGCCTTGATTGCATGGCATTGTTTGAATACTGATGCTGATTGACTACTATCGTCTCAGGTAGTTATTCTTGACTTCTGGTCAATTAAATGAAACTATAGATTGAAGGATTGAGTGTTTTCTTGTACATACCAGTACAATAGGTTGTTTGTTCATTTTAGCTTAACATAGGTATATTTCTGTAATATGGAGTCCAAGTTTTCTATTTTATATTTCAAAATAAAAAAATACTCTGTGCAGATATTTAGTAGGGCAATTCATATTTTTTCATTATCTATAATTATTTTTGTATAATTTTCCAAGAAAATCTGTCAACAGGTTTTGGTTTTAGATCACCATTGCAGAAACAGTTCTAATCGCTTGAATAGTTTTGTATTAGAAAACTGAGTTGGAATAAATTATTGATTTTAACAGCAGATCAGAATTTTTCAGTTATATAATAGCTATCATTGATTCTTATGTAGGAGTCCATGGACTGAAATTCTACAAAACTTTATCACGATGTTGATAGTCGCTTTAAAAAAAGCTAATTTGTGTAATATAAGTGCTCCATGTTTTTGATGTTTTTTTTGGGCACTGTCGCCCTGTTTTAGATGTTGAACTGTCTCTTTTTACTCTGGCTTCGACCTGTTTAATTTTATTAACGTGGACTTCTTGCCAGATTAAAAATAAATGGGCCCAATTCCAGTTCCAGTGCATGGGCCTACAGCCTGCCTCAACCTGCAGGTGCGTCCACTGAGAGACCGACATTTTTTGTCACTTTTTCAAAAACAATTTTTCTGGCCCCCAGTAGACCTAAAAACATGTAAATACGTGTCATTGTTACTTATATCTGTAAAGTTTTTATTTTGATTTGCCGCTATTGGCTCTAGGACCGATATAGCTCCCGAGATTATATGGCCGCTTAGTACCCTTAACTGATCACCCTGTACATGAGTTCACCTTTTAAAGTTTTGCTTGGGTCTTCAAATTTCAAGTTTCATCAAAATCTGAAAACTGAATAATTATGGCACTGTTGCAATAATACCTGGGTCTTAGTATGTATTACCTTATAAGAAGCAAAGGAGTAAAAATTAAACGTGTGGGGAAGGTGAAGGCTTGAATCACATTAAGACTACAGCAAAAAAGAACAATAAACGCTTAATGTGACACGTTACAGTTAGACTTCTCATTTTTTCATTAGCCTTATTCGCTTCACAGCGATTTACTTTTAAAAGGACGCTTAGGTGAAATTTTCCCTGCATGAGACTATTATAAAACTGGACAATGCTGATGTTCAAGGACGTAGGTGCATTTAACTAATGTGTTTTTCTATAACTTAATGCCTGCAGCTTACTATTCAGCTTGTTATTCAAGGAAGGAATGGATCACTACTGTTTTGAAATTTAAAGAATTTAGTTTCAAAATGTTTCATTTTGAACTTGAAATAAATGGAAAGCAATCTATCGCATCGCATGCATCTTTACAAGATAAATATTTGTTGCCCTTAGCTTGTTCCTTGCAAAAATTATTATCACATCAGACTGTCCACGGGGGGGGGGGGGGGGGGGGTGGGGTCTGATCCCTACTAACCCCTTTGTGCATGGCTATACCCCTGGTAGGTAACCACCTACTTATAGTTATCTATTGTAAAATTTACAGTGCAATTCATTTATTGCCACGGATATAAAAAATTGACAATCTTCCAAAATTTGCATTATATCAGGTCACAAAATTCCAGTTTTTACGAGAATTAAAGTGGTTGCCATTTTGGATCGGTTCGACCGGTATTCCTCAAAATGAAATATCAGAGCATTCCCTTCAGACGTCTGCCTCCAATAAAAAAATCAGTTCCCTTGATTGAAAACACCTACATCACACAAATCACGTGACTGTTGAAAATTGTTTGAGGGAAAATCCAAACTTTTTCATTTTATCAATTACTTGATGCGTTTAAATTGGCAATGCGAATAATACATAGGTATTAAGTGTATATAATTAATTTCTACTTCCCTTGATTTCAAAGAGAGAGTCAGATGTAAGTGCTTATACTTACTTATTATATCTTATAAGTATAAATAAATCCTTTGATGCATCAGCCCTGGATGGCATAACGTGATTTTATAAAAACTGGGTCAAATCTGCGATCTGTCAAATGGCAACATAATGATGTAAAATTTAATAATTATTATAATTCACTCTGATATGTATGGTTCTGTTGAAACTTGAAACAAGTAGAGGTAGATTTAACTAAATAATATAGTATGTATAATATTCGTTTTGTCGGCTTAGCTAGACGCCACTTTAGGTCAGCTAATTAAATGTTTTAAAAACCGGTGAAGTGAGGTGAGCACGATAAGGCTCTTATACGTATACCTACCCTGTCAACATCACCACCACATGTTTATTAATACACGGCTAAATTTGCGTGAATGCTAATTCCCTTATTATTATTGGTATTGGTACTAAATTTGTTTTACCTATAATACCTACTACACTGTGATGCAAATAGTGTTTTTAGTCATTCATTCTAGAAATTGATGTGACTGTTAGTAAACAAAGAATTCATTCATTCATGGCAATTTTATGCATCAATAAATATACATGCTGTCTCAGTTTTCCTAATTCTTGTCCACCCCTGTATCTCCATTATTCGGTTGGTTTTATTACTTTTTTATAGCTTTTAGGTTTGTTGTTGTGCTCATGTTAACTTATGTTAGAACTTCTCTGGAAAAATCTACTATACGAGTACTATGCGGAGACGTTAAAAATAAAAGGTGCCTAAAGTTAAAAAAAAAATATACCTACTTTAATTTTTATAAATTTGCCATGACTGCGTAATGTGTGATTTAACACAATGATATTATAATATGTGGTTTTGAGGGGTGATGAATGAATAACGTGTGCACTCACTTGATGGTACACTATTAAGGAACACTCCGTAATCATGATTATTTTTTAATTATTAGCCGTAAGTTGTCGAGACGATTAACCTGACAACCATGCTGCTAAAGAATTCAATATGTAAGTCTTCAAAAAAAAAAAGATAACAGTTCATCTGAAAAAGCCCCAACCTAATTTCACTCAAAAACATTTATCAGTAAGCAGTAGGCAATTTATTTAAGAGTTTTTGAAATTCGAATGTTTAAAATTTTCAGGATATTTCAGCAACATTATACTTAATAGTAGGCATAAAATTTCAGAAAACTCCCTCCCAGGTGGAAGTATTCCCAATATTGAAGCTGCATTGCATTAATAATGATTATTATTAACCATAATTATTCATGCATGAGTAAGTGAAACTTTTTTCCGAATTTAACCGATCTATAATGTGTGAGGAACGAAAATATAATTTAGGCAGGCTTTGGAAAGAAATTCAGACTGTAAACTATCAGATCTTATTTTAATCTCTTATTTTACATTATTACATACCTATTTAATATCTTCGTTCGCTCACACGATATAATTACCTTCCACTCATTGGTTAGCGAGATGTTCCCACCCTGTATGAGGCAAAAAAATTGACTCGTGAAATACTAGAGAGAGAATACTTTTTATTCGGATGAGATGAAAACATATGATGTCGATAAAACATACTATTTTGTGACAATGAAATAGTTATAATGCATTTTTTATAACAAACTTTTGAATAGGTAATAATGATAAATATGACACGATAGTTCTCTAACAGAAACATTACATTGACATAAAAACTATCGACTAGGACTAGGCAGTAGTTAGTAGTTTAATAATAATTATTCTCTCATTATCATTCTTATTGAAGAATTTAAAGTTTCAACTAACTTTGAGTTACCTGCGTATACGAAGGTACAGGTACTTAGGTACATAAATATTAAAAACTTATTCCATTACCTATTAAATTATATAATAACGAGCATTTTCAGGTCTGTTTTATGAAAATTGAAAACATTTTGTAGGGAATATCGAAATACCTTATCAAACAAGTTAAGTTCATAAAACGATATAGTTACCTACCTAAGTACCTACGTATTCATACCATATCATTAGACTTTATAATTATCCTCATTAGACCATTTTTTTACGTATATTATGAATGCAGTTTTATAGCATAATAGTGAATAAGCAAAACACATCTTCAAACATGGTTTTCAAACTTGCACACCGACGTCTATTAATTTTGTTTATGGTGCCTATGATTATCATTTTTTTATTATAGGTACCTAATTAGTAACTAGATATTATTAGGAAATTGCTTTTATCAGTTTTTGCAACCCCTTTCTTAATTGACTACTATATTTAAGCGTAATTTGTCTACCGTAATATGTATAATAATAATTATTATTAGGTAGGTAATATTGATCAAATTAATAAATTACATTATTTTTGATCATAAGGATCGAAATATCCTCAATATAACAGACTCCTTCGGGCTTTATTTAATCTTGCCTTTTTAGAGTGGGTATTATGTGGAATGGTATATAGACACAATAATATACCTATAGCTACACCTCCGATCGTAATGGAGCAGGTGTCACAATGACCTACTCATGACAAAAATCTAATCTAATGAACATTGTAGGTATACAGTTCTTATTTTAGCTATAATTTTTTTCATTAGGTATTGATCATAAATAAATTATTTTTTTGAATTTATTGGATTGTTGGTTGCATTGATTTTTTAGTCCGAAATACAAGAAAGAACAATATTGGGTTAGTCGGCAATAAGGACAATAGTCGGCTTTGAAAATTTTTCAATTGTCGAAGGGATAGCTTCTGGGTTTTGACGACTTAAAAATGTTATTACATAAACTACAAAAAATAATTTATTTATTTTCATACATTCACAAAACTTTTATTAAAGTTGTGCTGCCTGTGTAACACAGGTTGTTAAGAAAATCCAGCATAACAATCAATACAATAAGCAGAAGATAGTAATAAGAAGAAAGTAGCTTAGGTGTATCAATTATATAACATCTACAAAAGCTGAGCTCCGTATCTCAAAGGGTTCCCCAGATATTTTCAAGAAACTGGAAAAATAATCTATTTTTTTGACACCCTGATGTATCTCGAAACCGATGCATTTCCGAACACACGTTAAAAAAAAGTTTTTTGTATATTTTTGACCAACGAATCTATCTTTGAATTTTTTCGCAATATTAAAGATACGTTTAACAAATGGTTATAATAATAGTAATAATCAAAATTTGGTGATGTTTCATGAAAAATAAAAACAAAATAATTCAAAATTGTTCGGTTTTCGCACCATTTTCAAAAAGGCATTGTGTTACTGGTCAGTATGGTTGTTAGTATGATAATTTTCCTCCGCTTTTTTTAACATCAGATCAAAAATCCTTACTACGTAATCATAAACATGTACCATACAACACACATAAAATCAATTTTCCTTCGCCAAGTGACCCTCTTACTTACATCAATTATCAAACGACCCTTTCCTTTCATTATTATTTTTTTATTATTCTAACAAAATCTCACTTGCGATTTCTATAGGAATTATCAACTGAATGTTTAATTTTATGTCGTTTTGCAGTATGACGACGGCATCCACCCGGGCTACATGGACGGCGGCGCCGCGGGCGGTTTGTATGAGCCTCACGTGGCGCACAGATCGGGCCTGCAGGGCCTCCACCACTCACCTCACCTTAACCATGCGATGCACCCCTACCATGCCAACCACGTCAACCCTGCCGCCAACCACGTCATGGGTGGCGCCGTTCCCGACGTCGGCAAAAGAGATAAGGACGCTATCTACGGGTTAGTATTTTAGGCTCACTTAAAAAAAATAACACATTTCTACAATATCGAGTTTGGAGTAGAACTCGGCATATCCTCGGTATCCTTTGTTATTTAGTTAGGCATTCTTTGGCTAAAAATGTTTCGTTCCTTTGACAACTTTCAACAGTCCGTTAACCGAAGTATTCCTTGCCACCAGGTTTCTGGGACTGAGTGACCGACAGAGCTCGTATGAGTGCCAGATACTCGTTTTGACCGCATGGCCTTCTGAGGTGACAAGCCTTTTGCAGTCTTGTCAGCCAGCTTCCGTCGTTGTGCCTGTGACAGATTTTTTTATATGTACAGTCGCATCATCCTCAATTTCTGCAGCACTGACTGGCAGACCCAGTATACCGACGCTACCTGGCTGGGCTGTATAACTGTAAGATTCAGCTAGCACGGGCTCAGGGGAGGACGTTAAAGGACGTTAAACTCATGCCAGAATCTGAAATTTCTTTTTTTGGGAGTCCCTCACTTACCTTATTGTTTTTGCATCTTTTCAGTTTCCATTTTATTTTCGCGAGACCAGGTTAGGTCCGAAACCGATATGGCAGTGAATTTAGTTGGAGTCCTACAGTATTGGTAGAAATAAAATTAGTACTCCATAACCTAATAATAATAATAATAAACAAAACTGAAGGAGATAAAATTCCAAAGTATATACCACTCTCTATAGAGTATAAGGAAATCCATAAGTTTAACTCGGTTACAACAATACCCATAGTGATTGCAGCAACAACAGGCTTCATCAATAAAAATTTGCCAAAAAACATATCAGAATTACAGCTTGTTACAGACACCATTATACCACTAGCAGAGAAATCTGTCATCCTTGAGTCATGCCGCATCGTCCCCACAGTAATGAACATGCATGCAACAAACCACACAATAACACAGAAAGAGGTTGGCCGATTAACCCCTCATTTTGTCAATTCTAGATGACTTTTCTCTGAAAAAGCAATTCAAAATAATAATAATGATAACTCTATCCAGAAACGGAAGGATTCGTAATGGCTATCGAAGAACAGAGTGATATTAGAGTCAGGAACTATGAGAAACACTGCTTGAAGATCGATGTAACTGCAGATACCGAAAATGTGGAAACGTATGGGAGAGACTATTATAGAACACGTTACTCTGGCAGAGTCAGCCTACTCAGGCAGGCATAACTAGGTGGCAAAATTGATGCATCAACAGCTATAATAGCAATGAAAAACAAACTTCTTGATGAGACAGCAGCACCTTACTATAGATACAACCCTGTCTCTATTCTGGAATCTACGGATGAGGTTCTCTATTGGGATCGACCGATAGTGACTGATCGAATTTCCGATTACAACAGACCAGATATAGCCTCTGCAATGCCGGCTCCAGACGCTGGCCTGACTCAGGCAAATCAGGGTCAATACGAAAATGTAGATGGTAAGTTCATGTCGATTGGCCAAACATTCGGCAAACTGAGCGAAGTTTGTCCACGTTCGCCTCGGTGTCGGTAAATGACACGAATTCAAAGAGATTCGCCTGTCGGTAGGTAAGTTCGCTCTCTAACATAACATCAAGGAGATGACAGTAGAGAACATAAGCAAATACCAAAACTTGGCTTAGGAACTGAAGCTCCTGGAAACTTTGGCGAGTGGAAAAATCTCGTGATGCCTTTCGAGGGAATAGTGTACAGAAGTTTTGCGGCGAATATCAATCAACTGGGCCTACCAGTTGCCATTGCCGGCATTTGCCAACATCTCAACCAAAGTATCTCAGTGGTCAGAGTGCCACTTAGCGGTCAACGGTTTGTGCCACGTTTTGTCATGGTGCTCAAAAGTGGTACCAGGTTGCCCAGTCCCCACGATTTTGAATCTTTACTGATTTATTTTCGAATATGGATCCTTCGATTGACCCCCTGTGGGGCCCTGGCACATTTATCAAAAAAACTGTATAATTTTTGTCTTGTGCGCAAGAGTGAAACGATTTTGTAAATTCTCCATAATTTAATGAAGGGAATAATGACTAGAGGGATAGTAGTTACTATAACGAGACCTACTCAAATCTTCTTCTTATCATAGATATTCGTTATTGTTTTTATTATCCGCAATTGTCAGCACGCATGACGATTTAGAATATTGTTGAATTTCTCATTGACTTTCCAATCAGCGGGAATTATGGCAGGTAATGCGGTAAGGGATTTAATAAGAGTGTTATTTATTGTTATAGTTAAATGTCGTATATCTAAGGCAATATTGACTTGTAATTGTTTTGTAAGCAATAAAAGCATAAAGATCACTCTAGTCATGTTTTTACGGTACGTCATTAACCATTTATATTATTCCATTAATAGAACTGGTATAATAAAAATTATTATTTTAACCTAAAACACATCTAGGTGTCACATTTTCCATGCATCGTTCTTCTTTCTAAAATGGAACCACATCTGTGGAATTGCGACCAATATTATGAGAATATTGAGTAAGGCTCTGGTCTGGACATGATTTTTGCATATGCATATAACGTTTGATTACCAACCCGCAGTTTAACTCCTTTATCTAAAGCGACAAACACAATAATCAAATTCTAACCACGATGTACGCTTCATTAAATATTTTAATTAGATGCAAATGAGACGTATTTTTAAATGAAGTATGCTAATCAGCGACAGGTTTTTACATAAGAAATAAATGTCTTTCAACAGTCACGACGCGAATCAATAATAATAAGTACTTAATAAATTTCGACATAGATGGCTTGTATGTCTAGTTTCTTTGGTGACAAGCGAGAATTCTTCGGGTCGGAAAGCAATTATTGGACCTCCAAGGCAATAACTAGATGTCACGCACGGTACTGATACAATCTCTTCACAATTACATTGCTATCGACATTTGCATATAATTCTCTCACTTTTCAACATTGCTGCATTGCATTGCATCTAATCACTGCAGTTATTATAAAAAACTATTAATTTAAAGCTGATCCATAAATAAACAATATTGTTTAATGTTAGAGTAGAGGGATTATGTTTCAATTTGAAACTGAGCTTCGTGGGTTTCAATATGACGTATGTAGATAGGCACCTATAAAATTAGTTTTGATATGCATTGGAGACAGAAAAAAAATAATTCATTAGTTACAAGTTCAGTGTTACAGTTGCAGTTTAATACCGCACACGGTAATCATTCTAAAGGCATGATAACATTTTATAAGAGTTAATTTTATTAACACACTTTCAGCTTTATAACGTGTGTTCGTTCGTGTTCCCATGTCATATTTTCTAATGATATAATTATTTAGTATTATATTTGCACATCTGATGGTAAATAAAAAAATTCATCTTCATATTTACAAAAGGGGTAGGCTGGTTGGTATGTCATTCTTCTACTACCTGTTTCTGTCTGGATGACGAATGTCCTCTCTTAAATAAGGTGTTACTATACTGTCTTGGAGGTTGATGGTTTGTCTTCTTTGCTCTGCTACTCGAAACTCCACGCTTCTGAAAATTCAATATTTATCCTAATGCCATCGTCGAGCTGCTCAGGTCTGGGAGCAGTGTTTATTTAAAGGTGACGGTAATTACTAGTTGCATACATGTTTTATCACTCTGTACACATTTACTATAGTTTACCCACTTAAATACCACCTAAACGAGCTATAAAAATGAAACGGCGACGACTCTCCTTCAGTTCTGCTGCGATATCTCATGTAGGTGCTTTGTGCTTTCCTATATCTCTTCGACTATATCGTAATAATAATTCAACGTCACATCACATGTGAAACAAGATGTTGGTTACGCTGTTGTCACGTCGTGATTACGTAATAAAATGCAGGCAGTTGGCGTAGAATTCCGAGTGCGGAGATCCTATAAGAAGATTGCTAACTCTTTCATAAAAATTAAATCATTTAACAAAAAGTACAATTTTCATCCTTAGGCTGGGAGTAGGTACTGTACCCTTTTTACGAGATTTATTTTTTTTTTTTTCGTAAAAATTGTCACAAAATATTGGAATTAAAAAAATGAATCCCCAATCTGACCTGACCTGACCTAACCTATTTCAGTTTAGTTAATATTGTACCTATACATATACTAATATGTACCTACTTTATACATAATATGAAAAAATCAGTAGGTATTAAACACGAATAACGTTATAAAATCTCAAAAAATTGCATTTTTGGAAATTTGCTATCTAAAATAATTCCGAAACTTCTACAAGAATATTTACCATGAACATGAAAAAAATCTGCGACGCTGATATAGAAGTGGTGTTGGGGTCCTATTAAGGACCACTAAATTTGAGATGCCGATTTAATTATTATTGAGGAAATTTTGATGAATGGAAAATGGTTGATCTTATATCTTCGACCTTACATTCCAGTACGATGATTGCCTGAAGATGATATACCACGATTGATTATTAACAACAATAATTTTAGACCAGTGTAAAATGTAGGTCGTGTGTATTCTCCCTTTCTCCGAACTCTGCAGGAGGACTCGACCACACGTACCTTTCCAATGTTGGATGGGTTGGGTAGTTCTTATACGTGAAACGGTCAACCATGAGTGGGCTGAAACTAAGGTCCATAACAAGATCAGAGCTCATGTCTAAAATTTGATACTACATGGCAATCCTGCTGCCTGGACTCGCCTGGACTCGTGGCCACAGTTGCAATAGGCCGCTGTGCAAATGACCTGACCTGAGCGTTTGCAAAATGTAAACGCCGGCATCATGTAGGTACGTAGGTATTATCCGTCTTCTGATCCCGGCCATAACCTTAAGATTCGAAAACTGGTTGCAATTAGCTCCTTCGAGATGCGTGTCTTCCCGCACAGTAATCATCAACAGACATAAAGTCACCAAGCGTACTTACCATTTTATTTTAAAAATTATAGGATACAGCTTACTTGTTTCTGTACTTATATTGAAAATTTGCTAGTAATTTCTTGCTGCAGCTCAGCTATGGTGTTAATACATCGTACAAGATTTCCAAGAATAGGTCAACATAATATACAGGGTGTTTCGGGAGGAACCCCCAAATTTCTACAGTGTCAGGGGATCAAAACAAGCGAAAAAGTCTTTACTCTAGTAAATTTAATAATAACTTATTTGAAAAAATGTACTTTGAGCCCTTTAAGGGGTTTCTGAATTGACCGCCGAGGTCACCAGATCACAGATTATTGCCTTTTGGGAAAAAAGTTGTAAAAAAAAACGGGAGGAACTACTCGATCCTATGACCAACTACACATCAGCACTCATCACAGACACCATCATCACAGTGTACTTTTCAATGAGCTACTAAATCAATACATGCACGAGCTGACGCATTAGTGGTGATATTTGTGAAATTGAATAGTTAGTTTGATCTTTTTCTCTACCACCTAATGCGTTACAATATATTCACAAAAAAGCGATAAGTGTCTCAATCACGGTTGACATTTGACTCCCGAAACACCCCGAATTCTACAAAATTAGTAAAAATATTCCTATAAACGAGAAAAAGTACCGTAATCGACTTGAAGATTTAAACATTACCCCAAAATAATTACAAAACGAGGTGGGGGAGGGGGAATTAATAATAATAAAAGTTTTTTTATTGGAGGACATTTATCTACCATGCTGAAGAAGTTTCTCCTCCTCCGGCAACCATGTCGATCTTGAGACGTGAATTTATTCATTTGCAACAACATTCCGGACTGTTTTATCCATTCACGTTCACCACTTTTACGACTGAGAATTTTATATCCCATAATCATATCTGCTTGTATAGTTTTATAAGTTTATAAATGGAATCTAGTTATTAATGTTATTATAAGAGATAAAAAGGTATTCTTTTCCAGTTAGATTACGGTTAGGCAAGTTTGGAATTAAAATTTGTAGGCACTTATTTTTATAGCCAGTTATGATCACTGAATATTACTGCTTTAGATAGGAAGTCGTTTAATCCATCGTTCGTCCATTCAATTTATGTCTTTCGTAATGTCGGCAATAACCTTGATTTTAAGAACTTGTAGGTACCTACTTGAAAATGTTCTCCTATTAAGGAAGTAATATAATAGTGTCTTATTTTGCTTCTTCAAGTTCAGTGAGAATTACGAATTATTTTTTATTACCAACGTTTTCTCCTTATGGGTGGCCCGGAAATAACGGACAGACTTTCAGAACATGATATACATATAGATAAAATCTTACATGCATGGTAGTGTTTGTATCGTTATCAAAAACAGATCATGAATCCCTAGCAAGACTACCCTTTTTTATTAGATTAGATTTTTGGCGAATCTCTTGAAATTACGTTCATTTTGATATTCAAAACTGGAACTTTATGCGTGGAGTGAATTTATTTGTCCGCTGCTATTTTGATTAACCGTTTACTAAAGTACCTAAACGATTTTACTGATGAGCGATCTTCTTCTTGAAGATGAAGACTACCAAAAGTTGATAACGGTTGAAAAAAAAGTGTAGTCATAATATTGCCCCGGGCTGAATCAATCCAAACCAGCCCATAAATTTTTCATATTTTTTAAGCTTTGTCGCCCATCTTATTTTAAAGTTCAAGTGGATGTTGTGAATGCGAACTCGCTAGAAAACTTGGAGTCATTTATTGAGCTTACTTAATAATTAGACGACCGTATGAAGAATTTTTGTAATTTTTTACAAAGTGCTGTAGGCCGCAAATCCGCAAAATTAACACATTAAAAAAATTGGATCCAGCTTGAGGGTCATGGTTTTTAGATTGACTCAAAAACTCAAAAGTTATTGTAGACTATAAATAACGCTCTTTAAAATGTACTTTAGAAAAATCGGGAATCTTATAAAGCAGCTGCTGATACTACCGTCTCTTGAAAGTGATTCATTATTATCAGAACAACAGCAGGATGTTATTTGTTTTTCTTATGGTTTATAATTTATAAAGTGTCTCATCGGTCATTAACTGACAAGCATTAAATATCAATGTAATGTAATGTGTGCTACAACTAAAGAGAGAACAGACAGAACCCGCATTACATTTGCGTTGCCGTGATGTTTTAACAAGCATAAACAAAAAGGAACAATGAAAAGTCGGTTCTTGCATATAAAATACAACCAGAAACGAAGGCGATATATCAAATTGTTATGAGTCTTTTAATCTGAAACGGCGAGAAAACAATGTAAAAGTAAATGCGTCTGGACGACCTGTGCACCTCGAGATCATGATCATGATCTCCAGACTGGAGAGCCTACTCTAGATCTAGAACTAGAAGCTCTCGGACCTTATCCAAGTTACGGCTTGATGAATGATGTCACGACGTTAAGAATGATGCCTTATCGAACGGAGGCACATTCATAAATAAATGAAATGTAGGATTTATTTATTTATAGTGTGTCGCGCTTATCCTCGGTTGATTTTACAGGTCATAGGATCATCATAATTCGGCCACAATAATTATTATTGTTTGTTTTAGCCACTGCACGCATTTTTGTTTGCTTTCAATTTAAACAATGATGTTATGCATGCATATGTATTATATTGTATACATATACCTACTGTACACATCCTTTGTACATCTCGAACGTCCTTGTGTTTGACTTCTGGGATAGCAGATGTTTCTTGTCAGAGTTGCACAGATAGAAAAAGTTTGCAGAGGTCATGATGTCAATCATTACTTGCAGATTAAAACAATCTCGTGATTGTGTAGATTGATACGTTGTTGAATAGACTCTGGTCATCGTATAAGTGAAATTGTTTATTGTCTTTTATTTGTTAGGTGTTTGCAGTACTTTCTTTCACGTGTGCTAAGATCAATGATTATTCCCGTATGTTAAATAAATATAAATATACATTTTATTTAATGCATACGATCGTGTCTTTTCCCACTTACGAAAACACACATATTAACAGTTGTTGTAAGTGCTACAATAATTATTATGAGTTATTCCATTGTTATTGATTCTTTTAAAATAATTATATACCTACATAGGTATATATTTCAATGACCTCATTATGTTTCCTTTTGACATCTTAAACTACGCCCAGCTGTCTGCCCTGGAGCCCATAAACAAAAGTAGTTCATCTTTATCAGACGCCATACGTACGTACATTGAAATATATCTTCTGCCAACACTTATATAAGTAATACCTATATAAGCATATTTCTTTGACTTTTTTCTGTGATAATAATAATAATTAGTAAGAATAAATATGTAAATATTTCAAGTTGTCGTGAACATCTACACGAGCTTATTGATATATGGGATAAAGACACCGTTTATCAACTCAAAAGTGTGTTGTTATTATTATTTCATTCCTTTTGAATCATAAACTTGGACAACCGGTCTATTATTATTGTAGTCTGCAGTACCCTTTGTTTTTCTGTCTATAAAGTTTTCTATTTTCAATAAATATCTGTGTTCTATTTGCGGTATATTACAAGGAAATAAACTTTGGACTTAGGTATATTGAAAGTAACAAAAATGAATGAAGTGGTTAATAAAATTGATAGAAAAATATAAAATCGCGCAAAAATGAATCCTGTTGGCCCTGAACCAATTCTGGTATAAACTGCCACCAGAGTTCTGATCAAAGATTATAACATATCATAAGAGCATGGTAAAATATGTCGTCACCTGAAGACATGCCGCCAAAAGAAGACAGATCAGCAATCACTCGCCCTAATCTGAAATGTGCCAAAAAATTCCCGCAGTTATCAAGTGCAAGCCAAAGATTTTTATTGGGAATATACTCTGGTAAGTGCAGCTTCATTGAACCTTCAATGAAGTGCAGAATATGCCAAGAAGAAGGTGCATGGAACTAGACAATCCATATTGGGGGGTTTCTGGCCTGAATGACATGGCCAGAATTAAGCGAACCCACCATCTTTCGGGGTTACCTCGGTACATCGCAAGTAATCGGGTGGGTGAAGAACGTACGAATGGGAGCTTGTCCACTTCGAGAGATGTACAAAGGTTGCAAACAGAGGCCTAGGCGCCAACGGAAACTCTCCCTTTCTGCTACAACCCAGATCCAGATAATATAGTCTTTTCATTATAGCTGATGCAAAATTTATGAAAGTTTACCGTAATCCCGGCGGCCAATATTTAATTTGAAATAAGTGATAAATTCTATCGACTATTCTCGCAATAAAAGAAGTCTCTTCCGGTAATCAAATCAGGACCTCGTCAAAAAAATAGTTTCTATATAATATTGTAAGGAAGCTTTTATGTCTATATAATATTCTTATCCAGGCCATATATAAATAATATATGGTCTGGATAAATGCATAATAAACCCAAAATAAGCCCATAATAAATCAACAATAAATGAACTTTGACTATGCGTTTATCATTCTGATGTCCGTACTTACTAACGAATTTTTTCAAATTAACTAATTATTATGTAATATCTCCATATAGCGCTAGCATTCTGAATATGGGCGTGAGAATGCAAAATTCATTAAGAAAACATTTAAAAATTAGAGAGAATCTTGTAGTAATTATAAATTTTTAAAATTTCAGGCACCCTTTGTTTCCTCTCCTGGCGCTAATTTTTGAAAAATGTGAACTGGCGACGTGTACGCCTCGAGAACCCGGCGTGGCAGGTGGTGACGTGTGTTCGTCAGAGTCGTTCAATGAAGACATCGCCGTCTTTTCGAAACAGGTGAGTGGTTACTGCGTTATAATTGAATTTTATTTTGAAAGGCGGTTGCAAATTGAATCAATTATTTTATAAATACATATTTTATACGATATGACGATGATCATTGTTATACGTCATCGGCTCGTGTAGGTAGGTATATCATACATAAGTTCTCACCTTCTAGCTAGGGCCTCAGTTTTACAATATTTGTATATTTACATTAGATATATTTCTCATAACAATCTTATCGATCTGATTACCTTATCATAGTAAAGCAGGAACACATGTAGAACATCTACGAACTGTATATATAAACTGTGAAAATACCTGGTGGTACAATCAATTGATCACATATTTATTTACATTATAAAAGTGGAGTTGTAAAATTTCAAACATCTCTGTAAACAGCTAGTAATAACTAATAATAATGTAGGTGACATTATAGTAATGTATAGGTGTATGACTACCGGTCTAAAATACAGGGTCATTGATTTTTCAGAGCCTATACTCTTTTCAACAAATACTTAAATTTATATAGCATTTTGAATCTCCTGATCGAATTGACTTTAGTTGTATAAAACTTGGCTGCCAATATGAGCTTGGCGCTTTTTAATTTTTAATCGTTTAATAATTGTGAAATTAGGTCCAACCGTCATACAGAATGTCAATTAAAGTTCAAGAGTAGCCGTACTGATTGGTGGTAAACGCGTGGAACGGTGGCAAACACTGCGAGGTCCATTATCATTAAGGGACCGATCCTGGAAAACTCGCAAGAAGTTTGTGGATACAAACAAGACGAAATAACCATTACAAGGTAATTCGGACCGGGTCTGATAGTCGAAAAGAGTCCATTCGGAATAATAAACTACCATTTTATGTGCTCTCCAGTTTCCGCTAATTTTTCCAGTCGCTACCGTTCTGTCCGGTCAAACAATCGGGGGGTTCCACGCAATCCCCTATCCGTTTAGGATGATGAGATTTTGACTTTATAATTAGAAGTTCCTTGTCCTCCAGTTTCGCCGACACACCCGTCGCATAAATCGAGGGTATGAATTTGAATGTACGCTTTAACGAATTATAATGGAGGAATAAATAAATATAGTTAGGCAAATTTACACGTTCAGCTGTTAAACTGCGATGGGGTAAGCGCATCCTGTTACAAAAGGGATTATTTAGAATAGTTTCATTAGAGTGTAAGCCTCGATTCGGACCCCTGCTTTGTGTATCTACACCGCTCGCTTGTTTGGATTGGCGGTTTCAAATCTACAAGATTTAAAATAACCCCCGGCAACCCTTCACCCTTCAAACTCATTACACACTTTTGTTTGGAAAGCTTGCGTTAGTTTGCTTGCGTTTTAAATTATTTATACTTTCCACACGTAAACATTTTCCACATCAGTTTTCATGTTTTTGTTTCGTGGTTTAGCTTCGTGCATGGATTTCTCGCAGTCGTATAAGTATTCATAAGTTGTTCGACATAGCGTCTGATTGTTGTACGGAAAGTATAAATTTATTTTATTGTTGCGATGGACATGAAACAAGTCTATCATCAAGTTTCAGTAAACAGAGTTAGTTATTTCACAGAAATTATAAACAATTCCTCTTATTTGTTGCCACAGGCCACAGCAGCCTGCAGTCTTGTGTTTTGTGTTATATTCACTGCACGAGCAATCACGAATATATTCCGTGTGTATCCATTGGTCTGACAAATTAATTGAAAAAGTCACCCTGGCTTGAATTCCCACCTATACAGGGTGTTAAGAAAATGACGGATAAACTCTTCAGTACATTGTAGGGGACACTCAGTAGAGTACGGGAAAAATAATTTTAAAAAATCCAGAGCTACATTTTAAAAGATATAAAAAAAATATTGAACAATAAATTTGGCAACGTTTAACACGATAACTGCTGGTATTTGGTAATTTCGTCTAATTTCTAACAATGTAGGTAGTTAAGGTAACAAAACCGTTGTTGCCAAATGCTTTTTTTCAGCATCTTGGAAAATAAAAATAAAATTCTTATTAAATTATCCAAGCCAGTAATTCATCTTCAGCAATTTTTTTAATAGATAACGATTAAAGTACCCTATTTGTATATGTAAAATCATCTAGTTTTTGGAAAATACCGAAAAACAAAGATAGTAAAATGTTAACTTTGGCATTTTTTATCTCACCAAATTGAAGACCAGAATTTTTTTAATTATTTTTCCCGTACTCTACTGAGTGTGCCCTACAATGTACTGAAGAGTTTATCCGTCATTTTCTTAACACCCTGTATATCTTCAAATAATATACCATTATCTTTATACCTACATTAGAAACATAAAGTGTTCTGGATGTTAATGCTTGGTTTAACGATTTAAATGATGGAAGATCTTCGCCAAGAAAATTTCGTAAGACTAAGCTGATGCATTAAATGGGTAAAATGTCTATTTCTATTGCTATTTTTGTTCAAGCAATTCCTTAATTTGTTCGAAAAATTTAAATTAGGTACACGTGTACTTAATTTTTACTGCCCCTGGATTTCCCCCCGATCTAGATGTGTCCTTCTTTTAAAAATATTTCATTTACCAATTAATTATTTTATTAAGGGCAATTCAAAATTGTGCAGGTTAATACATTTATGTAATTGCCGTTTTCCATAATGATGTTTCACGATTGCGAAAAACGAAAATTCTGATATAAAGAATTAATCCAGAGATCAAGAGTTCTTGGAACTGGTGGCCTCTGAGGATGTCCACTGCTGCTGTAAGTCGAATCGCTCGGAATAAATTGTACCCACTTACATACCTATAAATTTGTTTAGCTAATTTTTCCTTATATAGGCACATGGAATTTTCTTAAGTAAAGTAGGCCTGAGCTTCTAACCCTTTATTTGTTTGTATTCATTGCAACAAAATTCTCTCATCTGTAAATCCCGATAAAAGTGTGTATCTCAGGTATAGTCTTGTATAGATGGTTAAAAGATCCGCGACTTGACTATACTTACTGCTTGATGAGATCGTTTCTAGTTCCTACTGATCTTATATATAGCACATTAGGGCATTTGGAGTATGCAGTGTCTGCATGGTCTAGGGCTGAAGGGACGGCAGTTATAGTGTAGGTACTTTGTGACATTATAGTTAAAAAAAAAATTGGTTTCTATATACCTACTTACATTTGCTATAAGTTTGGTGAAGAGCGATACATCGACGCTTAGATATAATTACGGCTCATCAGTCTGTCATATCAACCAAGACCGCACCAGGATAGCAGAGTGTCGAACACCTCTGTCTCCATAAACGATCTGATGATGTGTCGTGCAAGGAGCTTGCCGTCATTTTGATTCATTCCGTGACTCTTTGGCATATTGTAGCATTAGGCTGCTAAATAAATTGACTTATAATACCTACTATGAACCATGAAGGCAAAACGACAGTTTAGGCGCATGTTGTGTGATTACTATATTTGACATGACACGCACTTAAAATAAGACGTTATAACCACACAAATGTGTGATCGAATAGTACTTAAACAATGTAAACCTCAAATTGAAACTAAAAAAATATATATTCATCAAACTGTGAGATTGTAAAAAATGTATCGTGTGCTCATAAAGTGAGGCATTTATAATAGGTGTATGGGTTGTTATAGTACCTAATCGCAATCCAGACAAGGGGTTACAGAAACACCATTATTTCTATCAGTACAATAATTAATTAGGAGTTTTTTGGTCAACACTACGTTTACCTTGAGGCATTACTAATAGACAGACTACATAAAAGGATATAACGGCTCTAATTTTTTAAATTCCTTCAACACAAAGGAAATAGTTGAATAGGTGGGTGGGCAAGAAAATTGAGCAAAATAATAAGATGAAAACCATAAACCATCAAAATGTCCTTTCACCATATTACATGATGAACGGTTGGCAGATCAGCTAGCAGACCTACAACAGTTATGTCGGGATTTATGCGATTAGATCCCGCATTTACCACCGTCCTCACAAGAGTCCTGTGTTTATAAATAGAGTCCAGGATTATAAGTGAGTCATTCCCGTTTACAAGCGTGTCTTTTACAACCTTCTCCAACGCCAAGATCCCAATTAAAATTTATATTGCCACTTTATTAGAACCATTAGTGGTTTTACGAATATCCCGTTGAAGGATTAAAATGCTTTTAAATAAACCACTGTGTATAGGTAATATAAAGTTTGTTTCCACGAGAAGACTTCAAAATTTTTATGGTTTGATTTGAATGTTCGGAGGAAATTCACTTTTTAAACACACATCGCCAAGTTCCATCAGAGGTGTAGTGCATTAATACCTACGTGGTAGGATGGGTTTATTTAGTTTCCCGAATGTTCACTAATATTATGGGGTTACGTTTCATGGCGCTAAATTAATTAGAAGGGAGTTAATTATATCATAAAGTAATTAAAGACTTCCTACATGCTTTATGGTAACTTAATGATGTTTTGGTTTCGGTAAGTTTATCTGCAGTGGCGTTATAGGAGACTAAACAAACAACCGAGCTAGACTAGGGATTTCGTTATTATTCACGTGTATATATTAAAACAAAATACCTTCCGTCTTAATATTTTTGTTGACGTCCACCGGCGTTGGCACAATTTCAATACAATCAAATGGACTCTCGTCTCGATAGCTGTGAGTGAAACTTTAAAATAGAGCTCGAAAGCACAAGGCTGTTCTGTAACGTTTTTCAACATGGAAAAATATGACAGCGTTTATTAATTCTCGGTTGAAAATTCAGGCGTTTGGCGTCCGTTTGAATAGTTTTCAGGTGCTGAACATGTAGTGTCGTAAAAAAAATTGAAAATAGTTGTCAAGCATGGTTAATTTTCATACGACTTGGCAAAATGTTCAGTTTAAAAAATTTACTCGCAGTAAAAAATTTATGTTTTGTGTGGACAAGGCGTGTAACACGTCGTTTAGAGATGCTTCATTATTTTCGTAGCAATGACGGGAACGTTATCAGAAGACATTCTAGAGAGAAAATTTGGCAGAGATTGAATATTTTCTCTAACTTGAAATATGTAAAATCGCTAGGAATATTTGGCCGTCTTGATTCATTTATTGCATGAAAGGCGGGCGCGTTTAAGTCGGTTGTTTATCCCAGCTTGAAAATTGTATAACTGAATCATCAAAATATGTTAATTGGTATTGTTTTTAGTTTAGTGGCTCTTATGGTTTGGTTAACTTATGAACTAATTAGGTTTTATTTGAAAGATCATAACTGTATGGGTTGCATAAATACGTTTTTTTGTAAGACATCATTATCACTGCCTGTGAGAAATGAATTAGGATTAGTACCGACGTTTGTAGCATAATGTATGTAAAAGTTCTAGATTTGAATAAATATAATTGTTCCCAACACATCAAACGATAAGCCGAGCTGCCAAATCCGAAATATTAATAAAATTAATACGAAATTAAGGCAACACATCAAATAGAAAACAAAAACTATGCACGGAATCTCCCATGGAGCCTTATCTTAATAGCGCGTCTTAACGGAAGGAAGAAATATTACGTTAATTTAGAAATTATTCTCGTCTGTTCTTGTGAATGGGCATCATTTTTATGTAAATTTAAATGTTCTAATTAAATTAATGGGAGTTAGTTTGCTATTTAGATGACTGAAAAGAGACAGAAATACGCGTGTGTATCGTTTCGTATAACCCTTGCACTAAACGGCCCAACAAATAATGATGCCCTTTGGGAAGAAGGCCTCTCCATTAACATTGTTGGATATATTGTGGCATTTTAACAGTTTTAATTAGTGGTCTTCCAATTCTCATGTAATAACCCAGTGTCAGGGTTGTTTTAGTGATTTATGACTGTTTCTGCCAGTTCGTAACAATGTATAACATCAGTCCCTTACCTGTTTCTCCTGCTTGCCTATACCCAAACCAAAAAGCATCTGATCAAATCAAGTTAGGTATCCTTTTCTTTCCCACAGTCGGGCCAGGGCCACACTTGCGTCCTATATAACAATCCGAAATTCAATATTTTAAAATATTTAATAACAAGTAGGTAGGTAAGTAGCTATTTTGATCGGTTGCTTTTTTGCATGTAAAAAAATATTATACAGGGTGTTGAAAAACTCGTGGAAATATTTATGACAAGTTACTCAGCATTGAAAAAGATTTTCAATGAAGAAAGTTCAAATTTGTTTTAGATACTCTTAGGGCCGGTTGCACAAACGTAAATTAAAAATTTTCAGATAATTACTGATTTTAAAATGCACTGTATTATCAAAATATTGTTCTGATATTGCTGAAAATAAGTTTTAAGTATATTCACCATATTTTCAAAAATTTCAAAAAAACTTAAAATCTGTAATTTTCTCAAAATTTTTAATTTACGTTTGTGCAACCGGCCCTTAGTTGTCTATATAGAAACAAAATAGCTCTGTTCCAAATTAGAATTTCCGAGGCAAAAATTAAATTATTTTATGAAATTTAAAAATAAAACGACATTTTAAGGCAAGTTTCGTTACAGAAGATATGCGTTAAAATGGTGGTAAAACACAATTAAATTAATTTTCAAAACCCATCAAAAATTGGCAGTGAGAAAAATTTTCAACTCACGATACTGGCGCCAGCAAGTCAGTCAGGTCAGTTGATTTTGGCAATAGTCTTTCAGTGCTTTTGCACTCTTTGCTTTGGTTTATATACCTAAACTTGATGCTTATAAAGGACTATACACAGGGTTTTTGAGAAAAAATACAATAATTTATCCCTGATCGCGAAAACGATTATCTAAAAGTCTGTTACGACGTCGAAAGTTTAAGGACACAGTAGAAGCAAACCATGTTATCAATACACTTGGTCTTGCCGGGCAATTTACCAGAGATGTTGAAATTATCCACAATGTTTGGAAATATGTGCTGTGCTAAGGTGCTAACTCTATACCTACTTGTGATTTGTGCCAGGATATGATTTTGCGATTTTCTTGTAGATCGACAATTCCAATAGCCCATAGCAGATTGTATTTCGTTACGATCAAAAAACATAGTTAATCATCATTAAAAATCTTTTCTCATCTTTATTGCAGAATTAGACATTTGATAATGACACATCAGTTTTAAATTTTCGAGACATCTAATTTGCAAACTGCAACCATAAAATATCAATACCTATATCAAAAAGAGATTACACACTCTATTCTCTTACCTGAAAATTCAATGCAATATTGCCATACTGTAAAAAGAAATTGTTCTAGATAATATGTCGGAAACAAATGAAGGTAGAATTGTTTTGTTTTAATTTTTGAAATCACACACAACACCGTATCATAACGTGTCATTCATTTTTTTCAAAACCTTGTATACTTACAAAAAAAAAATAATTACAGGCAATTAAACAAGTTTTTAAATATCGCCTATTACCTATAGTTAATTAATACCTAATAATTTATACGTATAAATATGTAAAAGGAAAAATTTCTATTTCAAGTCATTATATTATAATTATTGCAGGCATCTAATCTAGAGTCTAGAGTCTATGTCGCCCTGTTTTTTTTTTTTTTTTGTCAACACCCCGGTATTAATTTCAATAGAGGCTGTGTGGTTTTTGTTGTCTTTTATAATTCATTTAAACCGTTCGCTTTCGCTTCAGAAACTGAAGATATGAGAAGCCAGTAGCGCTTGGCTATAATATAAGGAGACGTTATAGTATGTGGACGAAATCGAGCGCTCTCATGTTTCCGAAAGCATGTGGCTGTGCCCCGTTCATAATTCAAGGTTACCTCTCTTTCATACGGCTCTAGATTTAGGGGTGGGACTGTTCGTTCCTTTCAGACACCCCTGCCTTTTCTAGGAATTGCATCTGTCTCGACTTAAAAATATCCAGCGTCGAAGAGATAATATTAGAAACTATGGGGACGGCTGTTATTATAGAACATTAGAGAAGTTAGGCCCTATGAGATGGTGGCTTATAGATATTCGAACTTACTTTCAAATTTATTCAGATGTAATCTTACTCCGACACTTGTAAAAACGTCAAGAGATCTTAATAGCTTTGTTGTTTTATTAAATTCATTAGTCGTTTTTAAGAGAACAAGCTTTAAAATAATACCCACGAGCCGATTCGCTTTTATGGTAGTGCGGTTTTGTGGTTCGATCGGGAAACCGACAAAAGTCGTTTGAGATCTTTACGCAAAGGGAAAATCTGATTCTCTTGTTGCTTCAGGTCCGTGATACACTTTACATTACGGCGGAATCAAATAATGTTATCGAGGGTTGAATTTGGATTTCCTATTCTCTTGGTGCTTCCAGAATTCGGAAAATACATAAGAGAAATCAAGCCATAATAGTTTTCCAATCGCCGTGAGAGCTCTCTGCGTCTAAGGGTAGAGCGCCATAATTTGTTTTTATGGTAATTTGAAACAGTAAAGATTTCCTATTCGTGTAGTATTATGTAAATGTCTGGCAATAGAAGGGGTCGGATGATATCTGAGAGTGGAAGATTCGGGGGATACATCCGTTACTGAACTGGTATCGGAACTGTGCTCTATTGAAATATTCAGCCGACTCCCTTAGACCTAGATGATCGGACACCTTCGCTTTCAAATCAGATCACCTAACCGCGAAAGCGTCGTCCCATTATAAAATGAATTCTCATAAAATTTTGCCATTGGTTGATAAAACCGAGAAGGAATTTCAACGAGTTTATCTGCTTGGAACTAAGAGCTGGTGATGGTTTTCTTTAGGAAAAATTAAAAAAAAAAATTTACTTATTATTTATACTATTAGATGAATGACCAATATAAGTGCTCTACATTATAGTTCTGCAATTGTAATAAAAAAATATTAATACAAAAAATTGCATGACGATTCTCATCTCAAACTCTGGTTGTCTATTTATTCATTAGAAATTGCAAGACACCAACATCATAAAAACCTCGTTAGGATAATATGTTTTCGTATAATATGTATAATAGTGTATGTCTGACCGATATAATACCTATGCTGATGAGTCCCTAAAAAGAACGTAACAGTTCCGTCCGCATATTTCAGTTTCACCTCACATGCTTTCCGAAGGACTAATTTGTTCTGCAAAGAACTTATTGTGGCAAGTTAAATTAGAGCCTAAATCCCAATAGTTTTATATATCATGCATTGTTATACAACCTTGAAAATTTTATAATCTAGTGAGGCAGGAAAAATTACTTTGCAAAGCGGTATGATTGCGAAGAAAGCGATTTATTAGGTTGGTCTTGAATCGTTTGAGTTCTTCATCTTGAGTTCATCTGGAAAAATCATCTCTGACCTGAAATACTTCCAAAGAAAGGCTCTCGGCAGCTTTCTTTGGCAAAGTTGGTATAGGTAGTGGGTGATGGCTCCAATTTTCCCACCCTATCTTCTACACATCTGAATATTTTTCACAGATGATCATATGCTTTTGCAAAATTTTGATAGGTACCTAGGTATTGGGTGTCGTTTCCGAGCTATTGTAGGTTAAACATTTTGTCTGGAAACTATAATAATTTTATTATTAAAATTACAGATAATTTTATTATTATGTGTAAAACAAACACAAATTCGTTATTATATCTTTCTGAAAAATATTTTGCGACGAAAGTTCGCTTATTTTGCGATTTTCATTCTCCTCCTAAGCGGGTAAAAAATGATACACCCTGTATAAAGACACTTCAAGTCTCTTACTATTCATCAGTTTGAATGTTGATGAGTTTGTTGATCAGTTAAGAATGCATAATAGCCGTGAAGCACACCACCGTGGTGTGGTGCAAGAGTCGACCTCTCCGGTGGAGAGTTCCAGTTCCCCGGTCCGAGGTGGAGTTCCGCAGATGTTTGATGTGTTTGTCTCTGTCGCGCTGCTAATTTACTGTCCGGGTGTAATTAAAAGGTGGCAATTAACGGCGACAAGAAGTTATCGGCATGCCAATACTATGTGTGAGTTATCCGACCTGACTGGCCCCCGAGAGACTACTTGTTGCCTTACACGGGCACGCACACGTATTCTTGCGCTGTTGACGATACAATCGTCGCCGATTTCTATTGTTCGTCCGCTACGGACATAAATGCGGTTATAGAAAAAACTCAAGAGACCTTGGTTTATTGGTGAATTTTAATTCGGAATGGTCCGGTCTCACATGCTACGAATTGAAAATTGACCGAATGAATCCCTATAGTTTTGGAGCTTATGAATGGGTTTTAAAATATTGTTATCATTTTATATATCATTTTATGACATCATTTTATATGATTATGTATGACACATAACACAACTACCTTTGTTTTATTTTCGATAACTGAAAAATAAATATTTTTTAATCTAATACCCATGCAACGTTGTGTTTGTTTTCGTAACATAATATCGCCGTTAGAATTTAATTAAAATTTGTACATGAGTAAAAAACAGCAAAATAACAAACTTCTGAAATAAATCCATGCAACCGGACACTCAATAAGCCAACTCAAGTTACAAATACGAAATTAAAAATGTCGGTAAGAAATGGCTCGCACTATGAACCCATGCAGCTATTGCTGCTATTGAAGGGAAACTCTAGAACTACACAAGTGGACATGTCTTTTTTGACAACAAGTGGACTTACGTGTTTTTCTAATCTATAATGTCATAACGAGAGGCAGTAATCTTCGCATTTGAAATTGCTTGTTTAGTCGGTACAGATTGAGAACATTTAAGTTACTGGTGTGTTAGTATTTTTATGTCCTAATTTACGACTCTCGTTTCTTTGGCCGTTATTTTTCACAGTCAGTTCTAGTGAATTATGACAACTATCTGAGAGTAGCTGGAGCTGGACCATAAAACAAACACCTAAAGTCACCGGTTATTTATCACGCGTAAGTAGACGAATTAGCATGTCCTATTGGAGATGAAATAATCTGTGATTTTATTGCTCAATTTAAGGACAAATTATTTTGAGATATACCTACCTAATTCATTATTGCACACCATAAAATCATCATCTTTTTTACTTTTTATGTCAGCTCTTTTTACAACAACTCTAAAATATAATCGTAACAGTTTTCTTGGGTAATTAATCAAAATATATATTATGTAAAATAATGTAATTGGTTATTTAAAAAATTATATCCAAATGGTTGGGTGGATGATATATTCCCTATCTGTATGTGAGGCAATTCAGACTACAATAAAATTTCTGGTGAAATGTTTAGACGGGTGTCCAATGCATGAGAAACCCAGTGAAGGGCCTTCGATTTATGACATGGTCCTAGAAATAATAAATCTTTTCAGGGGATCGTTATTACATTATTATAGATATTAATGTGTTTATTATTTTACAATGCCAGTACTTTCATTTCCAGCTGTTTAATAAATTAGCTCTTCAGTTTATCAGCAGTCTTTCACTCTACATTTACATCAAGCAAGCAGCAATAAAAATTATTTAATTTTATTATCAAGTTGGCTTTTCATGCTATTTTTAATAGAATAAGCGAGTCGTATTATTATAGTTTTAGTTTTAGTGTAGGATTTGCTGCAGCTATTGCCTACCTCAGTTAACACAGCTTTTAGAACTATTATTGGCATGTTGAACCGAAACGGCAGACAGCTATAAATCAATATGACAAAAATGACACGTCTAGGCTGGGCTATATTTCTTGTTCCATGTTTATATTTTAGCTTTGAAGGGGTAGACCAAGGGTAGACCTTTTATCATGTGTTCTAATAGATATATAATTATTTTTCCCCTGTAGTGAAATCAGTTGATTTGTTTTGCTTTCTTTAAAAAAATATATATATAAATAATAAATATTACAGGCTCTTCCAGTTTGTATGTTCATTTTCATTCGGAATTTTCATTAATTTGCAAACGGTAGAACACGTAAAAATAATCGTGTTTTTTTCTATAAAGTATTGCTCTAAAACTTTTTATTTTCAAGATGCAGGGTGTGTTAAGCTTTTATTAAAAAATCGTGTTTCAAGTCAATCAGTGGCGTCCCGGTAAGCACCTTAACGAACATTTTGAAAAACTTTTAAAACACGTATACTTCAATGTTTTTTTTTCTTTTATATTTCAGATCAAGTAGCTAAAAATAAAACTTTTATGCCTCTTGATTTCTCTTCATCCGTATCTTGATTGGTTTTCGAAATAAAATAATAGTATAGATTTTTTTTTTTCATCTTTCGAAATGTATACAATATTATGTATTTATCTAATTACTGGTTTTTTGTTTTTATTTATTTTTTCTATTTTATTAGCTCTTTTTTAGAGTTTCTTCTTCTTTTTTTAAGTTTTCTTAAATTTGTTATTTATGGAGTTTTAAGTCTAGATATCAAGACCAATAATTAATAGTTGTTGGTTGCATTTTATATGCTTACTTAGAGGTCAAGTTTTGTTTTTTGAAAGCTGCTGCGGAAGCACATGCAACAGGCCAATATTTTAATAGAACCACCATGTAATATATTATCAATATCATAACATCATAACATGTCGTATGTATATGTTCTTCATTTTCTGAAAATTTTGCTTGGACGAAGTAATAATAATTATTGTTGGATGATTATTACGGAAGCAGCTGTAAATAATAAAAAGTTGATTTTCCATGAGGGTGTTTTAAGTATCTAAAGGAATTAGTGATTAAACCATTATTAAATTCCATATATACTAAAATTCTACCCGTACAGTTTCCCTAACTGTGTAAAGGGTTATTTATTTTTATAAAAGTTAGGTAGTTATTAAAATTCTTTGACAACCAAATACAAAACAACAATGTAAATGGAATTTAAGTTAGGCAGACTGCCACCTTGCAATCTATACCTATATTAACTATTATAGGTATACCTTATAAATAGTTCGCTCAGCTACGTGGCAATTATGGTCAATTATTATCGATAATTGAGACATGTGGTTAATTACATTCTCATGTTGGTACGTATAGCTACAATAATTTCTATAAAGGTTACCCCGTAGCAATGGAATTAACACAGAAAGAATCATTCCTTTACTCAAAATGTGGTGACTGAGACCAGCATATTATCTTCATTTATTATATACATACCACCACGTATCACCCGATATAAGATTGTTGTTAAAATTTTAAAATTCAAGACTACTGGAAATGTCGATAATTAAAAAAAAAAAATAGATTTTGTGTTGATATGACATTTCCGCAACCTTCATTTTTTTGAGGTCACTGATGGCTCCTAATTTAATTTAATTTTTCTTGTAGATAGTCGATTTTTAAAGATTTTGTTACATTTATGAATATTTCTTATGTACCTAACTGTTACAGGGGGCTTTTATAGGCAATGTGCATTTTTATGTTTTTCGATGAAAATGTAGATTTTTTTATGAATACCTACTATACCTATAACAGCAAAAATCATTTAAGAGGATGAACACTTGCTTTTTATATGACGGCGGATCTCCTTCCGTCAATGCTAAAAAGTTTTAACTATTAAAAAAATAATTTTGCTGTTCTCTTCTGTAAATTTGAATTTTGAGTGTCTCCTCCTAAGCTGTCCCACAAAACTGATGTTCTTTCCAGGTCGATTAGGTTTCGGTTAATTCTATATGATAGTGTTGATAATAATCGATACATATATGTTTTTGTATGTGCATAAAAAAACCAGAAGCTGATTTTAAAATCAAATCCCCACAGAATTCATATTTTGGGGCATTCCAGGTCATTTATTTATCAACCGTATCAACCCATGTCAATGCTATCAATAACAAAATTTCACATCGGTCTTCGATACACATATCCTAAATGTAAATAACTCCGACAGATGTGGATATGATGTAATGAATTTTTTAACTGTTCGAGTTGCATCGGCGGGTCAATGCAGTTCAGCATACATTGTATCTTCCTTTCTCAGGTGACTTCCTGATTGTCATGTAGATGCAGTAGATTGTCAGTTAGTTTAATCGTTTAGCCCGTAGGTGATGCGTGAAAGTTCCATTGAGGCCCTGTCCCCCTTGCATACTCGGAGTTATTGTTGAGGTCCCCTTTGTTAGCGAGATGTGGCTGTATGTACCATGGACCGGAGAGCATGCTGTTATTGTTGATAAATTTTTTGGTGTGGTGAAGTGGCGTTGTTCGATAACTGGTGCCGTATGGAACCCAACCGAGTTTTCGGCGAAATGAGCAACAACTGAGTAATGCGCTAATCTCCACCTAGGTGGTGCATTGTCCGGTGATGGCCTAAAGATTGTAATCCTCTCCCTCCTGTCAGCTGCT
Organism: Malachius bipustulatus; assembly: GCA_910589415.1. Lineage (NCBI taxonomy): Eukaryota > Metazoa > Arthropoda > Insecta > Coleoptera > Melyridae > Malachius > Malachius bipustulatus. Next base: position 53,343,908 of record OU342632.1, read on the forward strand.
CGGTTAGCATTTGACAGGTATTTAAGAAACATGCATTTTTCAAGCCAAAACGTACACTTTTAAATCTTTAATTTATGACTTCTCTAAGTAGAACCTGTATTTAAGACGTATGGACTGGAGTTTATTTAGTTAGTCTTTCCATTGATTTACTTGCTTCTTGCTTCCTTGGAAATTTCAGAAAAGTATACCGAAAGTAAACAAACGTTTGAAGAATACCTAAATACACAGGTATTAGCTGCTGTTTGTGCCTATATCTTGTTACCTCGTATTTTCTTCCCGAAAATAACTTTGTAAATCTTTTGATTTATTCAACGTGCGACTATCCCGGAAGATATAAACAATTTTTAAATTTCCAACCTTGTAAGATAAAAATGGAAATTTAAGATTTTACTATACCTAGTAGGTACTTAATAGTTGAGTTTACCTATCTACTTATCTAGGTAATCATGTAGGTACTTTTTTCATGTATGTTTTTCCTTCTGTGGACTAATTTGTTTTTTTTTTTCATTCAAAGATTTGCAATAATAATTATTTTTGGAACGGTTTTCAAATGAAAATTTTATATTTTTTCAGTCAAGATTTTTGATATTTTTATGTGTAAACACAACTATCTACTTACAAAAATTTTCTAGAATAATCTGAAACAAAAATATAATAATGTGTATAACCTCTTCTAACATTGCTTTTAAAAAGTAGGAGTCCCTCAAAAACGGCTTAAAATTTTAATAAATTTCAATTGGGATAAAAATAATAATTACAAAAATCGCCAAAAAATTAACACACGTCTAATCGGGTCTATGCTTTTTTTATTAATTTTTTGAGCCAAATTATAAACATCAAACCCATTAGTTCAAATTAGTGTTTAACAATAAAGTGTATTATGCAGAAAAATCTTCACATTAAAATTTCACATATTGTGTTCAAACCATACCATAACCATACCTACATACAGTGCGTCCTCGAATAGGTGAACGACTCTTGAAAAAGATAAAAAATTCTTGGTCTGAATTTTTATTTTTTGGGGTTCAGACCTGCTTGGCTGAAGACTAATTTGTAACATAATTTGAAATGTTAAAAATCAATTGTGTCTTGGAAATTTTCAAAAATCCTTTTTTCATGTGGAGTGAAGTTTTATATTAACTTTCAGTTCTCTGTAGGTACTAAAGTCAAATACTATTGCCGAACTATGATTTTTCATTACTTTAATGTAACACAAATCCAAGAATTTTATTTAAATATTATTCAAAATTATAGTTACATATTATAATTGGCCGATGATTTTGAAATTTGTTACAGAGGCCTAAATGTTGATTCTATTAAACAACTTTTTAAAATAACTTATTAACGTATTTACTCCCTAAAGGTCTCTTCACAGAAAAAAAAATGGTTTTTGAAAATTTCCAAGGCATACTTGAAGAACTCTGTTATAAATAAATGCTGATGATTTACCTACAATTTAAAATTTTTATCGTCGTAACTGGGGTTGTGAAACATAAGTTCAAATGTCAATTCAAATTTTATTTAATTGTTGGAGCTGTTGGACTGTTAAAATTCGAATAAAAATAAAGTCATCGGAACAGGTCGCATGCACCCATGCAGTACATACCTACAAGTATACATAATTAATAAAGTTTTACCTGCCCGGGTGCAAATGTCAGTCGCCGCCAATTTACTGGGACTAAGCCTTTTGTGGCAGAAACGCATTCAAAGGATGTCGATAGAGAGATGCAGGTATACAGGTGATACAGGCTGAATAGAATTCAATATTTTAGACAAAGACAGAATGCAGCCAAACTTCTTTGTTTGACGAGAAAATCTACCAGAACCAGAACTGGATCGTCCTTATAATAAGAGAGCCCTCCACGTAGCCCCGCTTACTTTTCTAGCTCTCACCCTGATACACATTCCACACGACACAGCACATGTGAGTGATTTTTATTCACACACGTCTGGATGAGAAGTCACCTTACATCTACAAGATGGATCTCATAATAGGTATTATTGCTTAATAATACTTTCAAGTTATCAACGACAATTTGTTTTAAAAACTTAGTTTATTTTAAATTATTGAAGTAACTTTATCAACCCCATCCCCATTGTAATTATTAAGGTCATCTCACACTATATTTTATTTCCTTATATTCAATGGCTTAATTTTGACGGTAATCTGTTACCATTTGTGGAACTAATAAGTGATAATCCTAGTTGTTGATATCCTAGCCCATGGCAACCAATCACAACCATTCAAGTCCTCTTCTATGTATTATTAATAGTGTGTTATTATAGCTATAAGGACGCTGCAGTATAAACTAGTTTTATTATCGAACAGTTGCAACTGTCATTTTAATAATAGTTATTTATTATACAAGGGAAAAAAGTGATAGATTTTAGCGGAGGGGACAAACATATCGAGAGCTAACATCGCACTTTTTTCTTGTGTGTAATATACAATTTTTTTCTGCGAGAAGAAATATCAGTGTTAGAATGTCGAAAAACGTAGTTAGATAACTGAAAATTATGTCGGAAAAATGATTTATGTTAAACTTGGATTTTCAAACTGTCTTTTATCGTAATTGACGTTGCCTGGAAACGAAATATTAAAAATCCTTATAATGTCAATTTAATTATTCATTCATGACAGTTTATTTCGCAATTAGGTACATATAAAGTTTTAGATGGATGAGTTTGATTGTTCAATGGATAATAATAGTGATTGTTGTGAAAAATCCTTTTCACTTACACCTCCAGAACTAATAAAATTAGCAGAAGAGGCATCGGCGAAATTACTACCAAGTAATTCACAAAAAGTTTATGATAACGCGTATTCAAGACTAGTGCAATGGAATGCCAAAAAAAATTCAGCTCATTCTCTGAGACAGTATTATTGGCGTATTTTAATTAAAAACGATTTAATTACGTAAACGTCATATTAATGTAATTAAAATTTTAGATAGTTTTGCAAAGATTCTTGTAAGGTCTCAATGAGTGAATTTATTAATATGGATAGTGATTGTTATGAAAATTCCCTTAATAATTGCCATTTGGATAATAAGGTAACTTTCCTTTACGTATATTTGATATAAATTTAATGATATCTGAGTGTTAATAGTAGCTATACCTAAGCCGCCATTTCGGGGAAATAAGTACTCATTTATTTCCCTGCTAATTCATTTATTTCCCCGATAAGATGCAGTTCATAATAATGAGGCATCGCAGAAAAAAAATAATTTATGATGAAAGATCATGTGCAGAAAAAGCTCTCTATTATAAAAATGTTGGCCTGTCTTTCCTTATTAAAATGTTAGAATAAAATGTTTAGTTAAACTTTGTTAAATTACTTTGTTTCCTTAAAATATTTGGTATATTTTCAAATTATGCGTTTTAAAATCAGTAGGTAATTATCTACAAATCAGTTGATTAGGAGCTGATTGATTGGAACTGATGAGCAAAATAGTTTTGTCTTTTAATGGAAGTTTATTCTATATACTTTATAGTGAACACCAATCTTGGAATCTTGCATCATTATCCATATTAGCATAACTTGACACCATCAGCTTCATGTTGAATAAAATTACTCCTGGTACATATTATTACACTTAATACTTATAATATGATAATTTATTATCATTTTATGATTCCTGAGATTCTTTAGTTTTTTGCTTCATTCTTGCTCTAGCAGACTTTTGCTTCTAAATAGGTGTGCATAATTGTCTAACTGAATAGCAAATAGAATATTTCGGAAAAACCGATTTTCTGCGGTAATATTCACTTTGTTTTATCATATATCTTCATATCTCTCTCAATCTTACTCAGTAATCTTCTCCAAGCAGTTCGTTTGGATACTTCAATATCCCTTCTACAACTTTCCAAACCTTCCATGAATAGGTACTTGAACTTTTCTGCGAAATGAACAAGTTCTTCTTTTTTTAACGGCTTCCAACCGTCAGTGCATGTTCTCAAAGTTTCGCTAAAAAGTCACTTTCCGTATATATTCTAAAGATTCTTGTTAGAATTTTTAAGGCATAAATTCACGTCAATGTAATGAATTTTTCTGAGGACATTTTTTTTGTGAAACATTACCTAGGTGCTACCCACACCGAGGTGAAACTGTCAATTTTACAACGAAATTATCTTATTCATAGTTTTAAGAATTTATAAAACAATGAAACTTGTTTCTTATTTATTTTCTCATATTATATCTCCTATTGAACTAAAAAAAAAACGCCTAGGTATTTAATTTTTCCCCGTGACTAGCTTAGTGCGGGGTTAATTGAATCTCAATAATTATTATCTCGAAATCTACATCTAAATGGACTTTTTTCAGCTCAACATAGTGCTCCAAAATCATGTGGGTGATCTGGATGGCAAATTAAAACCACATGTGCACACTTTCAGTCGCGATTTATCTGCTCATTGTTGCCAAGTTGTCGAAAATTACTCCTTGTAGACTGTAAACAACATTATTTATCTCGTAAATACCGTCTTATTATGATGGATAAAAAACTATTTAATCGGGGACAACGTCGGAAAACATCGGAATTTATGAGTAAGTTCCGTGAATTGGTGTCTAATGTGTAAACTGTAAAAACGATATTCAAAATCGTAACGTAAATAGTTCATTTTCCAAGATTTTTAATGATCCTTGAGAAATAGATGATATAGGTAGATTTGTACCAAAGTCACCAAAGTTGTGCCAACATTGTTATAATTTTTTAAATACCTATTTTTTCTCATCGAATATGCGTCATTATTATAATAATTATATTTACTGTATGTTTATTCTGTACACTGATGTGCATATAGTAATTTTTCCCTAGTGAAACGCCTATTCGTTTGGCAACGATGACCCAGTATCGTTGTTGTTTTCGTACAACGCATTCCAGCAGTCTGCCGTGATCTAATGTATCTTCGGTTAACGTGCCAACATATGAGTGCCATCAGTCTTAGATAATGCATAGGGAAGATTAGGAAAATATCATTGAGTTTGGAACTCGCCAGATTTATAACTCTTCGCCTCTGTCTGGAGCGTTATTTTACACGGGGATACGCATATAAATAGTGTAACGATAATGACCCGATTTTTACGTACGTTAATAATTATTGATAAACTTTGCAGGTTGATTATTTTGCCTGAAAAAATATGAAATCTGAAAAAAAATCAAAGAAAGAACTTTTGACGTAAGAACGATTCTATCCTATCATTTCTTGCGGTTTGCCATCTAAACCAAGATCAGGTCAAAGTACCTATGTATTAATTAATTAGATGCCGTGTTGTCAAAGCGCATAATCCGGTCCCGAGAGAGTACCTATGTCTATTTGATTTTGATTTCATCTCGACAATTTTCCTTCATGTTTACTACCCTTGAGCTCCATCTATATTTGTGTGTTCTTGATGTTTTTGTGCGTTTCTTGGGGACCTTTCGCTTTGCACACCACTAATATGTGGCAAGTTTATTGAAGACACAAAAGCATTTACGGGTCATTCCCAATAAAATATCGTCTCAGAAAATGAAAGCATAATTTTCAGGCTTTGGAAAAAATTTCACATTTGATATGATAATTCTGTAAAACTATATAAAATGAAACATTTTCAATATTTCGATGGTCTAATTCTAATACCCCGTAACTGTATGAATCAATATTTTACAGGAAAGAGCTTTTTTAGTTTAAAAGGGCTAAATATGATTCAGGAAGTTACAAAACTTTTTTTGTAGCCAATTTCCCAAGCAAATACTGTGCCAATACGGTGTATTTCAACTCATGACAGAGTAAACGTACAACAGAATGGCGCGAAAAAGTAAAATTTGTATTTTTTGCAGATACAGGGTAAATTAGACCATCGATTTACCGATTTAATCTGACATTAATTTTTTTCAAAACCTGTCAACATGATGTTTTCATCCGCTAACCTATAGATATATGAGTAAATTTTCTCTAGAGGAGATTTCAGAAGTTTTCGCAGACACTTTTCATAGCTGTTCTAATCTCCTGTGCCACTCCTTTGGCACATTTTATTATGCGGTGTCTAGCTAGGTCAAGACAAGCCAAAAATCGTAGCTGTCAAGTTGTCCAGTAAGCTCGCTGGAATCAAAACTTTCTTGATTAAAAAAAAAGCGGAAAATTTAAATGTTCATCAAGTTTAGCTATGCAACTCTGATCAATTCCTGATAAAACAGTCATCCAATGTCACTCAGGCTTCACTTAAATGTCACTCAGAACTTTCTTTCTTTAAGACATGGTCCATATACCGCGTTTCTAAATGTGACTCTTTAGAAATATGACTTTAGCACTATTCGGAACTAAAGAAAACTTCTGATCCATATAAGTCACTCTACTTATGTACCTACAAGTCTTCTGTCGTTTGAGGTTCAATCTGTTCAATCTCAGCGGAAATGTTCTCATAATCTTTGAACGGGGCTTTTTTCTTACTGGGTTTTGAACCAATCGTCCATGGGATTCGCGTTTGTGTATCGTCACCTTGAAGTGTGGTCTTGTGTTGCTCATATGCAATTAACCCTGAAAGTTGTTTTTTGACTGGCAAATACCTTTATAAATCCGAAAAATGCAATTTTTGTAAAGATGTGCACCCACATTATATGTATCCACAGGTTGCTTCACAGCTTATGCTAATAATGCTAGTATGGCGTCTTTGATCAATAATTATAATAAACAATAGTAAATAATATACTATAAATAAAATTAATAGGTAAATAACAAAAACAACTTATTATTATTGTTATTATTATTGTATGTTATTGGAAAAAATTCTTCAAAAAATAATTTGCATACATAACCGTTCTGAGAGTAAAATAGATTATGGAAGTAACTATATTTCTACCACTCCAGAGATTTTCATCATAGAAAAGTGTTAATTAGCTTTTTGATATAACTTCTTATACCAATTATTACATTACTGCTGCGCTAATGGGAAAAGTTGTAAATCTTCTTGTAGAGCAGTATCGTCCTAGACTTATTTTTGTCTAGCCTTAGCATAAGGTTTTGATCACAATTATTTTGTTTCGCAGGAAATTGAAATTTATTTTTAAAAGTGCTAGCTTGAGCTAGTATCTTCGATTCTTGTTGCCAGTTCATTCAAATGTATTCTTGAATTTGGAGAACGTTTAAGTTACATAATGTAATCAACATTTTGTTTATGCACGTTACTTTGGACTCACATGTTTCTGTTTACATGGGTTATTTCAAGGTACATTTAACACTCTGACTCTTACCATGTATACTATACTACCTATTGTAAAGAATGGCAGTTGCCGTCCGTTTTGCTTATTTAACGACGCAATTAAAAAATAATTAAGCATCATCATCTACCTTTCTTTTCAATCTTGATGACTAATAATAAACATTGCAAATGCGAACTGATACTTCGGGAACGAGGGCACTATAGCTGCTCTTTTCAATATGGATTTAAATGGAATGTTGCTCGGGGAATGATTATTTGTAAATTACATTTCAACTATCAAAAAACCAAGGCGATGCATTTGTAATAAGATTACTAAGATTACCTACATACTGACTTCGCTAGAAGAAACAACAGTACCTTAATAATTAATTATAAGCACATTTTCATTAAATTAAACATTTAGATTGACCTTACAGCTTTAAAATTAATCGTCATGATATAAAAAAACCACTGTGATTTTATTGGTCAGTGCCGACATCCATTTACTTCACTCTACTAATTAGGTTTAATCGTGTCACTTAATGACGCGCTCATTTACTGATGCAATATTAATTACTCACCACCATAATATATGTAAAACGTTACAAACGATTTTTTTGTCACTTTAAAGAGTTTCACCTACCGATCATTTAGGGTAATATACAAAAACCAGCCAGCGTTAATTATCGTTCTGTAATAATTATTTATCAGTTGAGCTTCAGTTTTATTTGCGTTATATGGTCTTCTTATTTTTGAACGTCCCAAGGTTCCATGGATTAATTTGATTAAAAAATATATTTATGGGGGTTACCTAATTGCTCATGATGAAATTTGTGGCCTTCCGAATTCCGATACAAAGTTCGGTATTAATTAATACTTTTTCGAAGCTGCGTTTTTTAATTGCCTTGTGAAAAAGTGTATTAGAAAACGAGAAACGATATACCTAAAATATAATTTTATAAATGAAGATTGAACCAAAAAAGAATAAAAGCGATAGTCGTATGCATTGGTAGGTAATTTATGGGTAGCGTCACGTTAATTATTATGTTGAGCCAATCATGCGAAGTATTTTGGTATTATAATTTTAAGTACCTACTTATTTAGCCAATCATTTCACTTATCGATATTAGGTATACCTATACATGCCATAGCGCGCGTTATGAACGAAACGAGCCAACAAGATTTTACATCAGCCATATAGAATTCAACCTAATAAATTATTTTAATAAGCACTAGCACTACATGGAAAATTAGAAGTTACCGGGATCATAAATTTAACAACTCCATCATTTTATTGAGAACACCTTTGGATTATACTGTTTATTTTAATTCGATAATTGCCATACTTGTATCGGCAGGATCTTATTATAACAACTGTGTTTTATGGTGCATTGATTTTCATGATCTAATGGCTATAGTTATGCAACGTGTTCGTTTTTTATAATAAAAATTCTTATTTCAAGCTGATTTAAGACGCTCGAATATGTATTAACAATGAGAGTCGTAATAAATAAGTAATTACGCTATAAAAAATCTTCAAGAGCAAGAAGAACAAACTCACGCAATAAATCTGTTATTAAAATTTCAAACGGTAGGAGAATGTTTCAGCCTTCTAACGGTTTATTTCTGTCTTAGAATCATTAATTATGTTTATGCTATTTTTGTAACACGTTTACATGGACTAATGTAAATTAAATGCTTCTCTATCAGCACACTTTCGTGGTTAAATTCAATTAGCAATATATTTCGAAACATTGAAGGAATTTACCTTCCTATTGTTAGATATGTACGAATTTAACCCCGCGGGTAACCAACCTGAAGATATATGAGAAATATTGCCATACAGGATCTTTCATTAATAAGGTCGGTAAGCGACCAAATCTTGGGAACTATTGGTCCTAGAACCTCAAAAACGTCAATGAAAATATTTTCAAGATAGTTCCGTAAATACCCAAGTTGACACCTACTTCGTTATTTTAACGGAAACAGCCTGTATTTTATTATATTTTTAAATTGTCTGAGAAAATCGAATACAGGTGGTTTTCACAACTTGAATTTAGATTGAGTACCCAAGTAAAGTTAGCCACGCTTCGGCCAGCCACGCTTTCGGCCAGGGAGAGGGCTTCGATTAATTTCCAACAATTTTTTTTTTTCGTTTGTTAAGTGCGTGGCCGAAAGTGTCATTATTATAAAATTTCAGACTTTTTTAGCAAATTTTCAGCAAAAATTTGTTTTTTTTTCAGTTTTTTCAGTCCGTGACTGAAAGTGTTGTTGGCCATTATTACAAAATTTCAGACTTTTCTGGGCAAAATTTCAGCAAAAATGAATTTTGCGGTTTATAAAGTTCGTGGCCGAAAGTGTGGCTGCATGGCCGTGACGTTTCAATAATTACGATTTTAGTGTATTTTTTTCAGTTTGCGGTGGTTTTTATTGGATGAACAAACCAAAAATTTTCCATTTAAGCCGTGAAAAACGAAAACAAAAATTTGTTGAAAATTATTCGAAGTCCCTCTTCCTGGCCGAAAATGTGGCTGGCCGAAGCGTGGCTAACTTGACTTGGGTAGATTGAGTGGTTTATGAGTTATAAACAAATGAAATCGCAAATTACCAACTTCAAGGCAATGTACAACGATAACGGCTCAAGATAGTAAAAAAAACAACTTGCATGTCCCTATATTATCCTAACTTTTCATTTGAACAAAATTTTAATACCTACAGGGTAAAGAAAATTATAGGGTTTTGAATCACCCTGTATAAAAATGTTCAAGGTGGTATTTTATATTAAATATAAAAATATTATATTTTGAATTGCAATCGTAAAAACTACGTATAATCGATTTCCTAAAACGATTTCAAAATATCATAATATACAGAGGGTGCTTTCCCGATATTTAAAATCTTTAAAATATTTTCATTGATTTTCTCGTGGTCACTTATTTTGTTGGCAATTTTGTTTTTCAAATTCTATAGGACCAATAGTTATTATCAAGAAATGACCGTTCAATGACCTACCTTAAAATGTAAGACCCTGTACAAGTCGAAATTTTTTTGTTTTAGTATAATGTTTTCATTGTTTTCTAAACATTTTTCTACGTATTTTTTCTACGATTTATCTCATAAAAAGAGTGAACAACAAAAAATAAACTGACTTTAGGCCATGACTTTTGTAAAGTATGTCGGATGAAATTGCTAACATTAGAACTACTCACTTCACGCCTTGAACTATCTTGAATTCGAGTGATTCTTATATGAGTTTTATGGCTTGGAGTTTTGGCAGCTTGGCCAGTTTAAAAATCGCGATCCTTTTTAATTCGTGTGACAAAACTCACTTGCAGACATACCTACTTGATCAGTCGGTTTTCTTAGCATATTTCAGCAACGTTTACAAAGAGAAAAAAATAATAATTTCCCTACGAAACAAAATTTAGAATCTGAAAATTTGAAATATTGTAACTGTGGCACTTGAAAAAATGACATAAAGTATCGATTTTCATACATTTATCTCGAAAAGAAAATTTTTTTTTTACTAATAGCATTAATTCTGGTCAGTTATGATGAGTTGGAAGTTTTTCACGTATACAAACGATTGTCTTTTTCTTAGCTTACCTATATATTGTTAACGCGACGGTGGAGTGATATAATTATGTTAGTTTTCATACTTTGGTATGGCAAAAAGTAACTTCATAATGTGCATATTATCATTGGCAGCAAATTTCTGGACGTGACTTTTTATTAGTGATTGCAGTGTTTTCCGAACCAAACGTAAATTACTTTACAAGACCACATAAATTATTATTATACCTACACGGTAAACGGCAGGTGATTTCTGTGGCCTGCCTGCTGCATCCTATACGACGGTGATTCTGAAAACGATGAGGTAGGTAGGCGAGGCGGAGAACACAGAGCCTGGCTGTAGGGGTCCAAATCAAAAACTCAAAAAGACCAAAGATCCATTTGATGGTGGTAGTAGAGTACACGGGTACATCTTGAATGTTCAGCAACAATCTTTTATTTGTAGAATGTTAGTTATAAATACTTTCTATCTTAAGCCTTTATCGTCTTCTCTCTGGACCTTTTCGTTACTTCAGGTACATCTCTGCTCTTGGAAGCGACATACGTAATAAAACTGGGGTACGCATTATTTTTAGAAACTCTATTAAGTAATGAATATACCACAGTTGCTGTTAATGTCGTTTATACGGGTGTTCTTCCTGCTGATGAAATTTTATGTTTCTCGACTCCTTTCGATTCTAAAATCAACCCTTCTGAATCTAATATAAATTGAAATGACTGGCTTTTATGGGTTTAAAGTCTTTATCTTAATTTTTTTGTATATACTTAAATGTGTAATAATATTTTATAACCAGGAAACCGCGTAATAAAACTAAGCTCATATTAAGTGGTATCAATAAAAGGTTACACAGTAACCATTCTTATTATAATCATGTTTTTTCTATTTGTTTCAATGTGTCAACGTCGACTTATCTTTTCTTTAACATTTACTAATGCAAGTAAATGGAAGGATAATTAGTTAATTAATGTAGGCAATTTCATTCAAATAACATGAAGGTTACGATTGTTCTTTCAAAAAATTTAGAACATCCTCAATTAACAGAACAATAATTAAATTAGAATAATTACTGCTCTTCAGAGCTCCTCTCTGGCACTAAAACAATCAACTTAATTAAACGACACAAACACCATCGTTAAAGACAATCAGAGTTGACTGTATTGCATCGTTCTCATTTGAGTTCTGCTGAAGAGTTTTGCCGGGATGGAGTACGTATATCCACCGTAACCGAACTAAACTCGTAGAATTTCATAGATGAATACACTGCTGGCACAGGGGTGATTGTACATTTTTTAAATAAAAATTCAAATTAAGTTAAGAATATATGACAATGACAGCCATCGTCTGAAAATAAGAAATTTATGGTCAAATTTTGTGATACATTTTATCGAACATTTTTACGTAAAAAATAATCTACCACTTCCCTTTTTTTTTACTTTTTTACCTTTTCTTTTTTAAAACTGTAAAATATACAGAGTCGGTTACATTAAAGAAAAGTTGCACAACACAATTTTATGTTTAATCAAGAATCTGGAACAAAATTTAGGACAACTTCAGTCGGTGATGAAAATACTGACAAGACTGAAAAATTGAGATAGGTAGGTGTCTCATTTAAAAAACGAAATTCTCGAGCAAAATATTATGTGAATAAGAAAAAGAAAATTCATGGGTTCCAGTCCAGGGCTCATGCTCATTACTGACTTCATGCCATCAAAGACAGAGAAAAACACTGCTTTAGTTTAACTGACTTTGTATCTCGTACCGTTTCCGATATCCCACGCAAGTTAAGAGTTATCATCGTGATTTACCGAACAATTTGTTTGATTAAGTACCTACCTATTTGAATTTTTTACAGTCTTTCATTACTGTTAGTCCAGGTAAAGGTGGTAGTACATATAGAACATTGTTAAATGACAATTCTACTTCTTCCAGTTACCAATTTAGCTATTTTTTTTTACAATTTATAGGCCCAATTATACATTTACCTATAAACCTATTTTTCTCTCTTAAAGTTCGCACAGTAAAAAATGAATTCAGCAAACACTACCTTCAATTATTATAAATACGCGACAAAAAAAAATGTACGGATCTTATTTTGTGTTTCTTATTGTATTTTTTGCTTTTTTGTAAAGTTCAAATCGCGTTCCTCTTTCCTCTCATTATTTAAATTGGTAATATCACGAGGTGCTTCATACATACCTACGTTGTTTTTTACGAAATCATCTATTCGTGCTTCAATTTTGTATAAAACTACGAACTGTCACGATTTCGTGAAAGTACGAAAGTACGAAGCACCTCGTGAATACCTTCACCTCGTTATTATTAAAAAAATCGTTGATGAACAATTTTTGAATTAACAAAAGGAAATAAATTGTGAAATATCAATCACTGCCCCGAGATGTGATGTCTGGTCGGCGTTCATAATTTTTGTGATAAAAAAAAAAAAAATTGAAATTTATTAAAATTCGGGAAGCTTCATTGCTGCTAGACATAATAACATTTTGTTAATAGGAACAAATTGACATAATGGGAAGTATATATATCAATGACGGGTTAATTCTTTGAACAACACAACCTTTAAAATGGTTCGTGAAGACAGAGACATCGATGTTTAATTGATTGTTTTTAGCTCATCAGTTTAACATATCACCAATCCAACTATGGGAGGAGTGCCTGCTTAACAAAGAAAGCCAGGTCGTGTGCTTATAGATACTATATGCATCGGAAACATTGTGACTTACATAGCCCAGTGCCATCTAGTGACTGAAAGTACTAAATACTTTCATGTTGTCAATCAGACATTCTCTCAGAGGAATTTAGTTTTTTCAGTCGCTAGATGCCGCGATGTTTCTGATACCGATAGAAAATTGACTTTGACACCCTGTATCTCTAAAGAGGGACTCCCATGTGAAAAATTACATCAAGGAAGTCCCAATATTTTTGACCAAATAATCAGTGGCCAAGGGCACGTATTAATTTCTGACATCCTGTTAGAATCAGCCTAAGTTCCAGATAAATTATAAGTAATTATTTCTCACTGGCCTCGAAACAATTAATACCTTTTCAAGTTTCAGATTTTGCCGCCATAATTAAACTTAGTATCAAATTAAACTTTAGTACTTTTTCAAGACCCCTATAACAAATATACAAAAAAAAAAAAATAGGTATAAACCTATATGGCATACCTATCAATGTCCAAACTATTAAAACTTCTTAGTACTCTAGTCGAAATAATAATTAAAAATCTGCTTCAACCATTCAATAAGTATAAGTGTAAGTATTATTGTACTTAATGGTATTTCCACTTTACAATAAGTGGATGGTCGATGGTGATAAATTGCTTTTTTCCGGTTAGAAAACAATACAATATTTGACTGAGGATAGTTAGTAGTGTTAGGTGTTGGTTTTCAAATTCGCTGCAGGTCAACTTCGGGATCTATTGCAACAGGGGCGTGGACTTTAGTTTGACGAATAGTTGCTAATAATCTTTCAGTTAAGTATTTGTTATGACTTAAATTTAAATATTTAAACATGATACAGTTAAACAACACGTGGTTTAATTAATTGGGCGTGTTTTCTTATAATTGATAAGAATAGCATCTCCCATACCACAAAAATTAAAATGTTGGAATTTGTTAACATACTGACTACCAATAACGTAAATACAAAATTACACATTCTAGGCTATCAATTCTGGAATACTGGATGATTTACGACCCACTGATATTTTATGATTTGTTTGTTTTAGTTAAATAGCTCATTAAGCTCGTGAATGATTACATTTATCAATTTGACTAGTCTTTTATGGACAATAAAATGTAGGAAAAAATTATACACCATTTACATGGGTAATAAATAATATTTCGCCTCTATAACCCTGCGAACTTTCCATGCAAATTAATTAATCTTAATTAAATAATTATCATCGCCTTTCTCCATTCCTTTTGTTTATATGCAGTTTTCAGACAAAAGGATATATTTCCGACTCCAGCCCGGCATCTCCTGCCCAACGTATTATTGCCATGTCTAAAATAAAATAACACACATTAATTCTAACAATAAATTAAAGCAACTCTGCAAATCCTTTTGAGGACAAAGCTCTAAAGAGATATAATAGAAGCAGTGGGTTTTTAGTGTCTCGACTACCTACAGATAGTTGCATACCACCTCTGCTGTAATAATTGTTGTTATAGACCGACCCCTGGGAAGGCCTTGGGTGCCTTTCACGTATCAACAAACATATACATACATATGTGCCCAGGGGGACTGACTGCAAAGTGAGCAAAGCGGGCTTTGAGTTCACTCACACAATGCCAACCGGCTGAGGCTCAACGGGAAACAACACATGCTTCGTGCATGATCATGCAGGGCCTGGCCTACTTGCTGTGCAAACCAAACTCAAACTATGATGGGGTAACAAAATAAATTTACAGAAATCTTTAGGTTCAAGAAAGTTTTCTTATACACAGGAGAAGATACTGCATCGGGGTGATGCGCATTAAGAGAAGATGGAGAATCTGCATGTTGTCATGTTGATAAGGAAATTAGCGAAACGACAACAATTTTCAACTAATGTCACGACAAATTAATTAAAAATTTATAGGTTAGACAGACAACATCGCATGGCAAATAGTTCATATGGGATGTATCTATCGGCTTCTCTTTTGCATTTACATTTGTGTTCTATTGTTTCATCCCTGTCCATCAAATGAATCCTATGCCTATATTATAATTATTCAGTCAATCATGGTACTTTTGAGCTATACATTTTAGTTGGTAGAACAGCCTCGTTCGTATGCCTCATATCCGTCGTTGATTAAATTCCGAGGGTTGAAGTTTGGGAAGATGATGACAAGAAAGCACTTAAGTATTTTAAAAGTGAGTATTTTCTTGAAATGCTCAAGGGAAAGTGAAAAAGGAGTTATACAAATTAGCAACATCAAGTAGCAACCTATACCTATCTATATAGGACTTATTATGGTAAATTGATAGTAATGAAAAGTAGGTATACGTCAGCTTTAGATTGAAAACAATGAGATGAGATCGAAATTCGTGCAATGCCAGTTAAAAAAAAATTACACAATCTCCGCCCATAAAACGTTAATTACCTGCCAATTAATTTGTATATTTTATGTACAAATTGTATGTTCCGATTCCAAATAGCGAAACCTAATCTACTCTGTCATTCTATATTGACTAATTGCGCCCATACATCTACAGAGGTTTATTAAACTGTTTAACATTAAATTTCAGCTGAATATTATATCTTTCAATTATTTTTTTTTGTACAATATACATAATATTAATTTGCCCCACTCTTTAATATCATAAATAGGCATCACCTAAACTAGACGTGAATGAATGTTTTATTTTTTAAACTATGGCTTTTTTGAAAATATTTTGACAGGTCGGTCTGGTGTCGGACAGGTCTCCTTGTTTAAGAGACAGGCACTCATGTATTCATTTTGTACTATTATATCTACTTCCCGCCGTTTTTAAACATCAATGTTAATTTTTGAAGTCTGCACCCATGCAATCACAAGAATTGGGAGTTAAGTATTGACGGAGTTAATTGGTGGTAAGTATAATGGAAGTTGCGCAAATCGCATACCTACCTACTTCAAAAACTAAACAGAATTTTTATTTCGATGGCGTATTATCTGTTCAATTTAATGGTTCCAATACCTCCAGGCTTGGTCATCATACCGTTAAATTAAAGAAACGCGCCTTTTTTCAAAGTTCAATAATATTTAATTAAACTATCCTGTCGACTACGGTAATTGAATTGACGTTTTTTATCGCGTTAAATTGCACGGTATTCAATAGAGACCTTATTTGTCCACCGGCAGAAAGTTTCAAAGTATCTTTTTACTCATGCATGATTAAAATATCTCCAGACCAGGAACTCGTATGAGAAGACCGCTATAACGCGACTGAATTGACGAGATGGGACGGCGGACGGCATTTCTCGAACTAGAGGTATGCTGATAAAGGAAATATTCACCGAGAAATTTATATTCATTGCTTCATCATTTAAATCAGTATTGGATGTAGCTAATTGAAAATTTCATAAAAAAACTATTGCCGTTATGTAGAGTCCACTCTTGAGGAGAGTACCAGTCGTTTTCTGTCCGACTGACTGTTTTCTTTGTACCGTTTTTATGTCTCCATTTTAGTGAATTCACTTGATGTTATAAGGAGCGCGGTTGGAAAATTTAATTGATTAGAAATGTGGTCGTTTAAGCCGACCTTTTAAGTAAAAACTGTTCCATTTGAAGTAGTTTAACATTCCGGAGGTTTTTATCGAAACGAAACTCGAAGACCATTACTGTGCTTTTTGCGCTTCAAAAATACTTCATTACAATAACTAATCAGAGTTAAAATCTAATGAATAAACATAACAACTAAACTTGGAATCAAATTAAGTGTTAGCTATAATTATTCGATGTTGATTGTGTGTATACCCACATTAAAGTCTATAGGAGGAGGTGTCATCGCCATTAACATTTGCACCACCTGCGAAGTTCGAACGATCAAAAAAATAAGAATGCAGTCACATTTTATTACACCTAATGTTTGTTTCTGTATCGAATCGAGTCCAGTCGTTTTCAAATTGCCGTCGATGTTAGAGCCGTGGCAGACAAAGTGGATTTTTGTTTCAAGACGTTAAGTCTTGCATGAGAGTAGAACAGCAGGATAGAGTTTTAGAGTGGCGTGAGTTAGTTGACCATGGCTCATCTGCTCGGAAGGGTCCTATAATTAATAATTATTACACACACGCCAGTCTTGTGGAGGATTACACAGACATTTTTATAGAAACGATCGTTCGCTGGTATGATAATTAAATACCTATCTATACCGGGTGTATCAAAAGTCTGGAAACGGTCCAATAAATCTTTCAGTTTTGGTTAAAAAAAAATGCAAAAACTGGTCAATTGTGTAATTTTATTTACTTTCTATTTATGTAAAAAAATTATACAGGTGCTCCTTGACTCAGTAATGACAATATTGCCTATTTTTTTTTTATGAGACGTCCTGTATATTTTTGTATTTTCATATTTCCCGAGAAAATCCAATAATAATGGTTTTTACAGTTGTGGTTTAAATTAATTATTTTTTGAGCTATAAACAAATGAAAATCATAAGTTTTCATTTTGAAAGCAGAAATAGGTACATTGGAAACGATTCGAGATTTCGCAAAACGGCTTACATGTCCCTATCTTCACTTTTAAAGTGGTTTCTTTCTTTTATACAGGGTAAAACAAATTATCAAATTTTTCTTCACCCTGTAGAAAAATTTCATATAAATCATAATTAGGATAGTATAGATCGAATGAGAAAGTGACTGTTAGAGACCCTGATGACGTCATAAAACGTAAAGCGTAGAGGAGGAACCTATGCGCAATATCAATATCATATATTTTGAAGTGTATCATGGGTGGAACTATAGTGCTAATGGTACGAGGAAGCTTGTAACGTTACTGAGTATCACAGAAACAATGTAACATTAAATATTAACAATAAAAACTTTTGTAAAAAAATTAACTGTTTCACATATCAAACTGGGTGGGGATCAAATTTCGCGATTCAAAATTCTAAGACAAATAATTGCTCACCTTTTTACCGCAGTTGTTCCAATTCAGAAGTTCAGTCTTAGATAAGAAATAATACTTATGCAATGCAAATATGTACACATAACCTATGCCTGCATAATAATCGTCCTGCATGATTCTTATAGGAGATCGTCCAACCAGGTTGGCTTTCTTATTTAATAGACGGTGGTTAAGGTATTATAATAAAGCAAAGTGAGGGAGCCTGATCAAAATATTTCGATAAAAGGTGGACCTCCGCAAGATGTAATTACACAGAGGTAGAGACCGCCCATGGCACACGTGCCTCAACTGGCTTTTTATCGGGGTTTTATTATAATTATAGCTATTTTCTGTTAGAAGATCGCTCGACCAGAGGCCGTTTTATTTTTATTTAGGAGAAGGTAGACTTGTGCGAGTTCAGTGGTTGTGACCGAAGCAGGCGGCCATGACGACAACTTAATAGGCACCGAGACCACTGTAATTTCCAGATGTCATCTCGATTATACCTATAGTCAAGTTAAATGTATAAAGAGCACCCTCTTAAAGTGGTAATAACGCCCTCTATAATCGGGATTATTTTGATGTCTTCGTTCCTACGGCTGTGTAGTAAAGACACAATTATTTTAAACGTCAAACAAAAACCTGTTTACTGCTTTGGAACAGTGAATGCTATTATTGCACTTACTACACGCTATTATACCATTAATAACTATGAGCAAATTGAAATCATTATAAGTTGCTTGTAATAATTAAGCATTATATAAGAGTAGTCATCGGCAATCTTATGGAATTTAGAACGTCTGCGCTAACAATGATACTGTGTTCACAAACTGTACCTAATATTGTAAGCAGTAGGCACAACCCTTTAATCAAAGCCAAAACACAATATAATTATTATTGAACTAAGAAATTATATTAAGTACCTACTCGTACCATACCCATCTTATCTGCCATCATGGCCATCATGTTTTGTTTAGGTATTGTTATACCCATATTAAAAATCAAGCAGACGTATAAAACCACACTTTTTCTGCAATCTCATTAGGTACCTTATTATTATCGTCTATTTATTTCGTTGCATGAGTAAATGCCATTCATTGTGCATTATACATATACCAGTGGCGTACCCACATATGGGTTACTAGGGGTCAGAATCCCCCCCCCCCTTCCTCATAGACAATCTATTATGTGAAGATAATTTTTTCAACTTTTTTTTACAAAAATGTATATCCAAGTACTTACTCTAGCTAAAACATTTGACCATTTAGAACTATTATTATTCTTCGAATAATGCCATGGAACAGAATGATGTAACAGGACATACTACTTAGCCGCAATAACATATGTGGCTTCAGACTCAAAAGGGCTGAGGTGGACAATGAGAGAGTATTGATAGAGTAAAAATATGTAACTTACCTAGATCTTTCTGGCTGTTGGTCGAAGCCGAATACAAAATAGAACCAGAAATTCTCAAACACATCATCGTTTCTATTTATAGGTGCAATAAAAATATGTAACTTACCTAGATCTTTCTGGCTGTTGGTCGAAGCCGAATACAAAATAGAACCAGAAATTCTCAAACACATCATCGTTTCTATTTATATGAGACTTTCTCCAGCAGGTATACTCCTTAATTTAACTATCAGATCTTTTCAAGACTGCTGAACTGAGCAAACCAATAATAATTGACCAGGACTAAGGAATTCTATTTCTTAAAATTTTTACATTCTCTTTTATACTCGAAAATTTTATGTTGAAATATAAAGTTATTTCCAAACAATGGGTTTAAAAAGTTTAATTGTATAGGAAGCGGGGGAACTATAAGAAAAATATAATCTACAGGGTGTTTCAGGAAGAAAGCGAATATTTAAGGGCGCAATGGTATGGGTAATTTTACAAATAGAAAAGTTCATAAAAACATAGGTCCGGAAATGCATATTTTCCAAGATATTTGGGTGTTGTACTTTTATTTAAAAAAAATCATATTTTTCTCGAAAATATCTTAAATATAATTTACCCAATATTGTTGAAAACTAAGTAGATTAAAATTATTAAGACAAGTGGCGTCTCGAGGAACACTTCAACGAATATTGTTTTGAAAAAATAAAAAAAATAAAACTACACCAATAGCTTTCTTTTTGATTTTTTTTTTTTTGAGCAACTGCAAGTACCTACAATTTTTCTGATGTCTATCATTTTTTGCCGTACCTTGCTCGTTTGTGAAATAAAAATTTATAACCACTTTATTGCATGTCGCCGGCGTATACAACATAAAAAAATATGAAACTAACAAAGCTGGGATGTACCTGTTATTATTATTTTTTTTTGAATGGCATTGCAACAATTTATCATAATTTCTAAACCTAGAATAGTCTATTTTACATTGCAACAATTTTACAGGTAGGTACACCCCAGTTATTGCTAAGTTCAAAACAATTTTATTTCTAATTAATGATAAATGGAACACTGCCTACTTATTATTTTAGTATAGGTACATTTTGATGGATTAAATGATGCAAAACATGTTTCACTACTTACAGACATCATCAGACATGTAGTTAAATGAATAAGGTTAATGTTATTCATCTGGCATAATAACTGGCAATAACTTGATCATAAAATTAATAAAAATGTGTTATACCTGGACGGATTTGCTGAGAGGGTCCCCCAGCACCGGTAAAACTTCCCAAGATTCGACCATTCGAAGGCCTTTATACAGGCTATTTCGAAAAAAGGGACTAAGGAACTATTGGAGCTTAACAGGAAAAAACTGAAAGCCTTAATAGGCTTTATACTGACTGCAATCTGATCACAGGATGAGTTTAGCGATCAGCGCTCAATGCCGCCTGTATGCTTGGAGAATGACGAAAAATAGTCAAACACATCCAATGTGAGTGTCCCGATTTGGGAAGGACCAAATTACAAACCTTCGGGAGAGACTTTCTCACATCGAAGGACCTGGATACATTAAGGTCAACAGAAAGGTCAATTGAAATTGAGGGTAATGGAAAATTCGAAAATATTTCAGTACACTAAAACCACTGTATTCTATGTAGTTTGTTAATGGTGACTGTTTTCGCGCTGTGCAACCCTCGACGACGTTCCATGAGCGAGCCAGGGAAGCCAATTCTTGGTTGGACGATAGTTCTGAAATCTTATATTTAACGCATTCTAAATTACATGTGACTATTCTCAATTATTCTCAATTACAACTGGAAAAGTTGTATATGGATCCATGTCGTGTTTTGTTTGAAAAAGAAAAGAACAAAATTTTCACCGAATGTCATAAAAAAAAACACAAGGCAAGCACTATAACCATAAGGCATTCGATGGCAAAATTTTCTTCTTTTTTTAATGCGACAGGTTATGTTTTAGTATCATTGTATCCTTGATTTCCATAAAACTATTTGCCAAACTAGTTCATAAAAGCCGGAGTCTATAGCGAATAAAGCAGTATTTTATATGAACATCTTCTGATAACGGGGGATAGCTCTGTGTTGGGAAATTTTAATGAAATATGAGTTGACAACGCTGTCAACTCTTGTTACACTTGCACGCCCAACTTCAATTTGTATTTATTTTATATTCAGAAACAATTTTATGATAAGATCTTTAATATATATTTTTTTTTGTTGCAGATTCGGCAAGAAAAACCTTATTATATAGCAGACCCCGAAGTAGATTCATTAGTAAGTACATAATATTATTCTTATATGATTATTTTATTCTAACCGAGAATTCTTATTTGATTTGCTTTCGATATCCTGCAGAGTTAAAATATTATGTGCATAAACAAGTCCGGAATTTTACACGAATATCGACCTATACCGGGGTGGCATTATGCTTCATGTCATTGTGATAATACTGATAGCAGCATTCCATGCGGGACAAATTTTTAATAAACATGCGAACAGATTCCTTGATTTACACTTGACATGAAAAAGCTAGAAAAGCCCGAATTCACAGAAATACCCGAACGAAGCATGAAAAATATCTCCACTCTATGGAAATCCGCTAGGTAATGAGTTCATTTTTAATAATAAAGGAGTTGTAGGTAAGGTAGGTACCTACCTATATTTTTGCCTGATCAGATCTGATTAATATTTCTGGTTTTTGAGACCAATCAATACAAAAGTTTATAAACCTAAATTCCGAAGTCTTTTAACAGTGCAATCGACCCGCTGAGGTCCTATTCTTGAAACCAGTCGCTTTTTTACCTCTAGAAAATTGAATGCTGGTTTAGTTTGCCCGAGCGGAAGGTTGAAATAAAAGGAATAAATAAGAGACGAGACCATCTCTACAAAATATAAACGTTTCTTTGTTGTATCTTGACGAATTCGTTTATTTAGTGCAAGGCTCTTCGGTTAAGAATAAACAGTACCTCCGGATGGAAGCAATGCAGCAAGAAAAAGAATAATAAGTCATGGAAGTCGCGGTTTTATTTTTATCTCTTCTGGATGTTGATATTTCATCCAGCTCATCAACTCCACCAGATTATGTTATCTGAAACAAAAGCAATCTTCATTATAAGGTAAGAAAGGACCCTTGTTTCATGATGTGTTCTACTTTGTCCACCCATCTTACTTAATTCAAAAGAACATGCAGGATAATAGTAGTTAGAGAGAAGAGTGGAGTGAAATGCCTGGTGTGTATTCTGCAGGTTGCTAGAGAGTAGAGACGTTTTAAAAGAGTTTCATTTTTCAATTTAATTTAATTTATGGAGACGTTTTTTAATTGTCTCCTCGATCTGGTACTGAATCATAAAGAAGCCGGGTCGTCTAGTGGCGGTCACCGAGCTTATTTATAGTCCTCCAGAGGGCCACTCGCTCCTTGGAGAACCCGCAGCTTGGAATTATTTTTAATGCCTCATAAGAACGGTAGGGTTGGCTGTTCCCCAGTTAAATTCACTTAAGATGGGATATTTAGAGTGTTACTGTAAATGATGATGATCGGGTCGGGTTACAGTCTGTTTCCCCTGTTGCCAGATTATTCCTATACAAGCTGTCCTAAACTTATGCGAAGTACTGCTGGAGATTATTCTTGTGGTAATTTAGCGAATAAAACAAATCTTTCTGTAATTTTCTTATTGGGTGAAAAGTAATATTGAGTGAAAGACCTTTCTATAATAAAATCTCAAGAGCCACTACGGAACATTTTAAGATTCTGTAATCCTCCAAATCCTCCACAGACCATGTCAAAAAAGTTTCCACACCTGACGCAAATTACAGGGTGATCTCGAAATGGCGGACACGGATAGCAATTAACACAACATTAATCGTAGATTAGGGATTTTAAGTTCATTTACTTTTTCTCCAGCATGGTTTGACCAGTTTTTTGATTCCTCCTGATCTGACTAATTTTGTGGAAAAAAAGTCACAACACTGCACCTGATATACCTACTTATTTCAGACAGAAAAAAATTAGTGTGATAGGTTTACAGGGTGATCATAGAAACTCATGCACTCCGAATGCAGGGCTCTATAAAGCCCATTAAAATTAAATGGATTTTTTTTTCTTTATAAAAAAAAATGGGATCCGATGGTTAATTTTCGAATTACAGACTTTCCCTCACCCAAGTCTGAAGCTAATTATTTTAATAACCACAAAAAAATGAAAGATTCATCAATCTACTATAATATAGTCTCTGAAATGAATACTTTATGATTCGTAATTTTTTTCCACCAAACATTTATTACAGATAAATTGAAAATGTTGAAAATTATCAACATATATACTAAATCTGGATGAAGTTTGGCAATCGTGCAAGATCACCTTAGCGTATAAAACATTAACTTGAACTTTTGGACAAATTGATAAATTTAATTGAATAATTAAAGGAATAGGTAGAATATCTGTAATCCCGATGAAACCGATAATAAAAAAATACATAAAACTAATACTGTATGAATAGTCGTGTGAAATATGTTTTGCCATTGGAAGTTGTTTAAATTTGACTGCCGTGTTGATTTGAATTCTTGAAAAAGGAAACCTTAGATCTCGATTTTTATTTTAAATTTACAGAATTTCTGAGCATTCTCTAACCCGGAAACCGTGTTCGCTATTTCGGGATCAGCCTGTATAGTTTACTATGGATGTTATTATAGTCAACTGAAAATGGTATACATGCACACCTTTAAAATCGTGATATAGCAATGAAAGTTGACAGGAATGTTGTCCACACCCAAATTTGCCGTTTTGGGGCGGTTTTTGATAAAGTGTTTTAAATTTATAGTAAAATAAAAAATAATAAAAAAAATTGAAAGTGTCGGAAATATACAGGGTGTATCTAAATAACACCGAAAAAATTTAGGGGAGGATTCTTTGATAAAAAATAAGCAAAAAATTTCCTATTAACGTGTGTCTGGATATGCACCTTTTTTGAGATACAGGGTGTCAAAAAAATATTGTTTTTCGAGTTTTTTGAAAATGTCTCGGGAACCGTATAAGATACAGAATTCAGCTTTTGTACAGATCTTACCATTGATATTAGCAGCTATTTTAATGCTAACTACCTTTTTTAAGTATGCCAGTGCCGGAGATTTTTAGGGTTAGGGGGATTTTTTTGCCCCTAATATCTACGACACTGGGCAAATTGATATTTTAAAAGCACACTTTTAACCGTTAATGTTTTCTACACAAAAAGATACTCTTGGTTATAACTGCTAACGTGAGCCATTTTCGAGAAAAACGGGCATTTACGATGAAAAACACGCTTTGAATGTTTCAAGACAAGTGTCGAAAAATTAACGGCAAAAAAAACTTCGCTCATTTCTGAGATCTCTGCTATAATGACACATGAAAAAACTCAGTATTAAAAAAGTAGCTATAAATATCAGTGATATGACATTTACAAAAGGTGAGCTTCATATCTCAAACGGTTCCCCAAATATCTTCAAAAAACTGGTAAAATAATCTTTTTTTGACACCCTGTATCTCAAAAAGGGTGCATTTCTAGACACAGACACACGTTTATACGAATTTTTTGTTTATTTTTGACCAAAGAATCAGCTCTTACATTTTTTTCGGTGTTATTTAGATACACCCTGTATACTTGAAGCAATATAATTAAGTTTCAAAATATGTCAGTTGGTCTCAAGTTTATTGACTTTGCTAAGAAACACTCTATAGAGCCCCTGCTTTTCGTCCTGTGACGTTGAAATTTTTATCCTTTTATCCAACTCGGGGGCGGTCCCACGAACCCCATTAAAAATTAGCAGGATTCATTCGGAGAAGTATTTTTTTTACGAAGTTTCGGTATTCTTCGGGAAGAGCCTAGGACACACTTCAAGTAGGTACCTATCTAAAAATTGCAGCGCGATCGAGTTGAAATTTCGAAGGTATATCTTGACATACCCAAATACAACCTATTGAAAATGGAAATCGGGGAATTTAAGGTCCCTGTTCAGGACTGTATTTTTTACCTGTCTTTACTTTTCTTCTTGGAAATGGTATAATTTTAAACATTTCCCGTAAAGGTCGATTTTTTTTTAGAAATTTCAAAAAGATAAGTTGCAAAAATTATTAGGTCTAGCCAACCAGACCGTGTAGTATTTTAGGGATGTCAACTACAATATAGGGTCAAAATAAAATGAAATGGATTAAAAAAAAAACCGGCAAAACACAGTAAATTTTGTGTTCTGGGTAATAGCCTACCCATTCTCAAGGGTCTCCATAGAGGGCTCATCGATGACTCCATACCTCAAATTGAGGGTATGGGTGTGAGAACATTCCTGCCAAGTTTAGTCGCCGTATCACTATCTGCAAGGTTGAATCGCCCAACATCCTTACTACAAGTTTTCAATAACTTACCACTTATGAGGTAAATTCTCCAGAGTTTCACTATAAAGTATACTAGAGTTTCTTTTATTTTGGTGTCGCATAACTCAGAACTATAATCTCCATGCGATTTCCCTAAACTAATCCACTCTTCATCAACGAAGAAAGGTCTATAAGAGATTCTAGCTTGGGACGATATGAAGCAACTTCAATTATTTAATGCTGGCAGCCATCTTCCTAAAAAGGTCAACGTTGTAGAGCTAGATTATGCTAATGGCGGAGCGTCCTTTTCGTCAATCGCCATCTCTTCGCTTACTGGGCGTGAGCCTCTTAGCATTACCACGTTGCAGGTTTGGCGACGAGTGCTTCCCAAAAACTTTAAAAACTACTCCGCACAAAGAAATTTTGTATATTACATCTCAACAGCTTCTCTCCTTTATAAGGCCCAAATCCGAATATTCTTGGAGTATACTGCTCTAAACATACATACTCAGATTATTTGACTCCATTCAGGGAAGAGGGGAGCAGGCTTTGACAAAAAGTTGGATGGTCTTTCTTGGGGGAGGGGGGGGGGATTGGCATCGGATGTCTCCATTTGCTACAGATTTTTGTTTTTAATTTTCAAAACTTTCTTGCAGTGGGACAAGAGGTATAAATACACGAATAAATGTTTCAATATTGGATTTTCTGAGGAAATGTATACTACCTCGTCTAAAAGATTTTTATTCTTTGTAGACCTAGTTGTAGTAACGATTCTACCAGAGTTTTTTTAGCTGACCTGGGCCTGTCGTGTCACAGGTATTTTGGGGAGTGTTAAAAGACGTGGTCCGTTTGATCCCACCTAAAAGGGAGGCCGGGTCGAGCTGCAATAGCGTTTAGCTCGTTTCTCCTCGTACACCTTATTTCACACCTATTTTATCTTTAGAATCCCTTCACTTTGGAAAAGCATTCCAAGGGCTCTGTATCCTGAGGAAAACAACCTGCAACGATTCCAATTTCACGTGAATCGTTATCTCCGCTCATGCACTGCTTGCAGAGCGTTATAGGTATAGCGGGATTTCCCTGCAAATGAATGTGAATTTTCAATAAAAAAAAATTTGTGATGATAATCTTCCCCCACTACCCCACTCCCATATTTTTTGAGCCGTTACTTTACCCCCGACTTGCCAAACCAGTCTCAAAATAAATTTAAAAAATTTTATATTTGTATTTTTCAATAGATTAATCGTTTCAATCAATAGTCTTATGCAATAATCAATATTATAGTCTTACACACACGCACTCATTTTTTTTGGGTATACCTTTCTACTTTTCTGGTTTCTGTAAGTAAAGTTCGGCTGCTGTTTTTAAGAAAAATATCTTTGCAAATTTATTAAATTGCTTCATCTCGTCTCCTTAAATTTTTACCGGATAGTCGAGAAACCTATACACCTTGTGAATCAGAGCTAATAAACTCTGTAGCTTGACTGAAATAGCAGGTTATTGCCCGTATTCACAAACGATAATTTCCTAAATAATTACGTAATCAATTATCCCCATCTCATTCTATTGCAAAAAAACTGCATATCTCCATCTCACTCATTTAAATAATTACGTAATTATTTAGGAAATTATCGTTTGTGAATACGGGTATGTATGTAAAAAGTAAAACAATCCGAAAGTTGTAAAATAATAATGTGAAAATCACTGTTATTAACAAATTACTAGGTATCGTACCTACAACCTACAACTTATTCCCTGTTTATAGAAGATTTTTTTACATGGTACTTTAGGTAGCTGCAATATGTGTTTGGGTATACGGTCTACTTACATATAAGTACCTCTTGAAACAAAATTTTTGTATCCAGTGTGATTGCTTGATGAATTTTTATTTTATTTACTAGTACCCCTAGTATTTTACAACCTGCCCTATTTTCCATAAGGTGCGTATGCAAGGACATATCAGTTACTGACTTGACATGCAGTTAGTCATACAGTTGACCTTCGATTAAAATTATTAATAAAACACAAAACTTCTCTGGATGCATGAGATTAGTGCCTATAGTAGACAGTGTAGATAGTCGCGTACTTTGAACAAAACTTCTACTTGTGGACAGTATTAATATTTAAATGGGCTATATATAATACACTAATACCAGAAACCATTAGATGATTAGCTCGAATATAATGGTAAGATATGATGGGTGTAGTGCATGTATGTGAATTAATAATTTAGCATTAGCTACGATCTGACATTAACGTTCTACCAACGTATACCTAACATTTCTCTGTAATATACTTCGGCTGTCGTGTCGGGTAATTATCTAGTAGCTGGAGAGTAATATACCTACCTACATAGAGCGCATATTATCTTGAGGAAAGCCGGAAAGCGCGCGGAGGCCAGACAGCTTGACTTTTTCGCTGTTAGCCGTTTAATTACATGCCGGCAGATTGCTATCTCTCGACTCACAAATTTTCCAAAGCTGGCCGACGCCATGCCATTTAGTCATTTAATTATTATTAATATTCTCGTGTTATTATAAATCGGCTATTAATAATATATGGGAATATTGGTAGGAGGAGAACGTTGAAAACTTATCAGCTACTGCTATTATTGTAACAGCTAAAGCTGAATGGACGGATGGGATCATTGGGAAAGCGTTCCCAACAGTGCCTAATAATTATTACATTATGCATCACGGAGGTTTCATCAAGATTTGTCGATAATAATAGGTGACCTATGATTATATTGACGCGGAGAGTGTGGTGTAACCTTTAAGCAATGTAGAATATAAACACAAAGGAAACATGCAATTATGAAAAAGAACATTTTATTCATAATTCTTTTCAGGCTTCATATTAACTAACACATCAGAAAATGTTCCTGAACTGTCTTGATTCATTCAATCTCCAGCCAGGTGTACTATATGGACGAAAAAATTGTTTAATATCCATATATTATAATATAACATCCATTGGTATAGATAGACATTCAAAATATTGTATCACTGGTACGGGGTATAACTTATATGGCATTATGTTGAATCAGCTGAATTCCTTCGGCTCCTTAATTTTCGATTCCGATTCAGTATAATATGCAACCTCAGTCCTATAATATGTTCCAAGTGATGATGAGGGCATTTTACGGGAGATTTCTGGCGATATAGGTACTGAATCGTACTCAAGTCAAGTTAGCCACACTTCGGCCAGCCACGTTTTCGACCAGGGAGAGCGACTTGGAATTATTTTCAGCATATTTTGTTTTTAACGGGTTGAATATAAAATAGATAGTTTGGTTTTGTTGATAAAACTGTCATTATGGAATAAAAAAAATTGTCGCAAATAACAAAATACGTAACCATTGGAAGTCCACGCTTTCGGCCACGGACTTTCTTCGTTTTTTACGGCTTAAATGGAAAATAAATGTTTTTTTGGGTGAAATTTCATAATGACATTATTATCAACAAAAGCAAACCATTTATTTTCCATTCAAGCCGTTAAAAACGAAAAAAAAAATTGCTGAAAATAATTCCAAGTCCCTCTCCCTGGCTGAAAGCGTGGTTGGCCGAAGTGTGGCTAACTTGACTTGGGTCTGAATCGTCGCGGAAATTTAGGTGACATTGAATAAACTGCGGAAGTAGGTGTTTTATACAAATCATGTCCTGAATGTTTTGGACCTGAAATGATAATTTTTTTGTTTTCATGTAAGTAAGACAGTCGCGTGTTAACAGTCCATGTTAATTACTGTTTATTGAGTTACGATTTTCACCGATCCAAAACGTTTGGTTGCATGGATGTTATAATGACAGACTTATTAACATTTTAATTCATAAAGCTGATTAATAACTGACAGGTGTAATAATTTAAACCAATTGTCATTTGGTAGGTATTTATTAATTAATAATTCTCATCAGACTCGATCAATCTCACACCATGTTGTTTAGTTAATATGAACGTATGTATTTTTTTTTTTAAGTACTTAAATTGCTTTTTCTCAGCTGTTGCCAAGTTGAACCAAAATTTGTAAGACTAGATGATGAATTACCAAAATATTGACTCCGAAATGGTTACGTTTTTGGTTTTTGCACCTTCGTCTCGACTCTCGATACAGTCATAGCTGGCCTAATTATTATTAGGTTGGGACTCGAGATACAGGTTATAGTGTTTTTACCTTAGACTATATTAATAAATATGGACCAAGACATAAATACTGAAAAAGTGTTCCGACATCCCTCTCTCTCCAAACAAGACTGTTCAAAACAATGAATGCCAGATCAATAATGAAACTGGCACTTACAATGAAAGAGCGCAACATCTCCAGTGTTATTGGTGGGCAATAAACATCGATGGATCCCTTATACCCGTTTTACTTTGCTACATCTGGCAACATGAATGTTTACATCCTGTCAGACCGTTTGTTTACATAAAACCATAATAAGAGTGCGTGTTTTTCAAACAGTTGTAAGTTCCTTGTTATTTATATTTTCAGGTCTAGCTTTCACTCGTTTTAAGCTTTAATAATTAATTTTTCAATTAAGTTAAAAAAAAGTGGCGAAAACGTGTTCTGTTTTTGAGAAAACTTCGAAAGAAGGTAAGTCTATCAGTTTCCTATACGTAAGCAACGCAAAGCCGTCAATCAAAACAAAGCATACATGGTCATGGGCATAGCGTAGTGTAAGTGTTTTATCTTTTAATTTATGAAAACAATTATTGTTTGACAGTTTTTTTTTCATTTTCGAAAGCATACTGAATACCTACTGAATACTTTGAAAAATGCAACTTGGAAAAATTATTCCATTTAAATAAATAAAAAATACTGACTTTTTGAAAGTATATTACCTATTATTATTGTCAACCTCTAATTTAAGATAATCAGAATATGGAGAGGGGGAATAATATTCAAACAATATCATCAAAGAATATGAAATAGAAGACTTTGACCCGGTTGCACGAACGTTAAAAAAATTTCAGATTATTACTAATTTTAAGGTTCAAATTTTTAAAATGTGGTGAACTTTTTCCATGATCTTTCATTTTTTATCGGCAATTAATTCTTCTAAAATTGAGACGTATTCACTCCCAGCAATATCAGAACAAAACTTTAGTAATAGGTACAGGACATTTTAAAATTAGTGATTAGGTATCTGACATATTTTCAATTAGGTTCGTTTAATTTATTTTTAGAATAAAATCAACTAAATATGTAAGAAATTGAAAAAATATTTTAGGTACCTACTGATGTTGGCGAAAGCAATGGCCATCTTTGTTTTTTTAAATGGGACACCCCATATATTATTACATTTTCAGATCGTCTGAGAAAATGTAATAACAATGGTGCTTATAGTTGTATTTTAAATTGAGTAGGCCATGAGTTATAAACAAGTGAAAATCGTGATTTTCCAACTTTAAAGACATTTATCGCGAAAACGGCTCAAGATATCAGAAAACGGCTTACATGTCCCTATCTTAACTTTTTATAAGGCATCCAAATATGCAGTTCAAATCTTTATACAAGGTGGTGAAAATTGTCAGATTTTTCATCACCCTGTATGAACATTTCAACTCTACAGTAGGATACCAGATGAAAAGTTAAGATAGGGACATGTAAGCCGTTTTCTGATATCTTGAGCCGTTTTCGTGATAAATGTCTTTAAAGTTGGAAAATCACGATTTTCACTTGTTTTTAACTCATGGCCTACTCAATTTAAAATACAAC
This sequence comes from Malachius bipustulatus, assembly GCA_910589415.1. Taxonomy (NCBI): domain Eukaryota; kingdom Metazoa; phylum Arthropoda; class Insecta; order Coleoptera; family Melyridae; genus Malachius; species Malachius bipustulatus. The sequence continues at coordinate 53,375,719 of OU342632.1, forward strand.
TATAAGCACCATTGTTATTACATTTTCTCAGACGATCTGAAAATGCAATAATATATGGGGTGTCCCATTTAAAAAAACAAAGATGGCCATTGCTTTCGCCATTTTTAATGTTCTGCCATCTTGGTAATATTTCATTTTGACTCGTTATTAGGTATGTTGCCTAAGTTCCAAATTTCAGATTCCTAGATCATTTGGAAGTCGAACTTTTTCTAATGTGGCGTTTCAATCAATCACCCTGTATTGCTTTCCGACTTTCCTATCGATTTTTTATTTGCTAAATTGTTATTACCTTTTTGTACCTTTTATTTTGTATAGGTAGGTATAAGTATATATTTTCTTAATTTAATATCCCCATAATTTATGTTTTTTGTAACAAAAACTGCAAATAAAATAATAATATTATGAATATTATGATCATTATTATAATTTATGTAATTATTACATTTCCTATAACTGAACTTGAGCGCGCCACTGCCGTTGCGTTCTGTTTGTTTACGTTTTATGTCGTTCCCCTTACCCCGCCAGAATCAGCATATGAGTGCGAGAGAGAATATCAACAAACCAAAACTGAGTTCAAGCTAAGATAGGGAAGGCGCGGTCCATATTTATTAATATAGTCTAAGGTTTTTACAATAAAATGTGTTTTTTCAATATTTCCCACATTTTAAAAGTGTCTGTTAAAAAAAATGTATCTGGTAGAGGGCTACCTATATTAACTAAAAATAATAAAATTTCGTCAGAAATTGACAAATAATTGACTTACCTAACTGTTTAAAACGTGAATCTTCAAAAAGCAATTCAAAATTTTAATTACTAGTACCGCAAATTAAGATAAAATTGCTAGTTTCGTTTCTACATACAGAATGATTTACGGCAGGTAAACTCGTGCCGTCAACAATAGGCAATAATAACAAACTTGTAGAATAAAGTTCAACCCTTAGTGAAACCCTGGACTCCAATAATTGTTGTGCATTTCATATTTGCAATCGTATTTCCATATCCTATGCAAACGAAATTTTATGGTCGATTTATTTAAGAACCCGGTATTTTTTATTTCGCAAATTTGGATTTTATGGCTAAAAATACGTAGAAATTAGCTTATTTTAAACTTTTTCTCAAATCATAGATCTTTGCGTTTAATTTCAGTAACAAGACAATGTCAACATTTTTTTTGTCGATGCCCGCAGTCATGGATCGAAATAAAAATTACCGACAAGTCCTACTTATTTTTAGTCGCAAAATCCGAATCTGATATAAATATAAGATTTCCTATAACTAAAATTTCAAATGTGCCCTCCCCCCCTTACAAGGAGTGGGTAGAGAAGAGCAATGTCCTACGTATTTTCAGCCATGAAATACGAATCTGCATGCTATAAAACACCGGGATTCTTATTTAAAATTTCAGTTAGTTACCCCCCCCCCCACCGCTCAAAAGGGAGTAAAAGAAAAAAGGTCAAAAATATCCTAAAATATGGGCGTCCTTCTCTTGCAGTTCCTATACGTCATCAAAATTTTTTAAATATTTAAACCGTTTCGAGATACTGCATTGTCAGACTTTAAAAAACTCATCCTGTGTAAACCTACTACCATTTTTAAATTAGTTTATAAAAAAATCTCGTTATCTCGTTATCCGAAGCAACATTTATTTGAAAACATTTTTCGTGCCGCCTTCAGGTGGTTGTTTAATACTTTATAATTGGATACTCCCACTTCTTGTCAAATTTAATAAAGTGTTGAATTGTCTAACTAATATGAGATCGCAAGCTACTGAACGACAGTACAGCGAAACTCACTTCTGTAGTTTCATCCACAACTACGATAGACATCATCTTGCGACGACGAATTCGAATACGAAGATTCCATGATGAGAGGCATGTCATTTGGTGCCCTTAACGAACTCATCCCTGAAACCCTGAATCTCTAATAAAATGTGGGGACGTTTTTGTGTACCTTATTGTATAAAACGTGGGAATGAGATAAAATCGTTATCTGACTCGTTCAGTAGTACCTATCAAGTTATTTTGAGAAAGAAAAAAAAGTCAATCGTTTTTCGTATGTCACCTGGGTGGTCCGTTTGGTAATGTTTTACAAGTTCTCATTAAATTAATACCTGTAAAATTAGCTTTAACAGTAGCGTCGTTCTTTGAAAAGTTAAATCAGGAACGTGCCTGTGAAATCCTTACACCTATTTAAAGACGTGTATAGCATTCATTTCAAGCGACAAGTGAGTGTCCAATTATAAAGTTATGTAACACCTACCGAATCCAATATAAAGTTATGAGACAGGTGTTGTTGCTGTTGGCGTCATGTCGTACTTGGACTATTTAATAAAGGGATGGGCTGGGTGCAAATAATGTAAGACCGAGTGTCCGAAATCGATAGTCCAAGTCGAGTTAGAAAGGGTGGTTGGCCAACGACTAGGACGACCGTGTTGAGTTATTTGTGTTGCAAAAAGCCGATTGTTGGACATTAAGTGCAAGAAAGGACGGCAAAACAAGGTCCCGGGGCCATTGAGTTCTCGCCGCGAACGTCCGTCCGGCCTGCCCGGAGTTGTGGAAGCGGGTGAGATAACATCCTCCCGACTCCTGGATCCGGCCATTACGGGTAATTTTCTGTCTAGTGAACAAGTCGACCGACGTCCATTGTGTGATCGTCCACTGTTTCAACAATCTACACCCACTAGATAAAGTAACAACTGGGGGGAGTTCTGTTCTTGTTGTTGGTTCTGTAATTCATTCCGGAAAACAGTGATTTACCTAATGACTGAACGTCATTTTGCGATAATTTAGTTTCTAAACCATTATTTATCTTTTGTTCCAGATGGTTCAAGCTATTCAGGTACTTCGGTTTCACCTCCTCGAACTGGAAAAGGTGAGTTAATTACTTCTTTGTGTTATTCGCTGTTACTACCGTTGTAAATACTCCTACTATGAGAAATCAACTTATCCTATTTGTAAGACTCGGGTTTTCTCACGACTGCACATCTATTTTCAAGCCTAAGTCACATGCGCGTACCATTACTGGACGTATACAGGTACCTTGTAAAAAGTCACATCAAGAGCAATTTTAAAGAGTAACGCTACGCTTTAAAACTGAATTACCTAAACATCAGGAATTCGACATTTTGATCAGTAACGGTATAGATGTTTGTAAAAAAATATTGTACCTACTGTTTTTGTTTAATATTCTAATATTAATATCTAATAATTTTTTCATTTGTGAAGGTAAGTACACCAGTTTCATATACCTATAGGCAGAGATTTTTGTTAATTCTTGATTGTTTTATGAATTCAAAAGCTCATACAAAAGTAATTCATAAATTCTATACCTCCCTAAAAGGAATTACTTTTCTTTTATGAAATTTTAATAGAAAAGTTAATAATAATGAGCCCATGCAGGAATTTACGATGATCAGTGATCACTGATCACGCTTAAGAGAGAGCGAGTTCATCTGCATACAAGTTTTTAGGCATACGTTATCCGAGATGCCTGTAGTTTCCTGAAGCTCTGTCATAAAGGTGCAGCTCCAACTTGAACAGTTGTTAAGACTTTCCTAAGTTTCCCGACTAGTAAACTGGACGGAAAAAAACGATAATTTTAGTTTAGATTTTAGAATATAATAATCTTTATTGGTCAATGTACACAATATTAGTGTTTTTGACAAGTCAAGTCTGATTTAAAATAATATCACAGGAATGGATCATTAACACATATATAGTTTCCAGGTATCCACCTCTGCAGCAGCAAGTACTGCCAAAACATGTATTACAGTTATAAAAAAGTTTCGGTGTTCCTTTTTTTAAGTTTAAAGCTATGTTGAACAAAATACCTAAATTATCATCATATTTTACTACTATTATAGGTACCTACAGTTCAAAATGATTTAAAAAGTTTTATCTAATAATTGTTTATAGTCTTCAAACTTATTTGCTCTGTTCAGTCGTATACCTACCGAAATATTAGTACTTTTTGAGAAATCAAACAAAAGGCACCAAAGCAATCTTAGGACAACTTGGTTCGATAATTATTTTCCGAGGGGCAAAATTTTGACAAAGAAGCAATTTTGTAACCTTGTAGGAAATTATCTTTTTGAATTCCAAAAGAATTACGAAATGATATACAATAGGCCTTTATCGATCTATCGAAAAAAAAATTATCATAGTTATAATATAAGTACCATAACGATATAATAGGTACCTATATGTACAGGGATAATAATAAAATAATATATTTACAGGGAATGGGAATGTAGATTCAGGGATAAAAATACCGACTTTCGTTTTAGTATAAACGAACAAAAAAAAAAACAAAATTTCTCAAAAAGAACGACTTCTGGAATGAATAACAATCTAGATAAGGGCAGCACATTTTCGTGTAAATATAGAGTATTAACTAGATTTGGAAGTAAGTACCTAGGTACTTGAGTAATTTTGCAGTGCAAGAAGTTAAAAATCGAAACCTTGGTCGGGACTCATTAATTTCTGTTCCGCACGTGTACATGAGCTTTTGGTACCTACCTAATAGTTTTTGATCTTTGAGCAATCTCAAACATCTGCGAGATTTATCGTGTTGCATGTTTAACTATACGTTAGGAAAAACGACTTTCGATAAACATAGAAATAATGATTCTCGGTTACGATATTGGTGCTTTTGTTTATCAATAACTTCTTTGAAGTAATGGGATGAAAACTGAGTGTATTTATCTCTAGCTCAAGCTCATCACTTCTATTACCTACCTATAGGAAGTAGGTATGTGATTTTCCTAGTCCTTGTGACTTTTCTCTGTCACTACAAAAGCGAAGAAATAGTACCTACCGATCTTGATATTCAGAATATGTTGAAAAAAGAGAAAAAATGATGCTCTGCACATTGCATCACCCCTAAAGTCAAATTTAAACGATGGAAGCGTACCTTTAGATGGATGGATGTCGGATCGCCGGGTCATGCGGTTAGTTTGCATGCTGCAAGATTTCAAGATGGCTGTCAATGTCGACGTCTGGGTTAACCGGTTGTGTGCATCATCGTCTTGCAACAGGATAATAATATCGGTATAGCGAGGAGAGAGATGAACTAGCAGATAGTTGTAGTAAGTGTCCCCTTTTAGCAATTTAAATGTGCCACAACAACACGGCGAATCGGTGGCGTCCCATCCGGTCGGAGTTGCCGGCAATCTCCAAGCTCCAAGCCGCCGAACGGGCCGGACCGCATTCTGATGGGCTCCCAGATGGCTATTTCCATATATCCATCGAGATGACGCTGCTCGAGGATCCAGCTTCGATACTGCCATAATGAGAGAACGATTCAACCTCCTGTGGCTTTCAGAGAAGTACCTATTCACGCCTGGAAAATGAATCCCTGGCCGGGTCAGAGTGGTCAATAATGCTTTTACACATAAAAAATTTCCATATTACCTCCAGGTACCTCTCATCTTCAATCTCACTTGGATTTTTAATTAGTCAACAAAAATTGTTTGAAGTTTCTTTGTTTCTGTGCTCGTGTGTGGAGAGTGATAATGAACGTGTAGGGAACTGTTTTTTAGTATTGTCTATATTCAACAATAATTAATCACTTCATCTGAAAGATAAAACAATCAACTTGTCCAATCGAAGAAAGTCCACCCACTTGTATTCTGTGTTGTTCAGCTGTTCCTTTAATGAAACCCTCTAATCTGTCATTGCGACCTGTGCAGCGAGATATGGGCGTTGTTAAACTGGTAACCCGATCGGTGCATTGTGACGATGTCGCAGCCTTGTGTTATTGATCCTCCTCTCTCCTCGTCTGTTCACTTTGTTTTCTGTCCGTCTAATTAGCATCCGACAATGATATTCTTTATCGACGTTGAAACCAACCGTCGTAATTCTTAATGAATCGATCTCTGTCCAATGTTTGCCAGTTTTTTCACACGAATGCAATAATGTTACCTTCATTTTTTTTTCGTTCTGAAAACAAGATAATAATTTCATTCTCGTTCTATTCCTAGAAAGATGGTAGATGATGTGCGATTATGTAGGTATTTCTGAAAAAGAGAAAAACAGATGATGAAATCGCTTAGAGTGTTGATGGCAACCTCGTAGAGAAACCATTCCTGATAATATGTTTAGTGCAGCTTAATGCAGTGGAAGAAACTAACAATAACAGCAGTACCTAGACCTATATACCAAATTTCAATACTCACAATTAGTAGTTAACAAATAAAATTGCCAGTATAAGTTGCGCACGAAGAACATTCACGATGTGGATGGGACGATACTGTGTGAAGGGATGGAGTAGTGGTCATTTACCTCCCAATTTAGATATCTCAATCACAGTCAGTAAAAACTGTCACAATAGAACCGTGGTCGATCGAGCAGAGCCTGGTTACAAACGTATACGTAAGTATTAGAAATGTATGTAATGATTGGAGATGTATCCTGGCCTCCTCGATCCCACGACCTTAACATGCGTGGTGTTTTAACGGAGATATCGTTTCACGTTCACTTTGAATCGTTGCAGGTTGTATTTCTCAGGAAACACTTCGCTTGGAATGCTGTCCTAAAGGGAAAGAAGTACATAAAAGAAGTCTGAAATAAGGTGGTGCGAGGTGTACTGAGCTGAACCTGATAGGGATGAGCTACTGCAGCTCGACTTATATTTGTATTTCTGCCAGGCTTCGTTGTAGGTGGGATAAAACATGCCACGTCTTGTGAACACTTCCCATAAAAATGTCTGTAAAACAGGCTCAGGTCAGCTACTTTTCTTCGATGTTCAAGACTATCTAGATGTTTTGTTAAATCTGGGTCCCCGATCAAGTGGATGGCTCTTTTCTAAATGGAGTCAAGTAATCTCAGGGTATGTTTAGGAGCTGAGCTCCAAACATGTGAGCAGTACTCCAAGGATGGTCGTATTGTATAAAAGGAGATGCTATTCGGGCGTATAAAATTTCTTTGTGCGGAGCAGTATTCCAAGTTTTTGAGAAGCGCTCTTTACCAAACCCGTAACATGATCATGCCAAGACATGTTCGCTCCGAGGCTCAAGCAAACGAACGAACAGATGACGATGGTGTAAGAGAGTGTCCCGCCATTTCCATATTCATTGCAACAACCAGGCTCCGCAACTTTGACTTTTTTAGAGAAGATAACCGACTGTGTTTTCCCAGCATTAAACTGCACTTGATTTCTATCGCCCCAAGCTAGAATCTCTTGTAGATCTTTGTTATGTATTGCTAGTTCCTGCTCTCTGCGAAAATGTGTGTCGATGACCGAAGTTCGCCCATCTAAGGTATAAGAAAGTATAAGCGTACTGTCATCGGCTAAACTGTATATTGGGTTTTTCGTTGCTTTGAGCAGAAAGAGAGTCGAAGATAAAATGGATCCCTGCGGTATATATACCGGCATTGACAGAAAAAGAACTTCATTGACGGCCACCCATAAGGAGCGACCTCCGAGGTAACTAGCCAGCTACAAACAGAACTTTTCAGGCATGCCATAAGCCTGCAGTTTTGCCAACAATCGCCCATGCCAGACACAAGATCGAACGCCCTAGAGATATCAAGCGCAACCACTCGGGACTCCCCATGGTGTTCTACTGTGATGTTCCACTGTTACGTTACGTAGGTGAGCAGGTCTCCAGTAGATCTCTGTTTGCGGAAGCCATACTTGCGATCGCTGATTACATTTGCTCATTCCAAGTACTTTAAAAGGTGTTGGTTTATGGCTTTTTCCATGATCTTAGATATTACCGAGAGTAGTTCCACTGGGCGGTAGTTGTTTGGTATGGTCTTGTTGCCTTTCTTGGCAATAGACTGGACTCGCGCGCAGATCCAGCACGAAGGAAATATTCTAATATTCCCCCTTTTTTTAAGGATTATATCTCTTCTTTGTTAAGATTCTTCTCACACATATTTGATAAAAGTCACATTCAGACGGTCTCGAAAATAAATTAGCAACAACCAGTCCCGATCTCTTCTGGATAGGCTAGCCTTCGTAAGTATTTGTCGTCAACCTTCTATACCTACGTTTACCTGTACCGTAAAGTAGCGTCTGTAAAAATTTTTTGCCCTACTGGTCCTTTTTATTGTTATACTTTCCCTTCATGACCCACTAGAAGATTTTTTAACTCTCTTGGCAGTGGCGACTCTTAAAATTTAGCAAATGAATGATAGAACATGATATTGACAAGATACAAGGCAAAGGGCTATAAGCTATAACCCTTATGAAATATTTGTTGAAGTATTTGTGATACTTTTTAACAGATTTTTAGCAAAAGCAGTTTAGGTATAACATAGGTATTATACCTACTTTAAAAAGTGGGTATAGCGGAAAATTTTAAAAATAATTATCGGCATATTTCATTTATGGTGAAAATACAACCTTGTAGCTATTTATAGATAACGGCAGAAGTTAAGCATTGCGTGAGTCGGCGGACCTCTAATATACTCTTGCTGCAATTTCGTATACACATCAGAGATAACGCTCGCATTTACTTTTATATGGAAATTTATTTAGTTCGTGCAGGTCAAACGTTAGGACGTGTCAAAAGTCGGCATACGCCGAGCAAGGGGTTGCTGTTGAAACAAATGTTATTCCTCGACCGAGCCTTATCAGCTATTTTAGACTTTAGTTAGATAATCAATGTGGAATCTCCGTGCGCTGTGTGTTGCAAAGGCTCATTCATACTGTCAGCCCGCGTGTCGCCGTCAGTATGCAAATTACTCTCATGCTGGGATCTAGCTCATTGTCCACTTTCCTCTTAAGTGTGTTCGACCCATTATCTTGAATCAAATGCCTTTGTGTATACAGGGTCCGCCACGGAAATTGTCCCTAGGTAGTTGTCGCAAAAATTAAGAAAATATAATATATATTTCTGTCATTTCCGACACTAACGAATCTTAGATGTCTTCGATATTATAATGATAAATTAAGTAAAAATGTGGCAAGTAAGTACCTATATATACCTACAAAAGACTAATATATTTCAGGTGAAAAAGACTCAAACCACCTGTCCTTATATAATTATGGTGATATCACGGAGTAATTTTTAATTAACATAATGGGAATCGATCTATACGTGAACTTGCTCACACTTCAAGACTGAGCCGCTTTGTACCAGAAGCGTGTATAGTAATCAACTTTCGTGACCGCCCTGTATATTGGATATTTACATATTGGACGGTCTTGACCCCTGAATGGTCATTAAAATGATATGTTTCCTTCTTGACACTGTTCACTCATTTATCGGCCTTCATTGGATGCCTAACGTCTACTTGTAATAAGGAATGATCTTGCACGATCAAGTCTTCTTAATTGGCTGAAAATAGGGAGAGCTGCTTGTTTCGCTTGTTGTTTTGACTTGCATTGTTTAAAGGTGTAATATAAATTCATGTTGTCAAACTTTTCTTATTAATTATGTATTATACTTCTTACTCTTCGGGGTAATTTTGATTAATTTTTTTTGCGTGATTTCTTTAGAAAAATATAAACCGAAATATAAACTCGGCAGAAGCTCTTAAAAGTACAAGTAGTCTTCTTTTTTAAATATCAAGAAGACCTTCAAATGTACGAGTTGAATCTGATAATATAGACAAAAGCTGGCTTGGCTCATTTTGAAACTATCCAGATGTTGTAATCTAAACTAATAATTAGTTTTATAGATTTTAACAGTTATTCTTTATATTTTGCTGTGCATAAAGACCAGCAGTCGTGGCAAACATAAGCCCAGGTGACAAAATTGGCGAATTAGTCTAATTGGTGAACATTAATTCAAAGTACGGAAATTTATCTATTGCTCTTCTAAAAAGGTTATCATGCGTTTTAAAGTTTGGGGTAATGCTTAGTTTTCCTGACACTTTTGTGTCTTGTAACGGGCACATTCTTTGTACCTACTTATACATATTTTTTTTGTTTAATTATTATTTTTTTCTATTTCAGGTTCACGAGTTATGTGACAACTTTTGCCATAGGTATATTAGCTGTTTGAAAGGAAAAATGCCGATAGATTTGGTGATAGACGAACGAGACGGAGGTAAACCTCCCGAACTGACGGGGTCCACGAACGGTGATGGGGGTGCTAGGAGTAACGCCGATTCCACGTCTCACACAGACGGAGCGAGCACGCCCGATGTCGTAAGTAGTCACTCTTTTAACATGTTTTTGGCCATAGGTTTCTCTAGGATCTAGGTAGACGAATTTTTTTCTGAACCATGCGGTGTTATAGTTAAATTAGGCGGTTTTATAGAGTAGTTAGTAATTATAGAGAGTTAGGGAGTCATTATGGAGTAGTGAGAAAACTATAACCATTGTATGCATCGGCCTAAAGATATTTTACCAATAATGCATACGTCAGCAATTTTCTGAATGGGATGGGAAACTTTCTGAGCTCTTATGTACCTACTTACGTAATGATTTCTCATAATATCTCATAGAAAAAAATATCTCATAGACTCATATTATGTTTAAGTCCGGCTACTGCCGGGCCAATGACAGGACCACTTTGACCACTCCACCTGCCAGGTTCTGGTCGTCTAATATTTAGGACCTACCTCATAGTTACTTGCTGATATTTCACAATAATTTGTGTGCCAGATCTGGATGATAAGCAATAAGTGAAATGGTAATTTATTGTATAAATGTGATATAATAAGGGGCTTATGATGATGTTTTGTCAAGTGTAGTAAAAATAATGCAAAACGAAGTTGAAAATTGCAGATAGGAAGTTTATCTCGTTTCTATAAAAGAAAAAAAAACTAATAAGACATCTGAATATAGTAAGTGGTCTTAATTTTAATTATTGATATCTTGATTGATGTGAATAAAAATTCAAAAGGCATACAGTGGTTAATAATGGTGGACATGTTCTTGTATATTTTGCTTCTGCAAAAAAACTGCAATAGTAAACCTACGCCTGCATGGAAGTCTCGATATGGAAATGTGAATGCAGTTTGCTGCTTTACCAATATGTAGTTGTCTCCAGATTTGTTAAAAAAAAAATAAATAAATAAAAAATAAAAGCAGATCTCTTCACAGAATTCTTTGAAAATTAATTAATGTTAAAAAAGTTCTTAGATGAACCTCTCGCACAAAAATACTGTTCTTCCACTGTGTATGTAAGTATAGGTACTAAAGATGTAGAAATAATAATTTCACATTCTTTAATAGCAGACGCGTGTGTAAGAGTTTTTTCATTGTCCATTAAAAGCCCGTCTTCTAATAACAGAACTGCCCGCCATTACTTGTTAAACTCGGATTTTTTGCTGTCGGTTCGACTGAATTCATTGATTAGGAGGCACATTAGCAATTCCAAGCTATTACATAAGGGAAATCATTTACATATTGATCGACAGGCAATGGATAATGCAAGCTTTAGTGTAATGCGGGGCTCTAGATGTTAATGGAGCAAGGAAGATAAGAGCGTCTGAGTAGTTATAATGCCCAGTGATCTCAGGCTCTTATATTCTCGGCGTTGTTGCAATAATAATATAACTTATTGTTTGTTATCCTTCAGACCGTCAAATCCTCCTTAACCGTGTTTAGATTGCAAATTAAAATATTTTTAATTAAAATTAGCAATAATTTTGTTCTCTAATAATAAAACTGAACGTTTTTCGCACGGAAGTAGTCACAATTTTAATCATCCCTTGATAATTCGAATATAATTTACTGAAGGTATTATTCTGTAATTTATATAGTTATCTTCAAAAAATCAGGTCAATCATGTGACATTATAATGAAATAATACCGGCAACCCGGCTGTATATACCGATTGCCATTTCCCCGCCTACCTAAGAGTCGATATTGAAGACGATTCCGCGTCCATTTGATCGACAATCGTTGCCCCAGGGATGGCCGTCCCCTCCTCGAAGGGAGACGGAAGGGCACGGCTGAGTGTATTAGCTCATTTTCGTGATGCTGTTTGCAAAAAGCGGGGGGGATCTCGGCGAGTGGAGTTTTGCTGGTAATTGGTGTCAATTTAGACTGACGCATCAGTGATGTGACTGAGGGGATTGGATTACGAGAGCAGCCACCCCTAGTGGATATTAACGCAGTTGCGGTCAGAGTGCGCCCTCAGAAGTGGTATCTCTCTTCTCGGTCGTCATTCAATCGTCTCACGGCCTGGTGCGGTGGTTTTAAATTGTTGAAACAAACAATAATTGTGTCCATCTACCTATAATTTTCAATGTTCGCTTCTCTCAGACACATTCTCTCAGAGAAGCGGTACATAGATTTTAAGTCATTGTTTTCTAGTTTTCCAGTGTGCTTTGAAAAATTTAAAAGTACAGAAGAAACTAAAACAATAAGGGAGAAAGCATGAAATTTTGCGGCATCGAGTTAAAGGTAACAGAGACCGTGGAATCCAATTCTTGCGATTCTGACCCGACTAATAATCTGAGCGATTTTAATTGGAGCACTCCTCTATTCTGGCAGACAAGAAGCGCGGAGAGAGGTTGACAACACCGTCGTCTGATGGTTGTGATCGTTGCCCTTGCACTATAAATACCGCGTTAATTATACATCGTGAAAGGAGACAGGGGTACGCATGTGAGGAGGCCACTATTGGCAGCGCGGCACCCATCTGATCTCATCATGTATTCCCATTTTGAATGTCTTCCAAGGAGCAACCTGGGCTCCCGTCGCATTCCTTGCGTCGTCCGGCGTCGCACCGGCTTCTATTTATACTGTCAAACTCCTCGTTCACGAATCGGCACGGGTTCCGGTCTACACTCCTGTCACTCATATACCATAACGCCGACCTAGCGATAAATGTCTTACCAACTGTAATTTTCACAGGCTAAATCCTTCCTCTCTACATGCCCGTTGATTAATCTCACATGCACAGGGTGATTAATGATTTTGCTTTTCGGGTTTTTGTTTTGGCCGGCCATAAGAATGATGTTAATTTCGACCGAATCCACGTGTAGTCAGTTCTTTTTAGTTTTTCGCTGCATGGCGAACACCTTACTTGAATTTATTGCGCTATTCATCCAGAAATTTTACCGCCAGTACCTGTGCTTAGCAATTTGAAAGATTTTAAACAAAAATATCTTTGTCCTACCCTCTGGGCATTAGGTCCATCACCGTATATTTTTGTAGCTCCTTAAAGTGGATCTATCTCCTGCTTCTTTCCATCGTATGCCTTCGTTCCGTTGTTCTTTTCAGATGTTTTTTTACTTACCTTTCTCAAGGAAAGTTTGTTATTATGATGCTCCGTTTGTCTTTAAATTACTGCTTTCGATATCTATCTAGAGATTTCTGATCGATTTTATGGGTAAAATGAGAGATTTAATTATTTTCGGGATAATTTGATCTATAGATAAGACTCCATCGTACATTGGGGTTCCCTGTTTTTTTTTTTGTGAGTTGTGATGCTACATTTTAATATATTTTAACATCTACTGTTTTATTAAAAATAATAATTGTTTGCATGAAACGCTTGCTTGGATTTTTAAGACACTTATATAATAAAGCAACTTAGGTGTCCCAGTTGCCTTATTCACATAATTTTTATGAAAATTTGGGGGTGGCCATTAAATAAATTGTGATGAATAAACGGATGAATTGATTCAAGCGTATTATAGGAGAAATCCCAATTAACTTTTCTTCGCCAAACATGCACAAGTATGAATCATAATAAAGGACGTTTTCCCATCAAAAGTTGGGTGTTAATCGTGACGACCGCAAAACTGATCCACGAACAAAGCGAGCGCACAGGGCCCTCCCGGTTTAGAAGAAGGCACCCACGTGGGGAAATTCGTTGAACGGACGCGATGCAATTCGGGCAGGGGGAGATCCGAACAAATAGGCACCAAATTGAAAACATCTGGTGCTGACATTCAAACAAAAACGGCGCACGTCGACCGGGCTCCATACGAAGGCCAGCTAGAGCCTGCAGGAGACAACCGACAGTGTGTGTTGGATGGAAAAAGTAAGGGTTAGTCGGGTGGTCAGAGGCGTTCTGAGTCATATAAAAAAATATTGATTACTACTATTATTGTAGAGTTTTGCATAGGAAAAATTATTATTACAGAGTGTAGAGAATAAAGTTTTAATTATAAACCCTGTTTCGCTGCAAATTAAATGGTAAGAATAGATAATTAGGTATTAGGTATTATTAGTGCTGTTAAGTTGTTGTAATGCTTTGCCAGGTATTTAAGCATCTAAAGTGTTTTTACGATTAATTTACTATTATTTTTACCTATATAATTTATTTTGTAAATCTTATCCACCTCTATTTGGCACGGCCCTGGTTTCGGTATTGTGGATGCAGCTGCGGGGGTGGTTCGTTTTCTATTCTATCAAGTATCCACCCGTTTATTAAACGCCGCCACCTTGATTATGTTGTAGAGGATTCAATGGATCTCGTATAGAGTTACGCGACCGTTCGTCGTTGTTCTCTACGGTCACCAGGCTCCGCAGTCTGTTTTGTTTTTGTATTGTTTGAATCAAGCCCAAGTTTAATAGTCCTGCAAGGGTGCTCATTACTCTTAATCTTCTTAACCGGTTGTTAATATTATGTTAGGTGCTTTCCCTAATAAGACTTTTACTTGATAGGCTAATAATTATAATTGTAACATGAAACATTTGTTTGACATTTATTTATTTGATATTTTGGGGAGGAGGGTCATAGCAATTTTATTTATATATATCAAGGAATAAAAAGTCATCAGGTTACACAACTTAGTTAGTATGAATAAAGTGGGGAAAAGAGAAATAATAGAGCACCTGTATAATATAAAGGATGAAAAAGACTGTTGTGTTGTAATGTTATATCGCCTTCTTTGTAAGGAAACGCATAATCTCCCTTCCAAAATAAGTTTGGAAGACATATACGTGCACGGTATAAAGAAGCTACCTACTTGACTTGGAAAAATACTCATAGGGATTAGAGTGAAATGAAAATTCGAGTTGCTAATTTTAAGTGTATCCCCTTAGTCTCAGAGCCACTTATTCCAAGGAGGCTGGTGGATGGGTGCTCATGAAATATGCAGTGTTTTAATAGAATACTGGCTTTTCTCGCATGCTTTATCTGGCGGGCCGAGGGGGCCGTGTATATGAATAGCTAATGCGATATCGATCAGGTGACAGGTGGAGGGGTACCTGGACCTGGGGAGTCATACATCATGCCGAGATGCGGGGGTCGGATAGGATACAGCGGCGCGGGAAGCAGGATATGAGCACCTCGGAGGCCAAGACTTGCGAGCCGTCGCAGATAAATCACCACGACAAATTTAATTATCCTGCTGTCTGCGATAAGACCTATCCTGCAGCCGCTGTTAGCTGCTTGTGTTGCTCCTCATAACGCCCCTTTGCTCTAGTCACGGTTGGTGCTGCCGTGCTCTGGGTGCCGCAGTTTTCAGACAAGTTTAGTTACTTGTTCGCCGTTCTGTTTTAGAGAAAATTCAATTTTGCGAAGTGTTTCCACATTCTTAAATTTAATTTACTTATTACTCACATAACCGTCACGTTTGATAATTTTCCAAGTAAAGTAATATTTCACTTTAATTATGTGGTCTAAAGTTAGGTTGAATTGAAATTTTATGGGAAAATTATATTTTCTGCTTGATTCTCATTAAGTATACCTAAAGTATACAAATACAGAGTGGGGAGAAGATTATTTTTACTGTATTCAAGTTTTATATAGAGGGGGAAATATTTTATCACCCCTTGCCCTACACTCAACTATTTTCCAACCAAAATAATTTTGATTTGTAAGGATACCTATATGTGTATTTTGTACAAAAATCAAATAATTTTAGGATGTCGCTATAGGTACACGGGGTGCTATACTTAATAATAGGCCGTAATTCCAGGAGCGCATGCATTCCTGAACCAAATTCAGAAAGGTTCAAATATAGTAATAATATATCCTAAAGAGTCTGATTTTCCAGATATGAACATGTTAAAGTAAAAAAATCGTTTTTTAAATTAATATCTCAAAGATCCTTTTGTCGATTTTGGTGAAATTTGGCTCAGAAAAATATCGAGAGCAAGAAAGTTGAATTTTTTACTTAGCTGCTTAAAACTCCAGAAAAATATAAATTCGTAAACAACAAAAGTCCAAGCCTTTTCCTCAACATCAGTTATCTGGGTCTGTCATTTCAGTAGGTAGGTTCCTATTTTCACAAATTTAAATGTTATAAATTGAACACGCCAGTAGTTCCCCGACATTTTTGTACATAATTGATCTAAACAGTTTTTTTTTTCAGTAAAGTTTTATGATGTTATTATCATTTCCCCCCCACTACTTCGTTATATTTTTGACCAATAAGCAAATGGCAAGCTTTTTGCGTATTACCAAAAGATCATCATTCTAAACTTTTCATTCCCCGCTTAAACAGAAAACAGATGAATATTTATCTAGTGGAAGTGTTCGTTTCGTATGTTACTCCATTCGGATTAGTTCACTTTTTCAATGAAATTGTTTTATTAAAGGAATATACCTATATGTATATTATGTTCATTGTTCCATTACTAGGGCGCATAAACGGATTCCGATGCATTAGCAGGGCCGTTAGTACACGAGTCTCCGCGAACGGCATATGAAAGGGAAGTGTCACTATTTCTGACACTGCCATGTATCACCCCGCTGAAGTACACGATCTCGGAATAACCGTGATGATGTCGGGACGACTGAGAGATGGAAGAGCCATTGAGCAAAACAGAAATCGACGTCCCGAGCCGTTCGCCCAACCGATATCCATCGAACGAATATATCTTCGGCAGCGGTGGCGCGGCGCGACAACCAGACGCCACATTTTTCATCCGATGTAGCGGAGTGATTTTATTTCAGCGATGCATTTCTCTTCTGCATTTATGCACTGATCCCTGCTGAGAACGCCCGGACCGAACTGCATTTGGTTATTCGAGATCTCGTTTGCTCAAGATTCCTTAATGAGTCGAACTAGATCGTCTAAAGATATACACATATTGATTGAATCCGTTCTTTTTTTATGCTTGGCGAGTCTACTTTTAGATTGGGTTGCTTTTACATCGTCGATATTAAATTATCGTATTCTTGGCACAGGTCAACAACTATAAACTAAACTTGCCTAGTTGCAAATGTAGAAGTACGTGATATATCTCTCGCCTTTCGATGTCAATATTAATGTGAAGTAAGCCGGGATATATTTCTGACTCCCAGCAGTTCCATTCATTGTTTTCGGTTTCCACATAAATGGATTAAGGACTAACTCTGATCCCATTCATTCCATGACACAAGAAAAATATCGAAAAGTCCATCAGAGAACAAGTGACTCTTTTCAGGCTTCGCACAAAGAGCGAGAGAGAGATGAATACAGTAAGAGCATGTGACCCAGTTTTCTCGCTGAGATCGGCCATGATGCCTGCAAAGCCATTGTCGGCAAATGGTCTTTGCTGTGTAACCGATTCCGGAGTGCATTGGTTTTGCCTTGCCCGTCCAGTCATTACGGTCCATTACGGCCAAAGTCTTGCTAATGGGCCGTTACTCAATGGCGCAAACAATAACCATCCGTTCTGCTTAGAAAAGATTGATTTCGGGGACGACCGGTGGGCGTAAGTACAACAGAGAGAGCCGTAGAGAGAGAAACGTGGAGAAGAGTAGGAGCGTCGTCGTCGCGACGTCCGTTCGGTCCGTGGCACTATTTCATTTTAATGGTCCCCGCGGTCCCGGATTCCATTAAACTGTTTCTCCTGCGAAGTTTACTTTTGCCACTGGGACCATTAGTTTGATGCAGCAGGAAACAATCCTGCCAGAGGACCGGGATTGATAGATGAACCCAACGCCGTCACGGCCGCTTCCTTCTGCTGCCTCTACAGGACATAACTCAGACGCCTGGCCATTTACTGAAAAGGCGGAAAACAGCTTCGCTCATCGATTCCTTCGCGTCCCGCTCTGGAGACTGTGATATTGACGTCCCCCAATGCACTTTACTTCCTTCCGATAACATTGCATCAGGGAAGATCAACCCGTTTCAGCTCTTTTTAATGTTGTCAGATCATAATTCCATAGTCATTTATATTACATCGGTTAGGGCCTTTTAATCTATGAGAGTCAATTACATATTATCGATTTAAAAACAAACGCGGGAGTCTGCATGGCAGCGTGGATGAATCCTTGATCCTCCGCCTCGTTGGTGGGGGTAGCAGCTGTACAGAGCTGCCATCTAATAAATTGAACAAATCCACCTGTTTGCAGAAGGGAAGCTCCGTCGGCGATTACATGCCATCAGTGTCTCCCGAATTGGGCCGTTTCCAGGGAATCGCTTCCCGCCGCCTCACAACTCTGCCTTTTACAAGCTATTTGAAGTCAATAAAATGATAATGCTCCAATAAAAGCGGTGCGGCAAGCGTCGTCCTAGAGCGACGGGGACGGCTTCCCAGCTAAGTGATTCCGAGACGATGCAAATTGTATCAAGAGAAGAAAGGAAGTGGCGAAACTGCGATAGCGTCACTACCCTCGCCGCCAACCTGCAAATATACAATACGCAGATTTCCTGGACCACTGATGCCTCGACATTAACTCCCAGAGCCTTGAATGCTAATGTAAAGAAGGATAATTAATATTTGGTACGGTTATAGGAATTATTTTATTATAAGATGCGTGTTGTGTTGATAATTTTTTCGGTTTATTAATATTTAAGATTTCGAAAAAGTAACCCACAATTATTATTACGGACATGTTTGTTTATATGTCCGTAAATGAAGTAAAAATAAAGTTCGATAGCTCAGCTTAGGAAAAATATTGTTCCTTTTATTACAAGACTGCATTCACAAATAATTTTTAAAGTTCCCGCGCACTGGACCTGACCTGGCCGCGGCGGCCAGGTCTCAACGGTTAGGTCATACGAAATTTACACGCGGCCAATTTAGCGCGACCGCGCTCATTGAATTTCAGGTAATCAACTGACCGCGCAGCCAGCCTGGGATCCGGGCAATTCATATCATCAGAAATTCGAGCAACGGTTCGTACAACTAGGTATACCTATTTACGTCAAAAGTTGATAACTTTACGGATTTTTTTCTCGTAAATTTGAAAATCTCAACAGACTTATTAAAGTATCACTACAGCAACAGATGCAGCTTTTCATTCTTAAGAAGGTACCTACCCGTATAACATTTCTCTTAAAATACAAAATATATGATTTCACGTGATGTCCCCATGTAGGTACACAAAAAAGATTTGCACAGTTTTGGTATAATGTGACGTCATCATGTAAATGTGAGACGCTCGTGTGTCAGCTGTAATAATAATAATCTTATTTGTCGCCCATAATTTCGTTTTGGGTATAGGTGTCTGTGGGCGCGAAACGATTAAGATAATTCCACTTTTATAATCTTAACCATTAAACGATGAATAACACTTCGGGCAAACTGTCATAATAATGTTGTATTTAAAATCTGGGTCAAGCACGGTTCACAGATACCAGGTAAATACATGTATTTGCATAATCTTCATTTACTCATAAAACTAAAAGATTAACGTTATAGCAATTGGCAGTAAATCAGTGGCGGGAAAAAATTAAAGATATTGAAACACTATTAACAACAGAGTCGTAACAAAACATAAAATATGCAGATATGTTCTCAGATTACCATATAAATTCTCCCCTGGCTCGATAAAATCCTACGACCATTAATGTCCTCCAAGAAGTAAGAAGGCTGGTTGGTAGTTGGTTGGTTTTTACCATGTAGAAGTAGTTGGTAAACAACTCTTGCTCTGTACCGCACAAGAATTCATGAACAGAATGTAGAAAGAATTGAAGTGGACAACCTTGCATTTTCTGGAAATAAGTACCTACCTATATAAAATTCACAAACATGGAAATGTTCACTTGAAATCACTACTGAGATATTAGTAATTATCCAGTAGGATAACGCATACGCGATGCCGGGATATAAATTTCTTGTCGAAGTGTGTGTGTATGTAAATATCCTATTCCGTTCATGAAAGAGAAAGAACCTGCAATAAGACTCTTCAACTTGAACAAGTTTAAAGTTTTGTGATCGGCTGCCAGGTCTGTATTCACTTCTCGACACGGTTCAGCGTCATGACCATTGTTTATTCTCTGCATGACTCGATTATTCTGTTTACAAACAGTTTCTCGATCGTGTCGGGCATTGAGAAAGCCGTTAACTGTCCAACGGAGGACTAACTGCTGCAGCCAAGCCAGTGTAAGTAAACCATCTGGGATTGCGTTATTATAATGACCTTCATGATCGTCTTCATGTCTGCGTATACTCCTCTAACTATGGTTTTAAAGTAAATGTCCTAGAAAATCGGAGAAAAATGCATTTATGCAGGTACCTTGCAAATGTAGATGTGAATGGTGTATTATGGTTAGTTTAGGATGTTGTTCTTACGTCTTCCACAGCTTACGTTGCGGTATAGATCGTAGATCTATCCAGGTGCAAATAGGAAGAACCGAAGAGAAAAAAGGAAGCCGATGGAGTGGATGGACGCCAAACTGCCATCATACTCCGTCGCGTCTGCTTGATATAAACCTAACTACATAAATATGAAATTTGTCGGTCCTTCGAGAGTGAAACGCAAAACAACATGATAATAATACTTGTAATAGGTAAAATACTTTAGAAAACTTGCTACAATCTTGAAGAGGCTCAAGTCAAGACAGAATAATAACAGTGTTTTTAGTCATTTTATTACTGTAGTAGCAAAAGGAAAACATGGAAGCGCATCCCGCATTGTAGAATTAGTACGTGTGACAACACCGCCATAAATGAATCGCTACTGAATCTTGACTGTAGCCATCAAATGGATGACATTGCGAGGGCACTAGTGCTGCCGATGAAATATGATCAGTAACGGGAGAGTACCACTAGGCTATGCTCTGCTGCAGAGGGGTCTGAGACACATAATATGATAATGATGCAGGTTTCTCTTTCTGAAGGGGAAACTCTGGTACGACGACCTTGCCTGTCAAAACGTGAGTGATGATATCGAGTATCGATCAACGACTCCATTCTAAAATAACGATCCTGTATGATGCACTCTGGGTTTTTATTTCGATTCTACCACAGAAACAATAATAATACAGCAATGATATCGATGTAGTGTACACAGCACACCTACACAGTAGTACCTATATATAGCTTAATTTCTTATAGGTCGTTGTTTGGTGTTTCATAGAAACCTTTTTTTAGACTTTTTAACGTTTTTTGTTTTTCACTAATATACCTTGGAAGTCTAGGCTGTTTTCAGAGGCCTTTGAAATTCTTCGCATGTATATAGGTATAAGTCTGAGAAGGTTACCTTATGAAAATTCTTTCATATTTGATTACAGCCAAATGATACCGAGGTATTCGATATTTTAATTTGAAAGTAACCCAAGAACGTTCTCGCTTTGTTGTTCGTCTTCTATACCTACCTACCTACATGATTAATTCTTAATCACTGGCATCCTATTGTAGCACCTGATCACCGAGTTGTTTTTGTTATTATCTTTTCTCTTCTCGTCCCATGAAATTTCTTTGAAGGAAATCCAAATCAAGGTTCAATTCAAGCAAATCGCGCGTTTTTAGCTATACAAATTCTATACGGTCAATTATTCCAGCAGCTTAAAATGCATTAACCTTGGGTGGAACACATATATGTATACCATATACAATACCCCAGGTATTCTTGTGGCCCATCTTGTTGGAGGGGCGAGGAAGACGGTGAAGAATGTGCTTGAGAATACGGAGCTATGTCTATCTGATCGGCGACCCGCTGAGTGTGTATCAAAAGTCACATGGTCGAAACGATATCCTGCTGAGTTAGTATGTCGGACTTGACCGGTTGATTTTAGTTTTAAAGCCTCTGGGAATTGAGGATTCAAGTCCAAATCTGACGATTTATTCTTAGAATTCATGTGGGCATACTTTAAAAATTCGGTTGGGGTGCTTGTATGGTTTTTTGTACACCTGCATATTAAAAATAGTTTTAAGGATTTTTTTTTTCGTGGTATCTTGATGGAACTGATGATATATTTTAATATCTGAAACTCATTCAAATTAATTCTCATCCGGGAAAGAGTTTAAGCTCTTTAACATTTACGCGATGCATGGTGATCTCTGTTATTATAAATTGATATTCATTGAAATTGAAAGGATGATATACCCGTAGCCTATATACCTATATTCATTGCTAAATTTGTATTAATATTCCCTTTCACATCACTAAAACGTTTAAAAGGTGTCGTAAATGATTGTCGTGATGTTGAGTATTATGTTTGACATTTGTCGACAGCGAAGATAAGATCATAACTCGGGGTTTTGTATCTGTATAGTAGGTAACACTAATATGGATCGTATCATGTAGCATTATCGTGGTCATTGTTAACTTGAGTATGTAAATTAACCGAAACCTATGTCGTTGTGCTGAAAACACACCTTTGTAATCTTTATCTTGTTATTAACAATTATTATCCATATGACTGTACATACTCTTATTCATTCTCAAGTTTCTCAAATTGTCCGCTTCATGCTTCATTACGTCTATAATGAGGATTTTAAAAAGAAATGCGACTTATGAGTTTAATTTTTCTCTGAATCGAAATGATTTAATTAATGTTGTCTTTTTCAATTTTTACTTTTTTTTGCCAATCTTTTTAAGCTGTCGAATAATTACTGCTTTTGAATGTTTTGCGAGTAGAGAAAATTTATATTATGAGAATAAGGGTTTTTGTTAGATTGTGCGTAATCTACCCTTCCATTATGAAAAATTATATTAAAAGGCCGCCCTTTTGTCGGGGGTGTCGGCAGTGTTATCTGTTGGAGAGTTTTGCATGAATTTAAATGAACAAATGAGATATTTCACATCCGAACGGTTCCGAATGGCTTTAGGCAGGAGGAATTAATGAAGCTGTAGCAGGCAGTGTTTACTAGATATAAAAGCTACGTTCTCTACCCTTCCCGGTTCGGATAATTGACTTTTAACTAAATGCTAGAAAATGGATAAGTCGTGTTGGGGGGAGCTCGATCGCCTCCGCTAACAAATCTAATCTACTCATCATCCGAATCACGAATTAGACGGTCCCCGGGGAACACTGGGAGCAGTCACTCAGTCAGCCCTTTGCCTTTGCAGATGGCAATTGGCCACTTCGAGGCTCGTTAATGCGAATCATGGTGCACTCACTCGTATGTCGTGTTGTCTCTTATGCAGATTCGATAAACGGAGACTGAATGCCATCAACACCAACCCTATGCAACTGCTAAAGTAGCCCCGGCCTGGCTGCTCCGACTGTCATTCTGTTGTAGTAGTGAGTGGCGGCGATCTTCCTTGATCCGATTTTGTCAACGACAAGCTCTTAGGGTCGCCGACTCTGCACAGATTTATTTAATTTCCGGACTGTAATGAACGACAACCGGCTCTCAGATTTTCTCAATTCATTCCTCCTGGACTCCTGCCTTGTTGCCATTCGGTTGTTTTCAACAAAATATTGATCGTCATGTCAATTGAAAAATAACACTGAAATACGGTGAATAACTTATATATTGAGTCGTTCATTTCAAGATTAGTTAGTCAATACTTGAATACTTGAAAGATTATCTGAAAGCAATACTTAAATAAATAAATCTGCTTTGTGAGTGCACTTAAAAAATCCAAATTAGGGGTCTTCTGAAGCGTTCCGCATTTACTATAAATAGGTATATCAGACATAATTATTATTATAATAGTAGAGTTTAACTAAAACTTTCTTAGTTTTAGTAAATTCTTTAGCTGCTCTCTTAGGCAGCTTATTGACCATCGTATAATAAGTCTTGTGTTTATAACTTTAACTTTTATATGAGAGACGATCGTTATTTTCATCTAAAGTGTAGAGGTTATGCTAGTGTCAGGTCCCATATTGGCCAATTAGATGACATACTATTATCCAATCAAAGTTACCATCTGGCAACGCTCTGAAGATTTCTAGGATGCTCTGACGATTCTGTGCGGGTGTTAATTGTGGCCGTGATCTGTCCTTAGAGCTCCAACAAGGGGCCATGTGGGCGTAATAATGAAATCACTGTTCGGAGTTCCAGACCACAATTCCGTCCAACTAACTAACGTTGTTACCTACTTCCGATTATATTTAATTTCGCTATGACGTTTTGATCATGTTTATTCACTTTGATTTCAGATTGTGATTGATTTAATGATTTTCTCACGTATACAATACCAATCCCAATCCCAATTCCATAATCCGTTGAGAATTAAACATCAAAAGGACTGTCTCTAGTCTTAATAATAATTATTGTTCTTGAAAAGGTCACGGTGTATGTGATCTCTTGTGAGACCATCACTTCTATCATTTATTTCTCTCAGTAGACAAAGTTAAGGGAGTCGGAACTATTCCATTATTTTTGTTAAACCGTAGGCTACAGTAGAGAATGTAGGTATTGTAGATACACCCGCATAGTAGGCTAATGTACGTGATATTGCACGAGCTGTACACTAAATTTTTGTTATATGATCACGTTTGAATTTCCTGCTAATGATTTAAACCTTGTAACGTTTAATACTACACACGATCTGACCAATAATATTCTGCACGAACAACATTCATTAGAAACTTCTTATTCCGTTGTGATACCAGCGAAAACATTTTCTATGTGGTTAGCATAGTAATTCTGGGAAGACATCTGTCTTACTGAAAACTGAAACTTTCGTAGTTGTATCAGTAAGTGTATAGAGGAATTAGATTGGCAATAATTTCTGACATGTTGGTAAAATTCAACGCTTTGAGTAACGCATGATGGAAACCTGAAAGTACAGTTTCAGTTGTTATGTCTGTTGAAAATAATAACCCAACAGATCGTAATAATAATTGTGATATCATTAAAATTCTTGTAATGTATAGGTACGATAATAAATCAACCTATTGTGAATTTGATTAACTCGACAATCAAAATTGTCAAAATTTATATTAATTACTGGTCATGGTATCATCGGACAATGTACCCAACACCCAAACCCATCATTACCTGGGGCAGCCGGCGTGTCATAATGAATCTTAAAAAATTAATAACCCCATCAAATTATCACATAAAAACTCGTCACTTCCGCCCACGGTTCATTTATCCGAAGCAGACAGTTGTTATATCAATTAGCGTATTGGTAAGGTACGCCCTGTATGTTTTATTAAATGTAACGAGGTGCGTAAAAAGCGGCATGAGCGCGAAACTGTTATCGACAACGCGGCATAAACATATACCCCTGCCAAGTGGGCCGTGACGGCTACTGTTTCCGTCTTCCGGTTATTGACATGTGTGTGCTGTACCAGACACAATTCGTTGTGTAAACTCACTGGCAATCCTGAAAAATTATAGGTTATAATTCCTGATATGCCCAATAAATAATTCTCACCCAGTGTTTGCTATCGTATCAAAATTAACAAAAAGTTTGCAATATTTTACCACAATCACAGAAAATGTTTGTTTTTTTTTTATGATAATAAAAATAACAACCGGGAAATACAGACTGATCAGAAATGTTGTGATAAACATGACTTTGTAAGAGTAGTAGATTTCTTACTGCAGTGTTGTAAGTTCTTTTTACAAAGATATGACCAATTTTTGTAAAAATAAAAGTGAAAGTGGCATTGAACATGTGAATAAGTTCGGGGTATATAGACCGAGGTATAGACTAAATTATTCACTTTATTTTCATCGTGCTTATTAAAATAATTAGCTTCAAACTTGGATAAGGTAAACTCTGTAACTCGAAAACTTACCATCGGATTCAATTATTATTATTACGTTTTTTTTTAAGTTTCCCCTAATTTTAATGGGCTCTATAACGCCCTGTATTCGAGGTGCTCAATTTTCTGATCATCCTGTATTTTACTACGTTTTGACATAAAACTGATCTTTCAAATCTCAAAGATGACATTGCAGTCGCTATCATCTTAAAAATTTTGAGGGGCAAAGGGCGACCCCATTTGTGAGACCTCATTTTAAAGGTTTCAATTATCTGCACAAAAATTATGTTAGATTTAAATTTTTTACTACTCGGTTCCGAATTTAAAGATGGTGGGGAGGACTATAAACATCGTTGACAATGTAGATAACTGAAATACCTTTAAAATGAGGTCTCACGTGGCCCCCCTTGTCCTCAAAATTTTGAAGTTGACAGCGATTGCGACGTGATCTTTGACATTTGACAGATCAGTTTTATGTCAAAACGTAGTAAAATCCATGACATTTGATTTAGTTTTTTCAACAAAGTTCAATTTCATTCCGATCGAAAATCAAGGTGTAGAGGCACTGTAGACGTTCTTAGGTACTGACACAAAGACTATCAAAATTGACAACTAACATAATTTTTGTGCGGATAATTTAAGTAGGTACCTTTAGAAAAAGGTCTCACATCACCCCCCATGCCATTTAGAAAATTGAAGTTGACAGCGGCTGCAACGTCAACTTTGACATTTGACATATCAGCTCGGCGTCAAAAATTAGTAAAATCTATGACATTTTATTTAGTTTTTGTTTGAGAGTTGTAAGCTCATTCGGTTAAAAAAGGTCAGGGGTGGACTATAAACGTCCTCACTGCATAACTTACCTAATCTACTTGGACAGAGATTATTAGGCAGATTAATCTACGATGTATTGCAAGTATAATTTTATTTTAAAACAATATTTACTAGTCCATTAGAGCCCATTATTTTATAAAACCCGTCAAAATTCTCCCTATTATGATCATTTACTACCTACTATTATTATCCTTTTGACTTTGTAACGCGTTTGGATTTTTTTTTTGTATTATTACTTTATTATTTATTAAACGAGATTAATAATCATTGATACAATTTGTTACTTTGTTTAATTTTCTATAACAATCCCCTGTCACGTATATACGCGTATAATATATCAGCTTGTTCTTCTCCTACTTCCGTATACGGTATGTGGACGTGTGCACATTTGCCTCAATTCATGGTTTTATAGTTTTAATTTTATTTTAAATTAATAACTGGCATTCTCGTATGACATCATCTGGCCATCACCTTATAAATACAGTTCATTCTAGCGATGAAGACAGGTATCCATTTGAAAATGTATACACATGCAAAGAACCATTCTGCCCATACGTACAAAGTTGAGTGACCATCACATTCTTTTCAAGTATATAATAGACTTGAAAAAAAAACTTGTACCTTAACCGAAGAAGATGTCTACCGCAGTGGTAAACGAAATGTTCCGATCAAATTTCCATGCAAGGACGACAAAAAATCACGGAATCACTCAGGTACATACGGCTCCAACTGCGCATTCTATCAATCAAGTCAATTTTTTTTTTTTGAGACATAGGTGAAATGAATCATTTTTCTCCAATAGAAAAATTCTTCAAAGAAGGGCGCAAAATGAAGGACTGATAACTTTTATTTTGTTATAATTTACAATAATAAATTGATTACTTAAATGAATTAACCTTTACCTATTACTTAAATCTTATTATAAGAGCAAATAATGGACGATGAGGTTGAGAGCCATAAAACTGTAGTAATTGAAACAGCATAAGGACCTGTTAAGGTGATGCTTGAATTGAACTTTCAGCAAGACACGTAACCCTATATGGACCATAAAAAACGTTATGATCCCACAATATCCATAACATTGCAACAGACATACGTATACTTCTTCTACATGAGACCCCACAGCATTCCTTTACAAGTTAATCTTTTGCCAAATTAACTAGGAACAAAGTGTCAGTTCACGGTCATTATTTTCCCCACTTCGAGTCTGCGGTAATAGTATTTCTTTTTTTTATTATTCCGTTTGATTCCCACTGACACTTGTAACTTCCTAAATTTTATATAGCCATTTTATGAACACTCCCGAGAAGTTTATACCGCATAGGATTGCGTGGAAGTCGTAAATTCCCCGTATTCTTTCTGCCATATGTGTAATAGAAGTAGCTTTCTGAAGAGCTGAGAGGGTTATTTTCAGGTTATTACTGCGGAATAAATGATTTTGAAGACATCACGTTGTCGTTTATTTGTTAGCAGGAAAAGTGAAACCTGGGTTTTCATTGATTACGTGGGAATTTGTGAAAAAGTCGAATCATTTGGTGGATTAATAATGTGAATCACAAATTATTAAACCAATGATGAAATACGACGCCATTGACGATGAGAAGTTTCGATGGATTGGATCAAGAACGCAAATTTTTCAAATTGAAGAAAATACAGGGTGCTCATTATCTGGTGACATTCAAATATATCAAAAACTACGCATCGGATCAAGTGGGTAATAAAAGTTGTTTTTCTGGAAGGTGCACATCTAACGATACCAAAATGCCCCCACCACCTAGGGGTCGGAGCAGCGGCTTTTAAATATTAAATGAGAACCCACGTTTATGCAGATTCGGATTTTACGGGTGAAAACAGGCATAGGAAATTACTACCCTTTTGCCTCTCCATGCAGGTGGGGCGGGGGCTACATTTAAAATTTTGGTTAGGAACCCTTATTATTATTACAGTTTCAGGTTTTACGTTATTCAAAAATATGAAAAATGTGTTTGTAATATTTTTTTCGATTCATGATCTGGCACTGAAATTACCTGCCTAACTTTTACCTAAACGGAAAAGATCCACGAATCGAGAAAAATATTTAAGACAAATTCTACGTATTTTTAACTATAAAATCCGAATCTGCAATAAAAAATAAGGGTTCCTGTCCAAAATTTTAAATTACTCCTAGTCACGCTTTAATGGCGGGGGGAGGGGGCAGCAATTTACCACGTGTTTTAACTCGCAGCGATTTTAATTTATTTTTTCGTTATTTTCGTTTACTTCCTTAAGTATTTTGGTTTTGTTTCATAGATAACCTTATATGCATTGCAATTGTTTTGTTGGTTGTTTATTGAAATCAGTTTGGTTATAGTTGAATTTATCGCAGAGGACTGGAGTTTATTTAGTTTTTTAATTCCAAAGGCTTAATACATTCTTGTTGATGTAATCGCTTCATCATTTTTTTTTTGTTCGCAATTTTATACATAGTTTCTTTTACTTGCTTGTTGCTAACCCTACTTCTTGCTTGATGGAAAAGTAATAACAATAATTCATAATTCAATAGTTCATTCTGAATAGGTTAACCAAATTTTTGCCCAGTTTGTGGCGTCCTGATGTTTTTGGAAATAAGAATTTATTCTTCCTTTAACGAAAACACAAAACAATCTCATGACACAATGCAGAAAGCATATACCTACTCATACATAGTTTTATTGTAAAATTTAACATGCGAAACGAATTTGATTTTTGGAAGATTGGTTATGGAGCGCCGACACTCAAATGTAAGCGAAAGCTAAAATAAAAATAAATAAGAAAGATAAAAATACTTGAAAATCGTAGTTACTGTTATACGGGACGATTACTATTATAGCAGTTCGCTGTCGGAAATGGTTTTAGCATGACTGAGTGACGTAAACTTGGCAGGTCCATAACATTCGAAGGTCGCCTGCCTATTAACTGTAGGTACGTGGTACGTGATGTCTGTTGAGTGTTTTAGTGTATAGTATGCTAGTCGAGATCGTAGGATCCGCATAAAATACGTGATGTCACCAGAGACCGAAAAAACCAGACTATACTTTCATGTCGAATTCTTTCAACAGACATCGGCGGCGTCGTAGGCGTAAATAGCCCGGCGGTTTGGAGTTGATAAATAATAGAACCACGCCGGGGGATCATGTAGAGTCAGACGGGGGACCGGAGTTCTCTAGGGTACGACCAGACACGACACTTCACTTTGGCAGGAACAACGCGGCCCCCACATGCAAAAAATGTAGAAACACGACACCTCTCTGACGAGATGATATGTTTTAATGTCTGCATCTGCACCAGACGAGTTGACTCGGCTTTCCCTAATTCCCCGACCTCTCCGCCGCGACGCTATATACCAGGAGCTGCGGTAAGCTTGTTGGGACTACATGGGGGGGGGGAGGGATGTAAAAGTTACTTTAGACGGAGTCTCCGATCTCAATGCATGTAGGTACCTATACCTACTACCACACTAGAGATTCACTGGTATATTTGTGTTCAAATATTTGAACTTCGTAACTCGTTGTGAATGATAACAAGTCTTAAAGAATGTTTGTTTACATATCGAAGTAACATTGTATGATTTTTCAAATGGTATTAAAAGTTTCCAGATATGACAGCCAAAGTGTATGAGTCACGCAATATCAAAACTTGCTTCCGCGTCACGTATAAACTGATTAAATAACTTTTAGTGTCGTTTTTTTGCTAACCAAGCATTTGCAAAAGAAATTAATATCTTCCTGATGTTAGTCCTCCACTCCTATATTGACAAAATAGCGAAACTGTAGGATTTAAATAATGACACAAAAGTAAAAATAATTAAGTTTTGACATGAAAACTATTAAGCTGTTTGACTGATCTGTTAAAACTAGTTAGTTTCATTTCAAAAGTATGCTATACCTATATTGAGCCTTGGATGAATATTTTTTCCACTATGTAAGAACCTGCCTAGACATTTAAAAAAGAGGTTTTTGGTTTTTTTTTTTGATATGCAAATCCAACAAGTTTTCTACGTTTGTCAATTTAGTGTGGTAGGAGTTTTAAGTATGTGTGTGTAGGTATGCCTATAATATGGGTGTGTGTATTAGCGCAGAACCGATACGATACACTTGCAAAGTTCAGCGATGCTTACACAGAAGCCTACCGGGTTTAATGAGAGCCGATAATTACAGAACCACACCCAGCCGCGGTGCTTGTGCATCGTCCTCCGCTTGCTCCCCGACTCCCTAATAAATATGTTTGCATTCAGCTGACGAGCACAAACAGACCTGTTATTATATCGTCAATTAAAATCGTATTACCTTAATATCAATTCTGCTTGTAATACCCACTGTGCTGTCATGCCATTAGTCAAACAAAAGGCGTTAAAGTTACAGGAAACATATTGAACGGATCGCACTATAACTCGTACTTAATAACAATAATGATCTTCATATGGCACCTAAACGTTAAATACTTACCGGTTTTCTGTATATTTATGTCTTTGATTAATTTTCTTGAAATTTGTGCTTTAAACTTTGTTTTTCTCAAAATCTAATGCATATTTTGAATTTGGAGAAAAACTTACACTTGCATATTAAATGCATATTTAGAATTTGAAATAGGTACCTACCTAATTTAGAAAACGAACGGGCACGCAACATTTTTCATATTGTTAAGAGCGATAAGGACGTCTTATCAATCGAAGACAATTTGAGGGGAGGGGGGGGGGAGCGCAGCGTCAATAACAATAATTATTGTCTGACATTGCAAGATCTTAACATTTTGCACCCAAATTTCCCTTCATATTCAGCTATACTTATTCATATTGATGAATAAGCAAGCATACAACATACTTATTATAAAGGTATCGACAGCTATACTTATTCATATTGACGAATAAGCATACAACATAGGTACTTATTATAAAGGTATCGACAGTCCAGTGGTTATATAGGCGTGATATGTAGGTACCATGATCCAAAGTTCTGCGGGTTCGATTCTCAAACAAGTTGATATAGCTGAGCTTTTTTATTTTTTTATATTTTTATTTTAAATGTTTTCCGCATGTTAGAAATCACAAATTTTACCAAAAAAAAACAGCATTTCCAAGACCCCAAGTTTTTTTTTTATTCAAAATCTCATGTTCGGTAAATTTTTCTTTTGAGCTTTTTTTCTATTGTAATGGCACACATACTTACCTTCAAAATTTCGATTCAGGTTGGTTTTGAATGGCTGTTTCTATTCGTGCGGGAAACACAACCCTTGATGAACATTCCAAAGTGATTTGGTTCCCCAGAAAATAAATTTTTATGAGAAGTGGTCACGATGAGTAAAGAATCGAACTTGATATGATTAAGACACCATGGCACGACATTATTCCTACCTTTCCTTCCTCTTGGTGTAAATCTGTAAAAAAAGCTTGGTCAGAAAATTTTCAATGTTCCAGATTTTCTAAATCCTTGCCAAAGCCAGATTACTGATTAAGTGATTGGCCCGCATCTGAACGCGGTCTACTAATCTCAGGTAAAATTTTATGGAGCTGAGCTCCAAACTTGAGGGCAATATTCCAATAAGGATGCGCTCGAAATACAAGAACAGAAGATAAAGTTTTTTAAGTAACGAAAATAGTTCCAATCAGCTGAGAAAATCTCCATTTGTTTCAGGCATTTCCGAAAAGTTTCAAGTATTCTCATTCAATTTTGAATTACTTCTTACACGAACACTCGATATATCCACCACGAGCATGAATGATAAAAAATTGCTTTAATACTAATAATAATATAAATTTAGTAAAAAATAACTCTACATACGAAAAAGACACAACTTTTGCCCATATCCCTATTATACGATACTCCATCTGCTGTTAGAAATCGCCAGGTATGCAGGTTGTGTTGGTATGTATTTTTATACTGACATACATAATACACCAATTAGTGTATTCAATTAGCTCATTACTGGCTTTCCGCTGTAGGTATATATCCTTTTATAATCACCTGTTATTTCCCAATATTTCCATTTAAATCCAAAGATGAGACCAAATATTGCAAATATGGTCATCCATTATAGCAGTATAGTTGATATCTGACTTGTCATAAAGAGTGCTCGAGCATGTGGGTCAGTGTTGAGGAAAGTGTGATTTGGTGTGGCGCTCTCGCTAGCTGGATTGATTTATGGGCCAAGTAGGTATGACACCTCGTAAACCTTCTCCTCATCTCGATCCTGTCATCCTATAGGACTATAGGCAACATTTCCTTGATAAACTGTACGTTCATTAGCCCCATCAACTCATTTCCATCCCTGTCAGTTTAGAAGAAAAAAAACCTTATCAGCAATAGCAATCTTTTCTTATCAATCTATCCTCCTTCGTCTGATGTGTTCTCAATAAACCAGGTTTATCTTATCACTACACATTTTTTTTGTGTCAGGGTGTAATATTATAATTTCATTCATTAAATGGAAATAGTATAGTTACAGTTAATTTCATAGGTAGTTGCTCTTTCGAGCCTTGTTAAGGTTTTTTTTTTGAGGTGTAATTTACAGGCTTGCATATCTTATTATATACTACTTATACAAATTATTTTAGCTGTCGGAATAATAACTTTCAATTAACGTCATGTAAAAAGATGTCGTATAAATATGTATAGGGTACTTTTAAACAAATTAATTACAAGATTATTATTGGCACTATTTTGTTTCGGGGCAGTCACGGTTTATGAATGTAAAACAAGGTGTTCGTTTGCATTCAAAGCGCGCTGTCTATTCTTTTATGCATTAACTTCTATCGATTCTTGAATATTAAGTATCAATATCCATTGAATTAATTCTGTTCTTGTTCAATTTTACTAATTATCAAACAATTTATTGGGGAGTTTTAGGGTATAATGTACGTGAGTTACAACGGATAATAAATACTAATTAATCAAATTGTAAATTGAGAATTTTTTATGAAATAAATTCTACTCCTATTATTATTTACCTTAAAAAAAAAGTTTTACATAGTTAGGTACCTACCTAGTTGTTTTAAGTTTTTAGTACATTTAGTAAAAAGGCTCATTAAAGGAGCCCATGCGTTTAGGATGATAACATAATATTATACATTTATTCACATATTTATTTATTAATCATTTAAAAACCGGCTAGAATTTAATTAATGCAGAATTCATTGATATCAGCGACAATCGCGACTTCTAATCCATTTTTTTTTCGACAGTTGAAAATAACTCTTTATAGGTAAATTATAGGCTCAACGCAAAAATGACATGTGCTTTTGAATAATTGTTAGTAGGTAGTCATACCTATGTACAATTGAGTCTTTCTAACATGATGCCCAGAAAACTTAAAGATAAGTTGCTTGCAACTGCTCCTTAAAGGCATTGGCAAATTTGCTGCGATGTTAAATTAGAGGGTTAAGTCAGTTAAAGATTGTTGGAGTCGGAATTCTCTCATCACAACAGCCGCGATAAGTCATATAACAATTTAGACTGATGTGCATTATGTCAACGAAACTGTAAAATTATAGGTACTAAGCATATGGACAGTGGCGACTGATATGACGTCACCCAGATATTACGCAGGACTATTATATCTCGAGATAGGAAGAAAAGTGACGTTTTTACCATTGTCATCAAAAGAAGCTCAGAAGAATTGAAAAAGGAAAGTTGTTTTTAATAAGTTTCCAATGTATCTACATTATTGGAAAAATATCTAGTGAATATTTTATTATTTTAATAAAGCTTTACATCCAGCCAAACGCTACTCTTGTGTATCACGCCATTCTGAAATTTGACGAATAAAATAAATATATTATAAAATTGCATCATCTGTAAACCAATAAGGAGATTAATTTAGGAGACTCACAATAATTCACTTGGTGATTTGGACTGCATACCTACATAAAGATATAATATACGTTTTCCTAAATGATGGTTTATTCACACTCCAACAAAATTAGGGGTCAATACAACAATAGCTTGAGGGTCGGCTTAGAGACTACGCATGTTTATTAAGTCTAGTGAGTAGTGACAAACTATTTTTCAGTCAATAATTCTGATTACAAGTGGATACGTAAAAGTCAGGAAAATCCATTAAAGTTGAGTGCATAATGATTTGCATTTAATTCGCGAAATTTAATTTTATGTCAAATATCTAGAAACCTGTTAAGATTCCCACAAAAAAATCAAGTGGCTAGAATTCATAAAACTGCACTTTTAGCCTCATTTAACCTCTTCTCTTACTGCTGCAGTCCTAGTTTTACGAGATCCCTGTACTAAACATTGAAAAAAATTCATATACAGGGTGCACCATGTATCTCCTAGCACTAATGAATACAGGGTCGGTTAAACAAGTCCAAAAGAGCGCAATTTTGTGGCCATCTCGATTCCGTCGAGACATACAAGATATCTGTGACCATTCCTGAAATATCCTGAAAAAACTGAAAAATCGAGATTTCTTATTTTTTACATATCTTTTTTATTATTGGAGATTAATAATTAATTTTTTGTGGGCTTACATAAGTCGTCAGGAGCTATCCAACTGACATTTAAAAAATTTTCAAAGCCGACTAGATCCCAGAATTTTCATAGTTAACTTTCGTTTTTCTTATGGCCACGATATTGTTTTTTTATGTTGTTCGGTATAAAAAGAAATCATAAAAACAAAAAATTGTTAAACTTCAAAAAATATATTAAAAAAAATTTTATTCTTCTTTTTTCTTTACAAAAAAGACACATTTTTAGACCGAATTTCATAGATAAATTAAAAAACCATAAGGCAAGCACTATTTAGCCGTATTTTACAAATGTTGACGTTTTTCGACGATTTTTTATTAGATTTTTCTTTGAAAAAATAAGAATAAAAATTAATAAAAATTTTTTTTTAAGTTTATTAATTTTTGTTTTCCATTATTTTTTTCATATCGAACGACATAAAAAAATAATATGGCGGCCATAAGAAAAACAAAAGTTGACTGAAAACTCTTGGATCTAGTAGGCCTTGAAAATTTTTGAAATGTTAGATGGATAGCTCTTAACGGCTTATATAAGTCTACAAAAAATTATTTATTAATTTCCAATAATAAAAAAGATATGAGGAAAATAAGAAATCTCGATTTTTCAGTTTTTTCAGGATATTTCAGGAAAGGTCAGAGATATCTTGCATGTTTTGACGAATTCGAGATGGCCACAAAACTGTGCATCTTTTCTCTAATTTAACCGACCCTGTATCTCTTATAGCGTTCAGGAGATAGCAATATAGAGAAGGATACATGGCGCACCCTGTATAATCGATGAGCGTTCGGGAACAGCTATAACTAAATTTGAATTTACATAATTCATAATATTTCAAACCGCTAAAATTTTCTGAATTTCTGAATTGAAGTAGACATATAGGCGTTTTTCTCGTCACGATTTGATGATTACCTGCTTTTAAAGAATGTAACTATTAGTAGGTATATATTATAACTTAAGAGTAGGTAATTTTTGTTATTTGAATGTTTGCGAATTGCGATTGACCGGTTTTTGCGACTGACGTCATCATTTATACCACAGTATTGTTTCTGATTACAGAGGCCGCCCTCGTCGTCGTTGTCATACGGGGGCCCGGTGAACGACGACGTCCGGTCGCCTGGAACGCCAGGACCCTTGTCTCAACCACCCGCATCGCAACAGAGCCTGGACGCCTCGGATCCTGGTAAGTAACATTAATTAAAATTAAGGCTTTATTAGTCGTAACTCACAGCTTTTAAGTTGATATCTTCGAATTTGCCACGCACTGAAAATTAGTGACTTTACATTACCACGAATAAAATTAACGTGCCCTTAAGACTCATAAAAATTTATTTATTGTTGGCCTTGGAATTTAGGGAATATGATATTCAAAATCATTTCTTAAAAGTTAAAACGTGACTCCAGTAAGGCCAAAATACCCTCTGTTAAAAGACAATTCATGATCAGTAACTCTCGCGCACTGTGATGCTGTGATAAAAATAATCATGTTGCAAGATCTTTTTTTCAAATACCTAGGTACATGACCATTTTGTAAAAATAACAGTGACAACTGCACTGAATATGTGAATAAGTGCTGGTTTCAATGGCAATGAAGGTATTCTAATTTTTTATATTCTAAGTTGAGTTTGGGCTGTTGCCACTAAATTTCTTTCAGATTTAGGCATGTTATCAATTTTCAACATTTTCAATTCCTATGTAAAGAGGTTTTGTAAAAAAAAATGACGAATCATATGGTATCTGTTCCAGAGACAGTAGACTGATTTTTTCACATATTTTTTACATGGTTATTATATTTGGATGAAAAAACTCTGGAACTCTGTAACTTTAAAACTGTAACCATCTGATTCATTTTTTTTAGTTAATTTTTTTTTAATGGGCTCTATTATAGCGCCCTGTATTCGGAGTGCACCAGTTACTGGTTAGCCTGTATAAAATGAAAAGATTGAACGCGAATTTTCGCGATCTATATTATGTAGAATTGTATACCATCATAACGAAAATACAATCGCAATAGGAAACTTAGTATATGGAAGGATTATAGAAATCTGAAAACGGTGTCATCTGTCACATACTTTTGGTGATATACCTTGCCTATATGAAACATACAGTGACAAGAAATAAAACTCCAGTAGGTAGTAGTTCGCAGTAGTTCAAAAGTTTTTAATGAAAAATTCTTATAAAGGGCTTAGGTATGACAGCAAACAGAACGATAGCTGGTAAAGCCAAACGTGCACAGCCCTCAAGTGCTCCTAATCGATTGGTTATAATTTATAACTATCAATTTTATGGATAAATAATTAATAATTACTATTATTATTCTATCAATCAATGTATTAAACAAAGTCAGTTTTATAGGATTATAAAATATATTCCTGCATGTACCTCTAGAACGTATGTGTCCCCTCACAAGATTTAATAAAAGATTCTCTTGAAGTGTTTATCGTATGGAGAATTTTAGTATTTGCTTCCTTATTACACGAATAGGATACAAGAAACGCACCGGATAAAAAAAAAAATTAAAACGAAAGCCTTGGCGTAGAATACTGAAGGGCCAATAAGAATTATTGAACTATTGAATCAATCATTGTGAAAATCGATTGTTCGATACTGATAGTTGATAAATAGGTAGATGTCTAATAATAAGGAAAACTGGATGTGCAATCGATAATGCATGAGTACCTAAGTAGATACACCGACACCGATTGGTTTCATTTTTATGATAGTTTTCTTGTATTTCGTGCTATGACGCATTCTAAGATCATCTCTTGAGTTAACGCGATCTTTATTGTTATAACTCTCGGAATTCTTAACAAGGCGCTATAGAAACCCTTGCCTCCAGGTCAGTGAGTTATATCAGAGTTTGTAACATCAGAGGCACCTTTTCCTCAATTAGGGTAGTTAAAAAAATAACCCCAGTATACGATCTCATCGATTATAGGTAACAATATCTAATGCAATTATGCTGTTTTAACGAATGATGTGTGTCGGTTTAATTTTCACAAGGAGGTACAATTAAATTGTATACTATAAGTACCCACTATCAATGTGCATATAACTCATGATTGAGGCTTGCAAATAATAGTTCTTTTATTTTATGTTTCCTATATTTTTCTAATAAGTCTAACAAAAGTCGACTTCACCTGCTGCAACTTTTATTCATTATTTGTAAATTCAAGTGTCGTTTATAACATTAAATGAGCGAGTATCGATTAAGTCATTAGTGAAACCCTTATCGGTACTTTATTATGCTGGCACTAATGTGGCGGAGTGAAGAAGCTCAAGCAAACTTTTCATTAGGCGATCCCGAGACACCGGACTTTCAATTACGTGAGTAGTTTTTATTAGCTAACTACGTTTGTCGGTACTATTACCTTACACTACGTGCGGCAAATAACCACACTGAATGCGGTTAAATATTACACCGGGTAACGGTCTGTATCGATCTCATTTTTTGTTCACCATGGAATTGGTATTTTGGTGGAAAAAACGGTTGAAATAAGTGAAGAATATAATCATTTCAGTTTAATAATATAATTTAATCAAAATATAGGGCGTGCTGCTGGTGCTGGTGCTGGTGCTGCTAAACTGCAACCATTTTAAAGTATTGTGAGGATTTTCCAGAATTAATTCTTTTAGGTATAGGATGTCGATGTTTGAAAGAAGACGAATTATTTAAAAGATATCTGTAGTCGATTACGAAATTATCACAGCTCTGATTTTCATTGTTTTTTTTATCCCTACCAATTGACTACATCATACTTGCAAGCAGGTGCGAATATTTGGTTTCGAAAATTCAATAAACACATGCAGTTTTTGCATTACAGTTTTCAATCCTCCTCCATCAGAGAATATCAATAAAAAGATATTATCGATGCGCAACAAGGAGACATTTGTTACCCAACAACAAGAGCAGAAAAGTCAAACTCTCTAAATATTTCAAGAAGGTTCTAACAAATGGTCTTTGCTGCTGCGGCGGCGTTTCTCGATTCGCAGGCGAGTCTGTATTATATTTGATTTATGTCCGACCGCAAGTAGTTCCTAACTACCCTTGTGCGGTTTGCGGTGGGACCTCGTAACTACTAACGGTCATCAAAAATTCAAGCTTTTCTTTCCTCTTGATAAGGAAGCCTGTCCCCTATGCCTGGAAGCTAAATGTGTGGCATGAGTTGTCTGTCGTTGATTGTTTTACAAGTTAATAGCCGCCCGTAACCCCAAAACCGAACATTTCCTATGAAAAGTGTTTCCCAATAATTTCCTGCGGTAAATTAATATCTCATGCGATGTGTAAGAAAATAATCATGTGAAATTTGTTACCGCTGCATTGTGTCATTGACGGGGTTGTTTCTAGTTCATAGTTGCCTTTGCATGTAAAAACTTTTAAAGAAAGTTCAAACCCATCTACTTATTCAGTAAGTATTTGATAGTTATTGTTATGAGCCATTGTGAATGTTATTGTGATTAATAATGTGGTATCGGTTGTTTAATAATAATTACCGTAAAAGGAGCACGTTAATTACACCAACGGTTTTCATTTATTTGTTACCTATATTATACAGGGTGTATTATCTATAATATTGGAAAAAAATATTGGTAAAAAAACAAAGATTTAAAGGAAAAAAAATATTTGTACGGACATGCACTATTTGCTATTCTTGTGACACAAGGTGTAAAAAAATTGTTTTTCCAGTTTTATGAAGATATCTCGGAAATAAGTTTCAAGTTGACAATAATTATAACCAAAAGAACGGTTTTTTTGTATAAAATATTGGCGAATTTCAAGTTGCCATTTCAAGTTATGTCGCATAGATATTAGGGGCAAAATACCTCACGGAATATACATATAATCTCCGCCAATGGCACGTTAAAAACAAATTAATTGGTATTAAAGAAGTAGCTATAATATCAATGGTAAGATATGTACAAAAGAGCTGTTACCTACCTCAAACGGTCCCCGAGATGTCTTCGAAAAACTGGAAAAATAATCTTGTATCTCAAATAAAATTATCGTATCTCACCCGCCTAGTGATGGGTAGCCGGGAATATTCCCCTGGAAATTTCCACCGGGAACGGGAAAATTCCCGGGAATTTCCCCAAACCTCAATTCCCGGGAAATAACGGTAATTTTGCTAAAAATAACAAAATTAATAAATTACTGAATATTAGGTTCAGTTTTGTAAATCTAACAACACTGCTAGCTGTTACCATTTACCTTACTCCTTCCCCTTACCCACTAAGCACCATTTGTTACACTTTTATTAGTCATGTGCCTGAGCGGCAGTTATTTTTAATTCTATTACTTTTTTCGAATAAAGATATTAATATTTTTATTTATTTTTTTATTGATTTCATGATTTCTTGCTATCATGAATAAATAAAATGAAATAATAAGCTGAAATTCGCAAAAAAAAAATTGGATCCCGTCGGGATCGGGAATTCTTGGGGAAATTCCCAGAGACATTCCCGGGAAAAATTTCCGGGAATTTACCAAAGATTTCGTCCCCGGAAATTTACCTATCACTACACCCGCCCCTCCCCCTTATCCCATATCTCACACGTTAATGGGAAAGTTTTTATTTATTTTTCCAATATTAAAGGTATACCTATTCCTTCAATCAACGCTATTACCCTGTTATGTCTATCGCTGTGAATAGTCGATGTATAAAAGGTGCGTTACTTGCCCCAATACAATAATGTAATAGAAGAATACAACCAGAGGCATTGGTTTTAAGATCCATTACCTAGTATTTCATGTTTCTGGCATTTTT
The DNA here is from genome assembly GCA_910589415.1 of Malachius bipustulatus. Classification (NCBI taxonomy): domain Eukaryota; kingdom Metazoa; phylum Arthropoda; class Insecta; order Coleoptera; family Melyridae; genus Malachius; species Malachius bipustulatus. The sequence continues at coordinate 53,416,441 of OU342632.1, forward strand.
ACGTTCACTCCACTGAAAGTAAGTACTTCTCATTAAGTGATGTAAGACATTGTAAATCATCTTTTTTGTCAAGATATTGCTTTTTTTTGTTTAGTATTATTTTTGTATTTAATAGGTACATATTGGCTGTCGTGTCCCATCGGTTAAGTTTTTTCGCTGAAGAAGGTTATTTTTTGTAATAATTGTCTATTGCATCTATCTAAGTAGGTAGTTGTTGTTGTTTTTTTTTCGAAATTTCACATAAATATAGGTACTTTATGCTAAGGTAGTGATTTTCGATTTTTATATCAAAATAATGACACAATAATCGCTCTGATTTTTTTATACAGAGATGCTCTAAAACTATAATCAGTAATCGGTAGTTCATTAAAATTATTTATTTATTTTTTTTATAAAATAATCTATAGCTTCGAAATGGCTGTAGTATGTCCTCAAATTCATCAAATTTTCAATTTGACAGACTCTTTCAGTTTATTCTTATTCAGAACTACACACATGTCAAAAATTATTTAATATACTTTTTGGGCATAATTGGTCTTTTATCTACCTGCAAACGAGTAATGAAATTGACTGCAGTAACAGGCGTGCTTATTAGATCAGAGGCCTGTACCTAATTCCACAAAAAAAACTTAGCAACTTGCCACAAAGTTGAGGTGGTTACCTACAGGGTGTCTCTAAAGGGTATACCACCAACGTTTTACCACAGATTTCAGAAAAAAAACATACAGTGTGTCGCATTTAAGATGAAGACACCCCTGTATTTTCGCTGTTTGAAGGAGTCGAAATTCGAAATTTTGTACAGTCATGCAGACTGATGAGCCACACTTTTTACGATAACAAACTGAAATTTGATCTTTAAGCCCCGCCTACTACGTCTTTGCAAAGAGAGCCAATTGTCGGTATTTTGATTCGCGTTAGAGATATTGAAAAAAGTGACTCGAAAAAGTTGTTCTAAATATTGTTTTCTAACTTTGGATACTGAGTTTAATGGCAAAATTAGCATTTTAAATTTTCCATTATTTTGGTCTCACAAGAAATTTTTGAAAATTATATTTTATAATTTGGTAGTTAGTGTCATGGAAAGTACTAATTTAACACTACTGTTTAATTATTTCTTTCCATTGCACTGTAATTACCAAATTAGAAAATAAAATTTTCAAAAATTTTTTGTGAGACCAAAATAATGGAAAATTTAAAATGCTAATTTTGCCATTAAACTCAGTATCCAAAGTTAGAAAACAATTTAGAACAACTTTTTCGAGTCACTTTTTTCAATATCTCTAACGCGAATAAAAATACCGACAATTGGCTCTCTTTGCAAAGACGTAGTAGGCGGAGCTTAAAGATCAAATTTCAATTTGATATCGTAAAAAGTGTGGCTCATCGGTCTGCATGACTGTACAAAATTTCGAACCTCGACTCCTTCAAATAGCGAAAATACAGGGGTGTCTTCATCTTAAATGCGACACACTGTATATGCCGATTTAACCGAAATTATCTATATCCAAAAAGAGGCCCTTTTCAAGATACAGCCCTTGAAAAGGGGTCAACGCAAATACACGTTTTCTAAAATTTGAGAAATTTCAAAATTATATCACCTACTACTATTATTGTTAGGACCTATAAACTGTAATAGTGTTACAAACATTGACATACAGAGTGATCTTGTTTTTGAATTTTCGAACAAGTATGTAGTTATTCAAAATGAATCTGGCAACACTGCGATTGTATAAATGGGAAAGGCCGTACTATTTCTTGCCAAGCCAGTTATGTTTAATTATGTGTGATAATCCCCTCAAAATCGTTTTTCGCCCAACTGAGCTGTGGCATTATCGAGGAACAAAATCCTTGGCCCAACTCGATATCGCCCATAGAATAGTACCTAGTTTCAGTTTCTCTAACGCAGTCTAGAGCCCTCGTGACTTTGTACATAAGCTTTGAGGATTTGACAAGTTATTCGAGGCGCTAGTCTTAAAATATTTAAAAATAATATGAAGATATGTAATGGACTTGGACTTTTGACCCAGTTCGAGAGGTAGTATACTCTGAACGCGAATTTACCTACTTGACACCTTCAAAAAGATATGCCAGTGCTCATGCAGTGTTGCACATTGGTGCAATATGCATGTGCTCGTACCGGTTATAACTACCTATAATTTGGGATCTTTTCTGAAAAAACTGTAATTTATCGTGTCAAGAGGTAAATCAAAACGTAATTTTGACAGGCTTTGGGAAAGAAGTCATGATATCTTAGATTGAATCTGTATAAAACTGTAAGTGTAAGATGATCGATTTCTGATACTTTACAGTTTTACAACTTCAATCAGTAGATATGCTGAGGTATATTTTATATAAGCATTATAAAATATACCTCAGCATTATCTTTTATTTTCGTAAATTCGAGAAGCATCGATAGCGTCGATGAGTTATCAAAGTTATGTTCTTATATATCTCAAATAAATATGGACTAAAATAAAAATACATATTTTAGATCTTATATCTTAATAGCTAACACCTACACCGTAGCTAAAACTGAGATAATTTTACTGCTCCTGACAGAAAACACATCAACGCGTCTCTATTACGCAGCATTTACACTCAGGATGGATGGACAGTAATAATAGATCGGGATAGAGTATAGCCTGGCCTGTCGTCGTGCGTCGGCGTAGCGCCGTCATCGTCATATAGTGGCCGGTCATAAACTCTCATTAGACGTCGCTGAATTGAACTAATGTCACCACAACGTGTGATCGCGGATCGTGTACAATAATAATACACGTCGGAGGGAACAACGCTGTAACGCGAACACGGTGCAGTCATAATATGGATCCGATATTCAAATACAACATCCCGAAGCGTAATCGGAATTTACTGCCGATAGAGCATTACGTTCCTGTCAGGAGTTGATTATAATTAATGTTATTTTTTATATACATAGGTAACACTAGGTGATGTTATACTCTCAAAACGAACGTCACGAAAAAAGCTATTCCATTAAAATTAATTGGAGTAGAACTATGTATTCCAGGTATAAGCTGATTTTTTATTTATAATATAAAATGATTTGTTTAATAATCCACGTCTGCAGCATTTTTTAAAGCCTAGAATACAATTTCGCTCAGTCGGGGTAGATAATGGTATTTTCTTTCCAAAGAAAATAACTACAATTCATTTCCCTGACGTTATAATAATGCAGTAGAGCATTAAAACTTCTAAATTAGACTTTTTTTCGGACGCTTTACCTTGAAACATTTCGATATGGGAAGCCGAAAAATTCTGATGGTTTCCCGGCCGACCCTCTTACCGAAGTTCTCCAATATCTTGCAGTTTTCCATCACGGGGCGAGCGTCGTAGTCTCACTTTCATAAGCGAGCCGAAATAAAACCTAATGGCACGGTAGAGTTCGCGTATTTTTCATCCCCGTTCCTCTTTGTAACATGTCATTCTAAATTGAAAAGGGTGTATATTTATATTTATAAGGCAGGAAAGTCTGCATCCCGGCTTAATATTTTAATATTTTTGTGTTGTAACGTCCCAACGTGTACGAACGGGGCTGAGTTTATCTCGAACGTCGGGGTCGAAACTCCAGACTGAGAAGGGCCTCACTAATGGAAGTTGTTTAAATAACGTGGCGCGCATCCTTCTTCTTCCTCCATGACTTCGCTAATAGCTTGTGGAATGGAATGGAAAACAACTTTCATGAAAACAGCCCTTTTGTAAGCAACTGCGAGATAACTTCCACTATACCGGAACCTTGCTGTCATTGCAGGATCTACGGCAGCGCCCTCTGGCTCGGTCCTCGGTCGATTATTGCAGTTTTTGATGCAGACTATTTTAATACTGATACCTGCAATTTTAACCTGAACCATAGGTATATTTTTTCACGAATCCGATTCTTAAAACTTGAAACCCTGCTCTTTGCTTTCATTGTTTGCAAAAAAAATCTCTACGGAGATAAAATTCATTTTAATTATTTAAATAAAAATAAATAGGCACAAATAAACTTGATTAGATATCACGAAAAAAGGAATCTCTATGGCGAAGATTTACCGATATAACAATAAATTAACCACTTTTGGACACGAATAACGTGAAAGGTACATGACACACCTATACTTAATATATCAAATAAAAATGATCTTAAATAAAAAAATATTTTTATACATATACGTAGGTATACCACGTTAATAAGACAGTAACACTAAAATGTACTTGGAAAGACTATATGGAAATACATAAAACGATAAAACGATAAACGTTTTATAAATAAACGCACATCCTAGGGACTTCCTGTAGATGAAATCAACTTTCCTCTGTACACACCTTACTATTATCGATTGCACGCGACCCACTTTTATCGTCTTAAAACTTTCAAGAATTTTCATAGCATTTAAAAGTTATTTTATTCTTCTTATCCGTGTTAAAAACGTAGGTTACCTATTAAAAAAAAGTAATACTTATTTATTTTCTGTTTTTATCGGTTTTTTTGTAGGGTGTGTGAAATTTTGCTATAGAAACATCTTGATGAGATTATCGCCATTTGTCGCGGATCTACATATAGATTATAAGATCTTTGTCTCTGGTTTATCGGAGTTCAGGCTCTTGGTTAAAATACTACCTTTTTTTAAAACATTATAATAACAGAAAACGTTTCGGGGCCGATTGGTCCCTTGTTCGCTCATAAATATATAAAAATGTAAAAAACTTAAAAATATTAAAAAAAAATTATTAAAGAAAATGACAGAATCAAAGTCAATTTATTTTTTCGAAAATTAAAATTTATAATTTTATATACACCGTTTTTACGACCATTTTATTGTATTAAGTATTTTTTTTTTAATACTTTTAAGTTTTTTACATTTTTAAGTATATACATTATGAGTGAACAAGGGACCAAACATCCCCGAAACATTTCTCTTATATTTTTTTTAAAGTAACATTTTAACTAAGAATCTGAACCCTTCGACCCCCCGATCCCTGCTCCCAAGAAAAAATAAATAAATAAATGAATAATAAAATTATTAAAAAAAAAAAAATACAAAAAATACAAAATTACAAAAAAAAATACAAAAAAAAAGAATAAAAAAAAAATTAAAAAAATAACAAAAAAAATAAAAAAAAACTAAATAAAAAAAATAAATAAAACAAAAAATAGTAATAATAATAATAAAAAAAATCGCCCATTGCATATACATACATATCTTCACTGTATTAAACGTTGTAATTTTCTTTTGTAAGTGAGCCCGACTCCACCAAATCTTTCAAAATATGTCAGGTCAGGTCAGGTTTTGCTTTTGAGTTGCCAAAAGTCTGTGGCTGATAGAGCGGGCGTTCCAATGCCAAAAATTTCACATACATACATACATACATACATACAGTGTGACCCATTTGTTCTTGAAACACCTTGTAGAATCTTAATTTATGGTGCGATTTTAAAGAAATTTCTTTTAAACCATAGAGCTTGATAAACTATATTTTGGGAGAAAAAAGCGTCTCATTCCTACAAAATCCAAGGCCTACTAGATCAGTGTTTACTTGTAAAATCTCAAAAATTCATATTAGCGATTTTTTTAGAAAAAAACTGTGCACGCTACTGGATTCACCAGCCCTCAAAACGGTACTGTACTAAATTTTATTGGAAATGTCAGAGTAAAGGATCTTGCAGTTATTTTAGAAATTCATAATAGAACTCCGAATTTTCATTAATTTATTCGAAAAGGTCAAGAGAGACAAAATAGAAATTGTACATCTAGTTGGTGATAATGTAGGTACTTTAATTTTTTGATTATAATTTTTTATTTATTAATTTATTTTTTTTATATTTTTTTTTATTTTTTTTATTTTTATTTTTACTTTTTTTTTACTTTTTTTTAATTTTAATTTTTACTTATGATATAGCTTTTGTCCTTTTTCAAATTAATTTATGAAAATTCGGAGTATTATTATGAATTTTTAAAATAACTACAAGATCCTTTTTACTCTGACATTTCCAATAAAATTTGGTACAGTACCGTTTTGAGGGCTGGTGAATCCCGTGGCGTGCCCAATTTTTTTCTAAAAAAATCGCTAATATGAATTTTTGAGATTTTACAAGTAAACACTGATCTAGTAGGCCCTGGATATTGTAGGAATGAGACGCTTTTTGCTCCCAAAATATAGTTTATCAAGCTCTATGGTTTAAAAGAATTTTTTTCAAAATCGCACCATAAATTAAGATTCTACAGGGTGTTTCAAGAACAAATGGGTCACACTGTATAACCTGAACCCCAATAAACCAGAAGACAGAAATCAACTGAAGGAAGGTCAATAACGATTAAAAAATGCTGCCATATATCTCTATTTTTGAGTGGCTCACAGCCGCTACATAGGTATTATTAAATGGTACCAGATACATCATTTTTCATTTGAAAAGTTTTCAGCAAGATTTGTAGGTACTTCAGACTGACAGATAAACAAGAAAGCGAGTTAGTAATGCATTTTCATCTCTTAAACATAGCTATGTTTAAAGTTTCCTTTCCAGTCTCGTTTTGCTCTTTGGGTTATTAGTTGAAAATCGATATCAAGATTTGTGCAGACAGACAGCACTAAAAGCGAGTTGATATAAACGTGGTAAAAATTCGAAATTTTTACATTATGCATGATTATGATAAAAAGAGTTACGTCGTCGTTGGAAAGTTTGAATTCTTGTGAAAAATAAACTAGTATACATACCTACCAATACCCATGCAAAGACATATTTATTGATCTACCTTCAAAAAAGTCCTGATTTTTTTTTGCATTTTGGCTAAGTGCACACTTGATGGTATAAAAATTGGTTTTACCATATTTCATCCAACTATTAATACCTATTCTGTTGATTAGGAGAGTGGTAAAGAAAAATACCAACTAAAGAAATTACCAGTTCCACTCAGCACACCTGCTTCATAGTACATCAGCTGAATGTTGCTTTCTAAAAAATAGACTTATAGACATAAATTTAATTAGAAGTTGTTTTGACTCTCGTTGACTCTCGTTTTCCGCCTGTCTATAATTTTTAAGTATGTATTTATAATGAGTTGGTGATGATCCCTGCGAATTGCTGAAAGCGAGGTCACGATGTTGGCGAGGGGCACGATGGCCATATTTTTCTCTAAAAAATTCTTGCATCTTTTAGTGAGATTTGTTGAAATATAATTTATTATAATTTCATCAGATATCGCTTTTGGTGAGATAGCGTGGTAACGAATTCTTCATGCACGATTTAAAGCATTTCAGGTTCTGCTCAATGATAATACAACTGCATGCATTGTTGATGAACGTCAATTACCAATCATGTTTATTTTTATCCCCGCATTCAATTAGCATAAAATGTCACATATGCTGGCTCCGAATGATATATGAACTGCGAGTTGACGCGGCTATAATAGATGTTTGTTTTTATTTGGGCAACTGATAAGAGAGAGGGCCAATTACTCCGAGATCATCTGTGTTGCGTGTTTCAGATAACCTCACATCAATCTGCATTGTGGATGCCTTCGTACTTACATCCTAACAACAATGTTGCCAAACTAACCGTTCTCAAAACTAAGGAATTTAACAATCGAAAAACAGCTATACCTATACTCCTTGAAAAAAAATTCTTAATACTAGCATAAAAACTTAAAATTGAATCTGTTCTATGAGAAACAGTCATTCTTCTACTTCTGTCTTATTGTGTGTACAAATCAGTCTTTTTTTATATGCTTCTTTGGCAACACAGACAACTAGGGAAGTTTGTAACTCAGTATCAATCGACGCATAAACGATCCGTTGTTCCAAGAAGAAACTCCTTATCAATGTCTTATTTTTCCATTGAATTACATTTGTTTCTTCCGATCCCTTTCACTAATAAGTAAACATAAGCGATACGGTGTAGATTAAGACTGAGATTGCTGGCAGTCTAATTAAAAGAAAACAAAAGAGTCCTTCTCGATAGGCTTGTCGTTGTAAACAAGATTTCTTGAATGAAGATTGTGTTCAATAACCCAGATTGTCATGAAGTGACGTTAGACTCACTAATGAGCTGTAATTAATTTATGGCTATAAAGATATTTCAAGATACGCTTCATACAAGTATTAGAAATTGAAAATTTAGCCTTTTAAATTCTCAGGAGATTTAATCAAGAAGTTCTAGAATAGTTCCAAATAAGGCTGGTAATATCTCAGTAATTTGTCACTTTAAGGCAGGCGTTTGTATTGTAAAAAAAATTCATGAGAAGATGTGCAAAATATGCTAGAAAGGTGAAACGATGTTACCTCTATTCGATTTTTTTTTATTATCAACTATATGTATACGTAGGATGCTGTTGATCGCTTACTGTACTAAGTCAAGGCGTATAGATAAATTAATTATTATCGAATATTAACAAGTTGTTAAAAAATCGTTTGTCAGAATTTGTGGTGGCTTTTCGATTGTGAATTAAGATTTTATTTATTCCATTAACCTCTGACTCTTTAATAAGCTTTCCCACCAGCTAAAAACTCTTTCAAGAAATGAGCTTACTTATTATATCCTTTTCACTATAAATGAAATGATCGCTACGACTGTCTTGATGGCAAATGTTGGTTTTTCTGAAAAATTTTCAATAAATTGTTTCGGTAACCCAAACAAACAGATTATGTAAATTCTAAAAGGGCTATATCAAACCTCGATTTAACTGTATAGCAGATTACAGTATACCTATATTACTATATACTGATTATGGTGTGATAAACACCACATCTTCCTATAGGCATTAGGTATAAAATTTCTGCACCAAAAGATAAATAAAGGAGTCAAACGAATAACTTAATCGCAGAGAAGGAATTTTCCAAATAAAATTGCGTGAAATAGTAAAGTGGTGCGGAGTAAATTTGCTGCTCATAAAAATTTAGCAAGGGCCAAATTCAGATGCCTGCGTTGAATAATTGAATAGCCAGGCCACGATAACATTTATAAAGCTGTCGATATTTTCTTGTCCGTATGATACAAACATTACGGACCCGTGCCAAGTCTATGTCGTTTCATGTGAGTGCGAGAGAGACGACCAGTTGGTGGTCATTACGGGTCTGCCTTTCGGCAGAGGTGCCGCCGCCGTAGTATCGGCCTATTTGTTATCGCCGCCTCCACAGACCCCGGGGAACGCCTGATAAAAACAAATGACATCGACGACGTTGCCATCCCGATGGAAATGACTTCGGTTCCGCAGCACTTACTTATTCATTTCACGAAACGAACTTTTAAATTGTGTAATTTAACGAACACGCTTCTTATTTCTCCCCTCCCGCGCCACCCCCGGACAATGGAGCGATGCTAGAGACCGCTCCTGGAAAAACCGATGAAACATTGTTGCCAATTCAGATTAAATTTTGATATCAATTGGAATAATTATTTAAAATCGTCATGGTAGGTAAATAGGTATCAAAGAGTAAATATCACTAATTTTCCTTTATTATTATTAGTGCCAAAGTGTAAAGTAAAGCTAATCCGCGGCAATCGTATAGAGCAGACGGCTGTTTCTGAACGATGGCTGAAAAATGAGCTAAATTGTCATGATACGATCTTCGGCGTGGGGTTGAACTTTTTGTGAGAGATACAAAATACTTCAGTATCGAGGAACTTTACTTCAACATAATAACATGATGGTTTTGTTTATTTATTATTCATTCGTGTTAAAAAACGAGTCTTTACGGGCTTCTCTGACAAGAAGAAAGTATTATACTTAGTTATACTCTTTGTTATGTGCGTAAGTGTTAATAAGTGCAATAACGTGAGTTAATATAATTATTTTAGTAAAATGAAACGAATAATGCGCCATCCCATGTGCAACATTTTATTAAAGTTTTTATCAGCCGCGGCAACATTGGATCGCGGGGACATTTTCATCTCGTCGCAGTTAGACAAAGCGACTACGGGGGAATAAATCGGCAAGCTTAATTAAGATATTGGGCAGCGGCGAGGAGATATTCTTTTGTTTCGGCGGAACCCGGGCGCGATTCATCACGCTATCGCTAATGAACATTTTAAATTTGCTGCTGAAACAGATAAGGAGGCGACTCTTTCCTCGTCTATATAATCAGCCTCTGCCCGGACTCGGGCGCCACCACTCTAATTAGCATTCTCTCTCTAGAGTCTAGATGACCGAAGTGCGATTGCAATTCTAACTTCCCGATGAACGTATCTTCTCTAATCTCCCCGCTGTTCGGTCTTCGTTGCTCTGCTGTTTCATTTTAAATTTAAATTGCGAACAAGTAATTCCGGATCGCTATCGTCGTGATAGCCTCCAGGCAACGCCGTGGAAATATTGTCGCAATAGAAAGGATAATTAACTGCACCTCTATATAATGCAAGGCGCCGGATGCAGCCCTGACCATCGTCGGCGCACCTGCTGCCACTCGCCGTACTCTGTTGCAAATAACGCAAGGGAAGATAATTCAGCATAGTTGTAGTTTATTGCCCCATTCGTCTTCATGGGGAAAACTCTTTTACACTGATGCACCAGTTGCATTGTACAATCCAATAACGTTGAGAATACCTACATTGTAATTTTTTATGTGGGGAGTAAGGTGGCGATATCGTTATACGAACGAAAAAACTAGATGTGTATTTTGTATTTTGTATGATTTTGTACATCGTATAAAAGGTGAAAACTAAAAAGTCCTTAAAATATGTCGCTTTTTTTTGTATTAGGTAGTAAAATGAAATTTGAAATCACGTCCATTTGAAAACTGTTTGTTGTGAACTAAGGAGAACGGTGTAATTGTTATATATGCAGCTATAAACATGTGTCTTTCAATTATTGTATGCGACATGAAAATCATACAACACGTCAAGAGCAGTATTTTCTGCACGAGTTCTAGAAATAGGTATTTGTTGCCATGGTTTAGTTTAAAACATTGTTACTTATTTTCAAGGACTGTGTACCTATTCGATTTCTAATTAATAAAAGTGACACCTTTCAGTTGCACGGCGCTTTGCACGGGGAATGCGATAAAACAAATTCTTGCACGAAATGAATCTAAATATCCATTTCCATGGAAAACTCGTAGATAATAGAAATATCCATATCAATAGGGAATTTTTGTTTCATAAAATAATTCAGAAAAAGTGTTCTCTTAAAATACTTGTGTAACCCTATATTGGCAGTTCTTATTAATAGAGCAGCTGAAATCTAAATATTGTAACGTAGTTTACCTTATTTTTAATTCCTTCACCCTGTCCTCAAAACATTTCTTCTCCTATATATACCGGCGTTTCTCAATTGGGCGAAATTACCTGAGTAACCTTTCGTCACGACGGGGGTCCTTATAATCCGGGAGTTCAATTGGGCGAAGGAATTTCTAAATATCGTTGAGTTATTTGCATGCTCTTGTATGGCTACGTTGCCAGATTTTACAGAAATTCCGATTTTCTACATTAAATAAAATTGAAATAAATAAATAAATAATATTAATACTTGATGCATTATTTTTTTAAGTTCTATCAAATACATCATCAAGCCCTTAGTGCATTTACAATTATTATTTTATACTATACCTACAGCAGAAACATGAAACATCAATAGAAAAGTAATATACATATAATGAATATGGCGATACACATTATAATTATTAATTATAGTGGTTATTTATTATGTTTTTTTCCGCACTAAAACTCACCGGTAAGCCATAGGTCTTTGGTCAGGGTAGGTTTTTTTTTAAATTTTTTTTTCACCTGACCAAAGACCTGACTTACCGATGACGCCTAAAGTGCAACATAGCCATAGGTAGGTACGTACCTACTGCCTACTCGACTTCAATTATTAATAATAAATTGATTAGGTATACCTATCCGATCTACTAAAAGCACCACTAAATAAATCTGGCAACACTGCTATTTATATGAGCAAGGCCGCACATGTATTTCTTGTCTGTCCAGTTATCTCTTTTAATCCCCTAGTTTCTCGTTTGTCGCCCAATTGACCCCTGGGATTAGTGAATAACAAAATCCTTCGCCCAATTCGGTATCGCCCATATATACTTGCTCAATTATTGAACTGTCTCTGATAACATTCAAAACTACTCTATAACTGTTCACTGGCTCACTTGTCCTCTTTCTTGCTTTTATCAACTCACACTAACTGAGTTCTTCTTGTTATAATAAAACCCTGGACTCTGTTCGCTTACTATATCCTTCTACCTCTCCAGGTTAGCTAATATCTTTCATAACATCTCCAACTGTTATACTGACTTACTATACGCAGACTGCGTTCTTTATATACCATGAAGGTAACTACTATATAGAATGATATTCCCGAAGCATATGTCGGGAATTGGCAGCTACCGTTTTCGACCGAGATCGAGTGCCTCGGTCCTAGAGTTATTCGAGATTCTAGAGACATGAACCTACAAAATGACAGAGAACACTCAGGACAGTAACATATCATGTCAACTGTCTAGAACAGTTGACGAAAGTTCCATACGACCACATTCTAAATTCCATCACTACGCGACTTAAGAAGAACAGATGTTCAATGTCTCTAACCCCAGTTCCAAACCCACCAGTAAAATAATATGATAATTTTCTTTAATATAGGCCTCTACCGAATATTGGTTTAGTTATATTAGACTTTATTATATTGTAAAGGTAGGTATATGTAATTATTTGGGAATAATGGATGCTTAAATAATTACGGTTTAATATTTTTTATAAATGCTTCAATAAAAAAGGATTAGAGGATAGTGTTTGATTGATTAGGGGAAATTGTATGCAAAACTTCGATCGAAATATAAAATAAAGTAACTTTCAATGGTAATAATTTGTATTATCATCATCAACTTATTTCAGAATTGTTTAGGTGCCATACTCGCTTACCTTAGGTATAATGAAGAATGGGAGAGTCATTTCATTTCCAAAAGAAAATAACATTTCATTTGAAAATTTCAATAAACGGTTTTTGTTTTCAGCTTTTCGATCCATTAGATTACGTTACTTTTTTATATTATTAAGGCAACTTCTCTTTACCGCGCGACGTTAAATGACCCTTTTTCTATAGAACGAAATTACTTTCGAGAAATGACTTCATCGGGTAATTTTTTTCAAGCAATGTTCCCCGAGGTATGCTAATTAGGAATGAACGAATTCACATTTAATCGTATCCAAATGAAACGAAGAGGCGAATGCCCCGAATAATATTAATAATAAGTAAGTTGAAAAGTTCTCCAGTTTGAGAAACAAATTCAGCAGCCTTGATCAAAATAATCCGAGTTCATTTGAGCAGAATAAATGTTATCTGACAAACTCGATACGGGGCACTAGACAAAACCCATTAGGTGATACTATCTCTAATACTGTGATAGGGTCGGCCGAAGACGCGGAGCCAACTTTCCTGCGCTGCGACGGTTGGGGACGTGCGGTAGCAGAAATACACTTTGTATAAAGATCCCGGCAGCGCGAAGGAAGATCCGAGCAAGCGTCGAACCGCGAGCTATTATTGTGGCCACCGCTCCGGGCCTCTTTGTCATCCGAGACACAAGAACTTGTTATCAACGGGAACCGGGAACGAGCTAAGACGTCGCATCTTGGTTCGTCACCTTACCACGCTTAATTAAACTGCTCAAAAGCAATCGTGATTGTATCGCGGAAAGTAAGATTTAAAGATAAGAACGACGATCTGTTCTGCATCCTCTTACTTATAGAGTATGTATTATAACGTCAACGCTTTGACTTTCATTATAAATAACTATTAGAAGTAGGAATTTCGAAGAAACGTCGTGAACATTATCATGTAACTGATTTTCCGTTACAGGCTCGTTTATAAAGTAAATTCAGACTCTGCTATTTATTACAGAAACTATATCTTATTTAACACACTACACACTACACACAGATCTAGTTATTTATTTTGAGGCTTAATTCTATAATTTATTGTCTAAAAGTAGTAATACATATTCAGCGTAGTGGGTCATTGTATACTCAAAATTCAATAAAACAACAATAAAATTTTGGTCAATGAGTATATATATTAAGATCTTGTCGACCGGTTTCGGGTTACTAGCCCATCCTCAGGACAACAACTGAAAGTGATGAATAAAGATGTTGTAACAATAATTTACATGAAATTTAAGTAACCATATAGTCAAAAAATTCAAACAACTCACTTGTCAGTTTACAAATTCCGCAGTTAGAGCAAAATACATTTTCATCATAAGGATGATTTTATTGTTTTTTTATTGTTGTAAATTGTAAAATTTTATTGTTGTTTTATGTAATACATATTATCCAAAAGTGCTATCGTAATGCTTGATTTGTCAATTTTTCAACCCACTTCATAGTGGTTGTGGACTATTTATAAGGGACTGCTCCATGCTGGTCGACGTCCATATGAATATGAATACAAAATTCTGGTTGAGCCGCTGTAAGTCACCGTTTCTCAGATGCTGCATGAGGTATAATTATGCGAACATGATGTTTCATTATGAATGACGACTCCCCCTATCTCGCCTGGGCAAGCTCAAGCACAGTACGGTCCTGTATAAAGTGCAAACATTCCTCATGGTCACCCGCTCTAGCCATCAGTAATGACGATTTGCAATTTATAATAAGAGCAATAATTAAAGCTCTTATTAGTTCGATTTTAAGCTTACAGGAGTTTTAAAAGGAATCCTTAAATCTTGGAGAATTTTTTTTCTTGTATCTGCGAACAAATATTATACAAGATAAAGAGACTTACGAAATAATTTCATTTAGATTCCCGCAAAACAATATGTACTTCCTCAAATCAATTCTTCCATCGATTTTGGCAACAACAGCGCTTTGATTTCATGCACAACGCATGTAATATTGAAAAAAAATTATTTAATAACATGAATATCGGTTTGTCGGAGTATGTATTAATTAGTGTACCTTCCTTTAGTGGTAGGTTGCGTGCTGAATTCCTGAAAGCTATATCACTTATTAGATTATACACCCAGTTGTGGCGTTGTGGTTAAACGGTGACTGGGTTTGGTAATACGCAGGAAATGTATCAAAAGAAATTCGTATGTCAATGGTTGAAATTAAACAAAAAAAGTTTTCAATTACCTTAAGAAATATGTATGTATTACACGGGGGGTACGAGATGATGACAAGTAAATTGGTGGAATTATTCCGGTTAAAAGGAGCACTTTTAAATTGTAAGCGTGCACAGCAATAATTATCCACTTTGAGGGGACAGGCAAGGTGGAGGCGGTTGCGGCGACGCTGCGGTTGTATGCACTCGTTTGTCTAATTCAAATAGGATCTCCGGTCTTTTTGTTGGAGGGATTATGCTGTAGCGGAACTCCGGGAAATATTGGAACAAAAGTTGACGAGGCGGAAAGAAGGAAAGCCTAACTCCGCCGCCGCCCCCGAAACAGGCCGAACTAGCGGAGCGTGCATGCAGAATTCGGGAAGAGAATAAGAGTCGGAACCATTACCGCGTTATGGTATTACTCCGTTGAGTGTTAAACACTCCCTCTAAAGCCTCCTTGCCGGCTTTTCTTTCGCCACACTTTTGCGAATAAAACCACAATACAAACACAATCAGTATTATGACGCGCCGCTCCAACACCGACGCTCGTCGAACGGTAAATTGCTAGGAAGTCTTCTTCTGTTCTCGGCTTACACGATTTCTGCTCTACCAAGGATCTTTCGAAACTTTATCTGCATCCTAGAGAAAAACTTGTAAATTTTTATTATTACTTGTATTCGTTTTTCTTTGAGAAAATAAATAGAACAATAACTAGAAATTAAATAACTTATTGGACAAAACAAAAAAATGTCCCCTATTAGCTTTGAATTTAATTTCATATATTTTTTCAATGCATCAGCAGCTCGATTATCCGAACTATAATGTGAACCAAACCCCTGCATTTAGGATGCCTGCGTAAAAATTCGGAAAATTCGGAGTTTTTTGGAAATTTAAAATTGCTTGCCTGGAAAATTAACATTTTCAAGTTATCTAATTGTAGTATTGAGGGGACCCATATAATAATTTCGTAGTATTGCATATATACATGCAGTGCTTCCCAAAAGTAACGGATAAATTCAATAAACTCGCATGAAGACGTTTTTTTTTTTTTGCTGGGACACGTCATTCGTTATTTTTGATTTGCCATCCAAGCATGTCTTTTTCGACCCCCCACCCTTTCCCTCCCAAGGAGTAGCTACCCCAACTGTAAAAATTCAAATGGCTAGGTACCCCTTACGATACCTTGATTGATAGATAGAAAAAAAACATTAACGAAAATATTCACCAAAATGTGATCGAATAAGGAAAGAAAGAAAATAAATAAAAGATAAATAAATAAAATAATTTGAAGCCTTTAGCGCAAGATTAGGGCATTATCTTGCTGTTAACGGACAACATTTTGAACATTTAATTTAAATGATTTTCTTTTCTTGTGTAATTTCTCGAAGACCAGTTTAAATTTTAATAACGCTTCAGTATATAGATATTTATTTCCTTATAGTCGATCACATTTTGGTGAATATTTTCGTTAATTATAAACCGATTTGAATTTTTTTATCTTGTTTTATTCGGGATGAAAAAACCTATCAATCAAGGTATCGTAAGGGGTACCTTGCCATTTGAATTTTTACAGTTGGGGTTGCTACCCCTTGGGAGGGAAAGGGTGGGGGGGTCGAAAAAGACATGCTTGGATGGCAAATCAAAAATAACGATTGACGTGTCCAAGCAAAAAAAAACGCCATCATACGATTTTATTGAATTTATCCGTTACTTTTTGTACACGCATTCCTAATGGAAAAATTCTGAAATACCTATACTCAGGGATAACAGTCTGTTTTGCATGTGGTGAAATATTTTTGTAGTATGAAATATTTCCTTGTTCTCTTCAATATAAAATACTTGCATTATGTATTTGAGTACCTAATTGCAAAAATTATATTTTATACTTTGTTAACTAAGCCAAAAAAAGGATATCTATGCATAAATCAATTAAATAATTTAATTCAACATGGTGATGCATGTATTATGCACGCATGTATTGAATTTCGAAATGACTCAGGCCCTTAGTGTAAGTATCTATATAATGAAGGTAGGGGCAGGGGCTGAATCGTATCATTTCGGTAACGATAAGTATCCCATATCTGGAGTGACAAGGCCGCTCGTTGTTATGTTGATGGCGTCATAGTTTGAATTTCAAATTGGTTGGGGTGGCTGTATGTTTTTTACGCGACCATCAGAATTACAAAACGGGCCCCGTGCGCATCTATTGTAGGGTGTCGCGGCGCTTGTAATGGAAAATAACCTAAGACCGTGACGGTCATTAACGCGGGGGAGATAACGGGGACTCCCCTGGAATCCGGTCACAAAAGATGACTCTCCCGTCTGATGAAAAGCGATCGTCTTATATTTATTGGCATGATGCTTTGTTCGAACCATGGTCGAACTATTTACATTTTTTTATAATAAAATACAAGATTGCAAATCTGGCAACTTTTTTGACAATCAACTTATGTATATACCTATACGATAATGATATAATATTGTCATTATACAAAATTTAAAATTTGTGTAAGATTTAATAAATCCATGTATTGTAGCCATTGTTTAGTTGTTGTTTGTGCTCATCAGGTGTGTCGACTCGACACACCTCTAATTAATGACTATACGGTAATTTTTTTAACGTAGGGTGGAAAATTTTTTTTTGATCCTTTGCGGATTCAGGCACACTTAAATTGTCTTTAATATTATAATGAAAGTTCAAAAGATAACTATGTGGTAATTTTTTTTATTATTTATAACAACTGATTTCTCATAATGCTTTGACTCTATGAATGCTATAGGTACAAATTTTCAACCAATCACGTATTTTGAAATATAACTCCGAGAGTATAATATATGTATATGTATATAGTTTTTCATATGGATGTTTTGGAATTATTGTGAATATAAAGAAGTTTTTTGTTGTACCAAAAATACGGAAACTATAAAAATGAATGGGCACCTAGCATTACCCTGTGCGATGATTAAGTAGAATTATTCTTGCATTTTTTGGCGGAAAAGAAAACCAAAAAACTAAAAATGCAAAAATGCGATCTCCTTTCCCTCGTGGAAACTTTGCCATTTTGATTTTAAGAGATGAATTGTTTTTTACGACGTTTATTAACATTTTATCGAAAAAAGTGTAGATAATAACTAACCTTGCGGGTAAAAATCTCTACAAATCTGCATCAATGCAATTTTCTCATATTTGCAATAGTTAATCAACTACAGGTTTTTTTTTTCATTTGAGAAAAAGGGGGGTGAAAAATCCTTAATTTTGGAATAATTCTTTTTTATCGCGATCTGGAAATAATTTTAACAAAAGTTGTACCTATAGGTACCTGTAGTTCAATAACTACTTATTGGAAATATAAGAAAATTGCATATATAGATGCAAATTTGTAGAGAATTTTTCCCCGAAAAGTAACTTACTACACTTTTTTCGATAAAAGTCAATTAAGGTCTTAAAAAATAAAAAAAACTAATTAATTCCCTAAAACCAAAAAGGTGGATTTTTCACAAGAGGTAGGAGGTCGGGTTTTTGGATTTAAACCATCGACCACCTAACATCCACATAAAATTCCGTTTTTCCCGCTTTGTTTGCAAAATTGATTGCATTATTCGTCTAATTTTCCTGGAAAACATTTTTAGTGTAAATTTGAAGGTTATTGGTTATGTTAAAAAGTGGCCTCTATAAAAGTTGTACATTTTGCATATGATCGGACTTTTTGAACAGCCCTTGGTGCCTATATCTACTCCACATAAACCCTCCCCATAAAAGTCGAGGTAGGTAATAATTTTTATTTTTTCTTCGGTTAATTCGATCGGTCTATACCTATACGTTTTTGTGCGCATGCAGATTCTCAGAAAGGGGCAGTTTTATAAAAATTCTCCGTCGATATTTATAGTTCTCTTTTATGTGTAAAAATTCTGGATTATAATATTGATTAGAAGTCATTTCTTACTTCCAATTCTTTCTGCAACGACGTATCATAATATCCAAGTA
Source organism: Malachius bipustulatus (assembly GCA_910589415.1). Taxonomy (NCBI): domain Eukaryota; kingdom Metazoa; phylum Arthropoda; class Insecta; order Coleoptera; family Melyridae; genus Malachius; species Malachius bipustulatus. Next base: position 53,435,452 of record OU342632.1, read on the forward strand.
TTGAAATCGAAGAGCTATAAGGGCTTGAAGGATGGTCTATCAGATAACTTCGTAAAGGACACTCGACACCTTAAGCGTCCTCGACTGGGGAAGAGTCTAGATTTCAAGCATCTATTCGGTGGCTGGCCTAAATCGAATTATCTTCCTCTCGAACACATGCTCCTGCATAAGCCGAGTATCATTTATAACCGCTCCTGCCTTTGATGGAAAAAGTTGACATGAAACTGTACATTATGATTTATCCGGCGATAATCAAATCACAAACATTACATTGACGACGCCGCATTAATGAAACCCTGTAATATCGGCAAATAATAGCAGTCGTTATAGCATCGTCGGCGTCGAGCTTTTACAGACTATAAAATTGTCGCAACTTGCAAGTACAAAGAGATCAAACGCGGCGTTATATATTTATCTAAGTTTTATGATTAATTTGAATGTTGGCCTGTTATTATTTCAGGTTGCTTGCGGAGAATGCGTTTACGAGGCCTTTGTGGCGCTCGGCAGTGTCAACAATGAACCGCGTAACAGCTCTTCCGTGGACGACTAACACCAACAAACACACGTTAGAAAATTTTTAGAATCTATTCTAGCATGGGTGCGCTCAATCTTGTCTATATAATCATTACATGGATACATTGCACGCAATGCACAATAAAACCAAGTAGTCTAGAGATTATCCAGGCATCCTCTTTCAATAACTCTTTCATTGAATCGCACGGGGAAGTCTTTCTTTTTCCAAACCTTTTCGGTTTTTACTTTTAAATGTGCATTTTAGTACTCGCTCACTTCCCTCACAAATAGGTAAAATTATAATTTATTTAAAAAAGTCATAATTTATTGTAAATGTCCTAAAGTACCTACATATATACAAGTAGAGGTTGAGAAATTTTTTATACTTCAGTTACGTACTTTATCACAGTATACCTATACCTGTCCTATAATATTATAGGTAAAATATTCTAAGAGATTTGGTGCCCAAGTATTGTGAACACATTTGGGCAGTTACCTCTGTATAGTAAGACATCCACGATTCTTTCAGAAAAAAGTTATACCGTATGCAGATGTGGTGGTGAAAGTGTAGAGGAAAAATTATAAAAACACTTTTGATGCTCTTTTAAAGGTTTTTTTTGGTTTTTTTTTTCTGTGAAAGTGAAACCGGCAATACAAAAAAATGTTCTCTTTGAGGCTCACAAAAAGCGGATGCAAAGCAGTAATCATATTACAAACTTGAAAAGTTATGGATGAAAAATAATCCTTCTGAGTGACAATGTCCATTTCTATGTGATATGACGTACTGATGCCCATGCATGATTTTTTCACAAAGCTACCCACAATGTGGACCAAAAGTGACAAACTTCTACTCTAAAGAATCGTTGAGGTGTTTTTTTAGTTGTTATGAAGACACGACTGACGTAAATGGGTGCTAGCTTGATAACGCTACAAGTTAATTGCCATATAGAGACTATACATAAACGGAAGAAATCTCCTCATCCATAGGAGGTGTGTTTCTTCAAACAGGATTTTAGAACGTTAGAAAATAACTGGTGTTCTGAGGAGAAAGTTTCCTGGATCAATTGGAAATCCGTTATGGAAGATCTTTCGATTTAAATGAACTTCATGGAATAAACTTTGAAACTCATGATATGGAAGCCTCAACTTTTTGCCATCATTTAGAGAGGCCTTCATGGAAATTTCTTTAAAAATGCTTAAAAAAATATGCACTCACATTTTTTTTATTATTATTATAGAAAACTTTTCTGGTTCTATTTCTCACGTTGCCATATATGAAAATAAACAGAACTGCTAATAATTGAAAAAATCGACTGGCCTTTTTCTTCAGCTACCGATATCTAAAATATTCCAGAACCAGAAAACAACAAAATCCTCAAGAGGCAATATCCCATCGTCGATAAATCACGGCGAGCTATTTTGTTCGCGATTACCGGTCGGCTGGGGCGAAAAAAATAAAACCGCTCTGCGTGTGTCCACGTCGGGGAGGAAATGAAGGCACGTTATTGTCTATCTAAATGGGGTCGGGTCCTCCAAGCAGAAATACAAACTGCCCGAATCCGAACTGCACTGATTGAGATATATCTCGCCGTAAACACGACATGAGGCCACCGTCGCTCGGAAGTGAGCGGGGCTCTTTCACGCGTCAGTGATGGCGTCGTTTGGTATTCGGTCTTGGTGCAAGCAAAGAAAGGATAGACGTCGCCGCATCCTTGACCATTTTGCAAATTGGATTGTATCGCGGGGAGGCCAGGAAATAGGGGAAGATCCCCTAGGATACTTTTATCCGCTTTATGTTTGGTAAAAGTACTTGTGACCGGTAAACGAACCGACAAAAGTAGGTACCTATGTAAGTAGGTATGTATTTTAACAAGAAGAAAAATATCTACTAACTTTATAGGTATATCCACTCATGGGTAAAATAAAAATACCATACAAACTTTTAGGGGTAGTATAAAATAGAGGGGTAAAATCAAAAATTTTTTGCCAAATAAACAAAACTTATTCGAGATAATTGGTCGGTTGCACGGTATAAGACACCTATACTTACCCCGTGGTCGGTTGTAACAAAACTTTTCAAAAAACAAGGGTTTCACAAAACAATTAAAACATTCTACATTATATTCTAGGTATAGTAAGATTCCATCCGCACGTGGAAGGATGACATCCACAATTAAACCTTCGATGTAGAGAGGCAACGTATAGTTAGTTTCCTTTACCAGAAAACGGCAACATTTTTTTGGATCTAATGTACTCGATTGAAGGTCATGGAAATAAAACTTTTAGACACATGGCTCGATTGTGCGATGAAAGGTGGTTATATAATTATAGTAATTAAATTTACGAGAAGGAATAGAAAAACTACTCGACTATTTAAGATATGGGCAATTATTAATATTTCTTATTATTGCTGCGACTATAATTATTTGTTATATAGAAAAAGTAAATAGAAATTGTACCTAACTCTAAGAATAATGTTAAACAAAAAGTGTTGAAAGACATGCCGGTTCTTCGTGCTTGCAAGTGAGGCATATGTTAATCTTTGTTCGGTTCTGCTGGTAGGTAGTACTTACATACCTACCTATATAATATGGTTTTGAAAGTAAAGTGTAATACCTAAAATCATGCACTCAACATTTGCATTAAAATTTGAAATAGGTTACAGGAATATAATAATTATAAGTATACAGGGTCAACCTTTGGGAGCTGATACCATTTATATAGGCTAAACTGTCAGTTTGACAGTTTCCATTTTTTGTGTATCTCTGTTTTAAGAAAATCTCAACATTTAAAAAAAAATTTCAGTACAACACCACTTCCGGTTATACCGGAAGTGGACACGAATTTCGTTATTTTAAATGACACGATGCGGGTTTTTTTATGGATTCATGTTCCTCATCAAAAATTAAGTGACTGTAGTAAAACAACATAATATCGATCTTCAATTGTTTTTGAGTTATTTGAATTTTTATGAATTTTTTTACACTTTCAGAGACCTACTAAAACCGTGTTATCTACGAAACTGTATGACATAAATTGATGAAATAAATTTTAGTTCACTAAAAAATCAACAAGTTATCACACAAAATTCGAGAAATCAGAAGAAACGCGCAAAAAGTGATTGAAAATGACTTTTGAATTTTCGAATTTTACAATTAAAAAAAAAATCATTTTTTCAAATAGCATTATTTGAACAATGAAAAAATATCATTCCCTTATCATGCACATCGATTTTTTTTTTAGTTTTTTTTTTGCCAATCTAATGAAATAAAAAAATATACAGGGTGCTATTTGAAAAAATTTAAAAAGTCATTTTCAATCACTTTTTGCGCGTTTCTTCTGATTTCTCGAATTTTATGTGATAACTTATTAATCTTTTAGGCCCGTATTCATCAATAAATATAACCCCTGGGGTTATATTTTGGAGCATGTCATTGGTTTAGAAATCGTAGCGTTCGTATAGGGTTTGAGCATTAGACGAATCAGCTGTCAGAAAATTCAAAATATAACCCCGGAGTTATATTTTGAAGTTTGATGAATACGGACATTAGAGAACTAAAATTTATTTCATCAATTTATGTCATACAGTTTCGTAGATAACACGCTTTTAGTGAGACTCTGAAAGTGTCAAAAAATTCATAAAAATCCAAATAACTCAAAAACAATTGAAGATCGATATTATGTTGTTTTACTAAAGTCACTTAATTTTTGATGAGGAACATGAATCCATAAAAAAAACCGCACCGTGTCATTTAAAATAACGAAGTTCGTCTCCACTTCCGGTATAACCGGAAGTGGTGTTGTACTGAAAATATTTTTAAAATGTTCAGTTTTTCCTAAAACACAGATACACAAAAAATGGAAACTGTCAAACTGAGAGTTTAGCCTATATAAATGGTATCAGCTCCCAAAGGTTGACCCTGTGTAATACAGGTATAGTAGGTATATAGTGTTTTTAGGAACTCTAAACATTTTAAATAAAAATTTCGGATAAATCATAGATGCTATAAAAAAAAGGATAAGAAAAAGATAAAATTATTCAGAACTCTTCTAATATTTTTCAATCCGAAAATTGAACCATAAGTTACTTAGTTCAACAAAATGTTTTAATTTTTATGTCCATAATATGTAAAAAGGCAAACTAAAAAAATGAATGTTAAAAGTTTTATTTTTTCCTTAATCAGATTATGTTACTAAAAAACGCCGCCGGCGATGGTGCATTTATTGATTTATCCCCTTCATAAGCGAACCGCGCCAGCTATTATGCCATCGCATTAGACGAAGTGCTTTTAGAGCTTAAAATATGGGAAAAGTTCTAAGTAACTCTAATGCGGACTGATAGATTCGCGACCGCGATCATTGAATCATAAGCTGAGCGCAGCCATTCGGTCTTCGCTTAACAAGAGCAGCTCCTTTTAGTGTTTCACAAGAAATACATCAGGATTGAATGAGAATTCTGACTTCTAAGTGCCGAAGAGAGAACGATTAGTGTATGGTGAAGGCTGAACATTTGTCATCCTGTAGCTTTTCATATAACTCCCGGCTGCTTCGCACAAATATTTATCTCTACAGAAAAAATAAGAAAAACATCTCTGCTTGTAAAAATAAATTTGCACAATACCTACACCTATGTCTGTTTTTATCAAAGTTGGGTTAGGTATTACGACTTTTCAAATATAATGATCGAATTTTACAATTCGATTCAGTTTCTGAAAGGTTCCTGTGAAAAATTGTCCATATTATATTATATTGCGTATCGGGCAAAGTGTAGACTTCCTGCTTCTATTTTCAAAGGAAACAAGTCGGGAATAAATCGCAAAATGAATGAAATTCTGTTAAAGTTAGGCCATCAACATAAAGAAGACAGTTAATAGGCAAGGAACGAGGAAAACGACGCCGTCGGTATCAACGTTACCGGGGGTGAAGCCCGTGAGAGTTTGACTCCTCAGCGGGATGTGAAAATGGTTACGGTAAAAATTGCAGATAGGAGGCTGTGAAAGCAGTTGCTGGAATTAATCTAGTTGGCCGGGAATGTAATCAGAGACCATTATCACCCCGGGTATTTGGTTAAAAAAGCAATAGCCGCCCCACAATTACCTCGTAATGGGCCGTCGTCTCTTCCTTGATCAACACATAACAATAGCGCGTCTCGATGCGCCTGTAACACCACCCCGCGCATATTTCCACGACAGATAGACAGACTTACCGTTATTATCGATCTTACGGCATATCGAACCAGACAGATGCTACTTACAGCCTGGATACGTAATAATTATATACCTAAACCAGTGTAGAACAGTCAGTTGGAATAATTCATTGTTTCAGTAATTGTTCATACTTTGAAAAAATCCCTAAACACGTCGATTTTTGATTAGATAAAGAAACAACCTACAGCATACAAATTTCATTCCTAAAGCCAACTCCTTTCGACTGACAGTTACGACCCCTACATTTTTAAATAGGAAGTTGAAATAACGTAACATTACATAACATAACATCAAAACTATAACGTTAGAAGAACTTTTATTTAAGATTAGGAAGTTGCCAAGACGTTCAAGACGAACATTTTGATCATCTACACTAGGATTCATTGTTTTTTTTTTTGCAACATCCAGAATTAAAACCTGGTTCTTGATGTAGGTATTATTTGAAAACAATATCATTTTTGAATATTATAGAGAATGAAGAAGTAACCTTTCAAATAGTATCACAAGCTACTCCAAAGTAGCATTTTATGTTAAATTTACCACATTTCGACGTAAATTAGGGTTATTTCATTTCCTTAACCCATATTAAGTACCTACGTAAATTTAGTTCCAATTTACGTACCGAAGACTAAACAATATGTTCAAATAGTAATTTACTTTTAATTTAGAAATAGGTAAACAATATAACCCTACTTGACCCAAATTTGACCATAAGATTTTTTTTATCAGCGCGTAAGAGGAGCAGCCTGCTAATCCGTTGGCGCTGTCACCGTGTGAGTTCAATTCCCACTCGTGCCTTGGGTGTTGTGTTCGTCTATAAAACTATTTATATGATTAAAAATTTGTGTGTGACTATATATGAGCTATAGAAGTCGCAGCCAAAAATTACCGGAGTGGATAGGTATATCTTACACCGAATCTTAATTTAGGTATTTTCAAAATAATATTCCAAAGTATAAAACGAATGAATATATTTCAGATATTAGGTACCTACCTATAAGTGATTAAGAATTTTCTATTGCTAATAGAAGTGCATAAAAGTTCCAAGAGTCTATATAGAGAAAATGCAATTTGCGGTGAAAACAAGTGACGGGCGGAGATTTAAAGTTATAGCGCATTGCACATTCGACACCGGTTTTACCTACCTTAATAAAATAGTCCCCTGCGCGCCGCCGTCTCCATCGGGGGGTGGCCAGAGATCCGCTGTCGCCGCCCCCGGATTACGTTCTGCTCTTAATCGCATTCAGATTCAATGGGGCGGAAAATTTGATTTCGCTCGGTGGAAGCGGCAGCGCTGACACCGGAATTTGCATAATCGCTCTCCGGCTACACGTCACTGCGCTAATTAAAAATGTATGGCACGCCACCTCCTTCAAGCGTCAATATTTGATAGGGTGCCGCCGCCGCCTCTGCTGTCACGGGAACCCTTTTCACTATACTCGTGATTTTTTCATGTAGACCATCGTTGCTGGTTGCATGTCATGAAGGATATACAAATCTGACGTTTCGTCACTAAAAATATAACTTTGGAATTTTTTATTCTTTCAGAATGTTCACACAAGTCATTCGTTGCACACAAAAATTTAATTATAAATGCACTGTGTTATAGTATAGTAATTTTTGTATGTTTTTTCTGCAGTTTAAATTATTTTAGTATTTATTTAACTTTAGAGTTTATTTGTGTTTTGCATTTTTTTTTCTTTGTTAGGTTTTCATTACATATACTTTTGTATTTCATGTATATTATGGGTTTCTCATCATTCATATGGGGATCATGTAGGAAATAAATAAATAAAATTTCATATGTTATTTATTATTTTCTATTATATTTTGAAATTTTTGTTTGAACGTCTTCTAGGAGAATTCATTCTCCTTTTTTGATTCATGAAATCGTGCTTTCTACTGAATAATAATAACCGTATGTCGACACCTAGGTACAGTTATATAAATTTTATACGAAGGCGAGAGTTTGGTGAGAATTGGTTAGTGCGCAGATACGTTACTACCTCCGAATCCATAAATATTTATTGTCCAATATCAACAATTTTAGTTGATGTCTACGTTAAAAAAAAACAACCAATCAGATAAGGCTGAGTATCCCCTTCGTTCATCAAAAATGTAAAAGCTCTGTGGTAATGCTGGTTAATTCAATTTTACTTTTTTTTTTTTTAAATAGCTAACTTATCATTTAGGTAAAATATTTAGTATAGCCGCGCCACTGATGTAATTTCTAGTTTGATAAGGTGGAACAGTTATAAAGCTCACAAGATGCGCAGTTCACGCCTAGCCTCTCCCTTCATATAAAAATTGGACAGTACCTACTTCTTATTGAATAGAAGAATTTTTCGTGTCCGTTTGATTGATTATAGGTATACTTACCCACCGTTACCTTCAGTGCATATTCTATTCAAATCAAACTTGCAGTAAGGAAGTTACCTATTTTCGATGAGTCATCTGATATAAAGCAGGAGAGACAGAATGTAACCTGAAGTGCAAATTTCAGATTAATTTTTCATCAGAAATAATGATTACATCATAGCCTTTCTCTTGTATAAAGGTATAGATTCTTCCTGCCGGTTAGACTCTCGTTTTGATTGCTTTCCCGTCTATTCTCTCCCGGTGCATGTCATGGGGCAGTAACATTGCTGAATATTGGTATCACACCCCGGCCGGCCTACCCAAAGTGCGGGGATGGACACTTTCATCACGCAACTGACCGTCTATTTATGGGTTGCCGCGATTCTTCACTCCACTACTATAATACACTATTCCATGCCTTATGCCTTCTATCGCGAGTTTCCCGTTCACGAAAACATTCCGCACTCAACACCTCATGCATCCATCATGCACACCCTCACAGCTATTATCATCGTTCATCACAAATTGAATTTATCGAATTCCTTCTCGAAATGGTCAGCCTAGCTAGATTTAACGAAGTATTAGGATAATAATGAAATTTATAGTGGTCCAGTTCTTAATTAGGAGCAGAATATTTTGAATTGTTTTAGGTATAATAGACATTATGATTCCATATTAGGTGGATTCATTGCTAGAGCAATGCAGTAAACATTTAAAGAATAATTAGGATAATAAAAAATAGCAAATAAAAAATAAAAATAAAGAATAAGGATAATAGAAAAAGGGACAAAACTGTTAAATTTTTTTGTGTTGTTAAATTTAAAAATCCATTTTATGGCACGTTTTCAAATGAAATGAAGGGAAATTTTCAGAGTAAACCACTACGCTAATTATGTATATTCAAAAATGACGGTAAAATTAAGCTTTTATTGTGCTTTCATCTTTCACGATGAACAAAAAACATATACCTATTTTAATTATTATTACACTTCCACAATATGTCGTAAGATAACCAGTTACGCATCGTTGTGTGATTAGGTACTTGATCATTTTTTCATTGTTTGTTCCTAATTAATCCATATAATCAACGTGATTTATCTTAATTAACGGCTTTGAAAAACGATCGGTATTTTGCGATTCGCACAAACTCAAAGTGTTGTTGGATACTTAGAGCTTGTTGTCCATCAGGAATCGTTACATTTTTTGTGAATTGGTCGGTTTTTGTGAATCCAGTTATTTATCTTAAGGTAATGAAGCGGTTATAAAAAGGCTAATTATCAATTTTCAAACAGGTCTCGCAAAGATACGTCCACCATAAGCGCGAGAATGCATTCCTGTTGGCCGACAAACGGGTCTCGGGCCATAGAAAGCGCTAGACCGGCTAGAAGCCGAAGCTGCTGTGGCCGTGGAATCCAATGTGACCTGTCAGGGTTTCTTTTCACGGTACAGCTATGGCAAAAATGCGTTTGTTGCTTTCCGCGACTATAAATGAAAATAAAGCGATACAACGTCGGGCTCAAGATGTGTCTGGTGATTAACGCCGCAGAGGAGAGAAATTAGGTTTTTGCTTTAGCTGCCACAACATAGTTAGTGTTCTCACGTGCATGTTGCAGACAGTATACCTAACAAGACTTTGCGTTTTTCACCACTTACCCGTTTTATAAACGAACCTAATAAGTAAACCGAGATACCATTACTGATTGGTATACTGGACTATTATTTTGATTTAAGGGGGAAAATTCGCAGTTTTTTCTTTGAGAGATTCATCATTAGCGCAACGTTATTTCATTCAGACGAGATGTCTATTCTCTTTAACGCCATAAAATTTTCTCTCAAATTGCGAATCAAGATCTTTTCCCCAGTCCATATAAAACTTATATTCTGCAACATTTATACAATTGCCATTGCTGATGTTGGTATACTCTTTGAATGATGATGTATAGGCTTGACGGAAAGCTGGCTTAAGTAAGATAACAAAAGCAGGCAAGAAACGGGAACACTTTAATGCGGTTCGCGGCCCTGGAGCAATGCCTTATCTGAGCACAGGTAGCCCGTAAGGGTCCGTCAAGCTGTGTAATTTTTAATTAAAATCCGGTCGTTGGCACTCGCAAGGTAATTAAAGAACAACCCCTTATGATGATAAGTAGAATGTAATTCTATATAGAGTCTGAGGCAAAAAATAAATGAGATGTGGCAGAAGTGGGTGTGTCGGTCATAAAGTTCTGCTCTCCTCTAGACGCGATATGTGTGCAGTATATTTATGGACGCGGGCCGAGGGAATGTGGCAGCTTATTGCGCCTGGGATTCCACCTAATGTGATTGTCCAGTATGTGTCATTCTCAATTTTCTTCACTTGCTTATAACGGGACTATACTTATATTGCTGGGGGCTGCTTTCAGCAAGAGTCTTCTTGAATTCCAATGAATTTTTCAGATTCGCACTTATAATACTTCTCATACGAAAATTTAATTTCACGCCTAGGGGTACTTATATTAGGTAGGTATACCAACGCCTCGCAACTTTCTTCGTTATATTATAGGTACTTATAGTTTATGGAATGTTTCGTAGACGTCAAACATTCGATTAACACGTGAGTCCCTAAACTAATTTACTGTTAGGTGTTGTAGAACAAACTTATCCCTAATTGTTTCCAGGTTTTATAACGATACTGCGAAAGTTAATCTGTCGAAACTATACTAGAAGAACTTAGTAGATGTTGTTTACTGATCTCGTAAGTCTGTTCGGTAATGAACATGGGTAATTTTCTGCTTCTCCAGATATATCTTTTAGAAAAACATTACCATAAGTTGTACGGCTTAGAAAGTTCAAATCAGTTTTACTTTGTAGTTTGCTCTCCCTTATCAAGTTAGCGAGTTTGACGCTAAGTTGCTTGAAATGCTGAGGCAAACTTGAACGTATTATTAAACCGGCGGAAAATAAACTTCCATGCAGACGTTAGAAACTGAACAGGAAACTTGGGTGCAAAAAATTGAAACGTATCTCTCTATTATTGCTCTTGTGAGAGAAAAGTCTTTTCATGCCCAAGGAATGATTCTAAAGAGAATTAATCGGTTTAAAAACTTTAATTCTTGAATTTCCTATGATTACGTCTTTTTGTTGCTGGAAAATAATGTATTGTTTCATGAGTAATATTGTTTTTCGCTAACGAGTTTATTTTTGTTTCAGACGCCATGGGTAAGTTGTTATTCCTGCATCAACAGTCCTTGCGAGGATTTTTGCATTAGCTGACGTCCGATCAGTCAGGTACAGTTAGTTGTTAGTTGATTACGTATTTTGTACAAAATTTTAGACAATTTTCATTTAATACTTATTTTGTTATGCTATAAAGGTATCTACCTACCTATAATGTGTACGCGCAAAAGTGAGTGTTTTAATGTTGAGTTTTAATAAATGAAATAAAATAAATAATATACAGATGAGTAACGTTTTAATTATTTTTTCAAAAGTTGTTTGTTATTAAACATTTTGTGTAATCAAAGTAGACAAGTTCCCGTATTCCCAAGCTTCTTTTTTCAAATTAGTTAAGTGATCAATAATCTCAAATAATCAAGAATATATCTCCATTCCACTTATTTAATTATATTATTTGAGCTATTACCGGGTCGTAAAACTTTGGGAATACGGGCAAAATATTATCGATTTAAAAAATTCTAAATCTATACCCAAGCGATTTTGTTGTCTTTATTTTGATGTTAAGTTAATAACGAACAAAGCTATTGAATCGGAACAATATTTCGATGAGATAAAAAAAATGTGCTCCCCCTATTTTTAACTCTGCAGTTTTTTTTTTCTGATGACCATTATTCAGTGTCGCGCAATAAAAGTATAATCTAAACGTTTTCAAGAAATCCAGTAAGAGGTAAACCCATGCCATTGTGTTACAATTTGATGAAACTGCACACGAAAATTAATTTCTAATAACAGGTAATGCAAAAAAAAATTGTATTCAAGTTTCATGCACCATAAGTGCCACTATCGCAATTCAATGTGAATGGGCGCCAAGAATGTGTTATACCAAGGGCCGGTTGCACAAACACAAATTAAAAATTTCGAGATAATTACTGATTTTAAATTGTAAATTTTGAAAATATGGCAAATATATTTAACGATTTTTAATTTTTTATCAGTAATTAACTCTTCTTAAAGGGTGTAAAACTTATTTTCAGCAATATTAGACCAATATTCTCATAATACAGGGCATTTTAAAATCAGTAATTATCTGAAAATGCTTAATTTACGTTTGTGCAACCGGCCCCAAGAGTGTGTTATACTTCACCAAGTTCTTTCAGGGTATACCTACCTACATATTCTATAAGATCATAAGATCACTAAAGGTTCCGAAAGATTGTAAAAATTAAAAAATTCAACTCTAAAATAATAATTCTTTGGTATTAAAGTAAGTGAAATTGTATAAGGTATAGGCATGGTGTGAAGGGGCTTCGCACCCCGCAAGCGTCTAGGCAACCCTTTTTGCCATTCCCGCATCACCATGGTATGGGAATTAAAAGGCCAAAAACTCTTTCCATATGATGGAAGAAGTCCCATCTTCGCCTCTTGTATAATGCTTCTGACCCGAGGACATCGAGTATAAGTCTATTGCATGCCTTGCATACACTTACACATGTAGTGGTAGGATCCTCGTCGTCTGTTTCACATTTTTCACAATTGGGACAGACTGGGGCCTCCTCAACCCCCATAAGTTGTAAGTACCTGTGCAAGCTGTTGTGCGCAGTGAACGCTCCAACCATATAAATGAATAGAACTGGAAAGCTCATACGCTTTGTTGGGAACGGGAGCTTATTAGATCGACTTCCAGAAAGTCGCTTTGTACTCTTTCTAAAGAGAGGGATCACTTTTGGGGATCACAGCTGCCGGTGCAGGAGAGACCGCATTCCAGTTCTTGTGCTTATTTCTATGGCTCTAGCTAACAGGCTAAACTTCCTACGGTTCAGTTTGATCATGTTGGCCAGCCTGTTTCTGCCCGAACCGGTCTTTGACATGGTGTTACCTCACAATACTTCTCTATACCTTTTTTGGATCAATTTCTCGCAGTTGCCTCGATTCGCCAGCCCATCAAGTATAGGCTCCGGTCTACAAATAGTTTTCCTGCGGTCCAAAAAATATAATAGCTCTATACTATGTTATAACAAAATATTCAAAATTCAAATATAGGTAGGTACCTAGGGTAAGTATATGGGTCCCGTGGCGCAGTGGATAGCGATAGCGCGTTGGTCCTCCGTGACGATAGACTCTGGTTTAGCACAACTCTTTGTTGTGCTTCTCAAACCAAGATCGGGACCCACCTTGCAGAAGGTAAAACCTTTCGCCTTGCCTAGTAAAACCTCTCAAATAGTGCCGTTCGGACTCCGGCGATAAAAAGGGAGGTTCCATATGTCTGTGTGAACTGCGATAGCTCGCACACCACAGACATATTCGAAAGGTAGCCTACGCCCAATATGCGGGTATGGCCCTTTAAGAAGAAAAAGGGTAAATATTCAAAGTTATGTTATTGTGATGAAACGGAAAATTTCCAGAACTATAAAGTTGGCACTTCCACAGTTGAAATAGAACTTGAGTAACTCATTACAGCAGTAACAGCTATAATACATTGAAATTATAAAACCGACAAATATTTTTTTAAACAATTTACGATATAAGTGTAAAATATTACTTATACTATCATAAATTGTCATTAATTAAATAATCAATAAAGCACCTTGCATAGTATAAAGCATCTTGATAGTATATAATGACAATATATGACAATCAAGAGCGATTGACCATACAAATTATGATTCGCATAAATCTATGATACCTATAATTTCAATTTTACAACAGGATTTTATCTTCATAACTTGTTTTAGTCGCACTAAAAGCTTTAACAAATAGATTATTGCACTATCGACTTTTTTGCATGATAATTTCCAGTCGAAATTCGTTTTGCATGTCGTCGTGTGATAGTGATGGCCCTATTTTATTTTTACGGGCGAAAAAACGATTTGAATTTATTGATTAGGAGTGTCTGCCGTGAAATGGCCTGGACAATTAGTATCGTGGAGAGTTGTAAATCACAGAATGTGCAACTAGCTCCCCTATGCCATTATTGCACCGCTGACGTCGTTCGGCACATTCGCTTTATACGGCCCAGTAAACAATGACAGACCCGCGCACAGGTGCGTCGCGAAATCAACAAGGTAACTTCATGGTGTGTCACCTAATTAGATATAGATGATTGTCGGTTCTAATTTGATTACTATAATACCACTAAAACAGTATTAAGTTTTTACAACGTCAGGCGCTCAGGAGTGCAAATTCCTTTCCGGGGAATCACCCCACTGATGCATTCGATTAAATTAACTCCTTGAATCTAAACAAATTAAATTCAATTTGAATAAATATACTGGATTAGATATATGTATATTGATTGCTTTGAATACAAGAGGGTTGAAATGAAAGTAATGCTCACATAATTGTCATCAAATTAGACCAGTTTTATCAGAGGCAGCTTGTACATAATATATAAGGTATAGGGTTCATTTTTTTTTGATCATGGAAGACTCCCGAAAGTATTCCAGTATGAGTCTTGTGCTTGTTCTATTTCTTTTGGTTTTGCCATTTCGGTCCCAAATACTAGAAGTCTAGTGCCCTCTAGTGCTAGGCATTCACACATTAGGTGGTATGGGGTTTCCTCCCCCTCTCCGCATCTACTGCAATCTGGGTTATTTTTCACCCCATTTGTGGGCAATGTCCTGCTAGAAGTCCAATTGCCCATCTCACAGCTGGTGTTTACTCAGCTTTTTCAGTTCATTTCTCTGATAGTTCTCTGATAAATATCTTCGAATGTCTCAGTCCATCTACTTCATTCCAATGGGAGCTATGTTTTTTCTTCAGGAGGTATACCCATGCATACCTATCAAATGGGTAGATATTTGTCTGAGGATTTGACTTTCGTTATGAGTAAGTACAATTTTTTTCCAAAGGCGAAAATTTTTCACTAATTTTACATTTTGCTAAAAGAACCGACCAGGTTGTCAACAATATCAACAATTTTTTTTGCCTTCAAATAAAACTCGTATTGTACCTACATACTTTGTGAAACTAAAGTTTCACTCTAAATTAATTATTAGGTTTTGCTCTTTCTTTTATTTTTGAACAGAATAAAGACATCCGAACAGTCCTATGTCTACCTCATTCCTGACCCCAGAATATGGCCTGACCTTTTTTCCGCGTTGGAGTGGAATTGTGTTATACAGATGTTAGAAATACAAAACCCGTGCACGTTTTTCCACGCGGGGTACTTTGGGATTCACCCATTTCTCCATATAAGAGAGATGGCCATACCCACCAAAACGCAAAAAAAATCCCGCACTGTGCAGAACCGTTTCTAAACATTACTTTGTGCAGCTCGGTGTCCGTCTCTTATTTTGACTAGCTTATTTTCTTGCTATAATGAATCTTGTGTGTTGAGGGTCTGTTTCTTCAGTTTCATTGTCTGCGTGACTTCACTTACAATGGTTCTCCATTCGCCGCCAGTTTTCTTCACTCTCAATCATAAATGTCTCAATGTTCACTCCTGTATTTTCTCTCAGTTTGGCGTTTAACAACTTAACTTCTCTTTGTTGTGAGAATTGCGAGCAATTGAAGACAATATGCTTTGGGGAGTCCAATTCACTGGAGTGGCACCACCAGCAGCCATCTTCGTCTGGCTTCCCGATATTTTCCAGCTGGATGTGTTGAATATTCCATGGCCAGTCAACACTGGCGTCAGCCGATAATTTAGTTGGCCACGTTCTCTTGTCGTCCAGGCCCTCACGTCTAGGATGATGGATTTTGATATTTCCACATCTCCTGCCTTCTCAAGTGCAGGGTTTCTCTTGGTGCCCTTCCTCCGATTCTTTGCCATCATCAGCAGTTCCATATTTTCTGGCACAACTGTTTGTATTCGTCGATCTCATAGACTCCCAGATCTTCAGCCAGACTGGTGCCGCATACAGTAATGTGGCTCTCGCCACGCGTGCGTAGATCCGCCTATAGTTGTTTCTTTAGGGCCATGTATATTAGGCTTGGTCCTCATGATCGCCATCGCTTTCTTCTCCGCCTTCCTGTCACCTTCCCGACGTGCTCTCACATTTTCAGGTCTTTATCTAGTGGGACTCCCACCGGGTACTGTATTGGGGAGCTCATTTTAATTATATTTCTCGTTTGCATCCTTATGCTCAGCTCTTTAATCTTTCCCCGACCCGCTAATAGCCTCCGTTTTATGTTTAATTAATGGTCAATCGGATGGCACTTATATTCAGCCGTATCTCTCCGATCATCCTCGTTGTTCTTCTCTCCAGGCTGTCAATATCTTTGGCTTCGGCTATCAGCGACAAATCATTCTCGATGGCAACTAGTCTTATTCCTAGTATAGTCTTCATTTCCAGTAGTGTGTAATATGGCCTGACCTGACCTGACCTGGCCAGCGGGTGTTTATGGTCGACCTGATATCCTGGTGATTTTGAGAGTTTGATTTTTATACGTTCTTCCGAACCTAATACAGATGTGCCCTGTCTGGAGACATGGCAAAATGCATAGGCTCTGGATACTTTATCCATTCTGGATAAAGCTGCTTATAGGTACTCTGTAGTACCGTTACGTGCTAACTTTATTTATAACAAATTACAATAATTATTACAATAATGAACTAAGCAGTCTTTGTTTATTGACTTTACAATAGAAAATTAAATTTATTTTATCTTTTTAAACCACTAATGTCACATACAAGTCCCTTAAACTGTCTACATAGTTTACCTGTCCACAAATTCGTCATTCACGCATTTCTTCTCTTTTACTCATGCACAATCGATTGTCACTTCGATTGAACTGTCGCTGATTGCATTCACATTCTTCTTTACTTTACAACTGACCTCTAATAGCTGCCGAACTATATCTCTCGCATTCTTGCGATGACGCATCTCTATATCTCGACAGGTGAACGACACCAACGACAGTGGTGTTCTAGATGAACGTTCCAGAAACGGTCGCGTCCTTGAATGTCACATCACGTTGCCAGTTGACATATTATGGACAGTAGAGTAGGCGCATGCGATAGCTTCAGTTTGTTCGTGTTATTCGAGACATTACAACAATATCTTTTAAATTTTGTGTGAGTATACACTACCAACAGGAACAAAAAATATTTACTGATAAATAGTGAAAATAAGAGACAATTTTTGTTTAGTATTTGGTTGATTAGACTGTTATTTACAGTACACGAATGTTGGTTTACCTATTTGTGCCTGAAATTTGCTGGGCATAGGATTCATTGAGTGGCCAGGAATAAAAAAATAGAACACATGCAAACGTAAAAGAGAAGGCGATATTATATTCCAGACCAACTATACCTGCCGTCGATGTTGTTTTCGAAATTGTTGTCGCTTCGTTGATTTCCGTATCAACATGACAACTTGCAGATTCTCCATTCTCTCTTAAGGCGTACCTATAACCCCCATAGAAAAATTATGCAAAATCTAAAAGAATATAAAATAGAAAGCACGTTAAGTGGAAGTGTAGCGACAAATAAATTAGAAGAACACCCTTATTTGTATCTTTAAACGGTATTTATATGTATATAATACTGTCCGTCGAGTGAAATAATAATTGGAATTGAGATGTTTTACGAACTGGGAGTGTCGTATTATAACGGCCTCACCAGGTCATCCAGTATCACATTATTTTATGCTGGAAACTAAACGCCACATGACGTAATAATTGAAATAAAAGGTAATTACGCTGAGAAGATATCATAAAAGGCAGATTTATTATCCAGCTGGACTGGCAATATCGCGCGCGGCGAGATCACAGCGGTGCGCCCTTCCTTCCAGCTTGCCGGTGGAAAAGGGCAGTAAAAATATTTATTAGGGCAACGCGGACTGGTGGTTAGGCGAGGGCGCAGCGCCGACGCACGCGGGACGCATGTCATTGTTTCGGGAGTGCATTAAAATCTGTTTAGAGACAACGGACACATTAGGGGAACAACTGGAGTCCTGAGGGACGCTGTTAACAGGTGTATTGCATGTCGTTTGGGCCCGTACACACACCTTGCGTCCTTCCTCATTACCATTAAGCATGTTCTCAACGCATATTCCACTAAACGTTGGATATTTTTACAGCCAAAGGTTACATTTTTTAATAATTGAAATTGTAATGTCTGGCTTCTATGCTATGTTATGACGCTTGGTGAAAAGTAAATTTGAAAGGAATCGAAAATAGAAGTAGAAGCTTTGAGGAATTGGGGCACGTCGTCCAACAAAAACTTTACTAATGAACTCGAATCAAAGAAAAGTTCAAACACGACCTCACGCCCAGCGCTAGGTTGAGGAGATACGAGTTCTTAACTTCGTAGAAGAGTTCGAGGTGCTGTCTCAACTTGATTTCCTTATTACTTTTGTCTTTGATATCTTCACTCAATGTATTCAAACTTTTTTAAGGTTCTTGAATTCTGAAACAAAACAGTGGAATACTCTTTTAAATGGATAGCATATAGAGCACGAAATATCGACAGCTGGACATGCAAACAATAACTTCGCCTAATTTATATGTAAACTGAAATGAATTAATTTGGTAGACGACAACACGATAGCCTACTTATCGGACCAATGGTTTGTGTAATTAGCCAACCCTCTATGCTTCGGCAAACCCTAAGTACATAACAGTGCTGACTAAATTAGATTCAGGTACAGAGATATCATAATTTAGATCACGATCACGATCAATGTAGATAGATATGACATACATACATCATACATCGATATAGAAGAGAATTGAAGACTATAAACATTAATTGGCCTAATTTTTTTTTTTTCATCGTGTCGCGAGGTTTGTAATGATTTATACAGGGAGTTCTTTAATGAAAGTCCCTGTGATACTTCTTGTGTGCTTAGAAGTTAAATATCTCCAACAGAAATCCATCCAAGTGGATGTAAAACCGTCGATCCCATCATGTTCCATGCTATTCGAGTCCCTGAAATGCCCTTAATAATAACAATACATATAGCATTTCATATACCTAGTAATTTTTTTGCCATTGCACTAATTTGCACCATCTGTTACACGAAAGCTTGGCATTTGCAATAAGCTTCAGTTAGACTGCTCAACCTGAAGTGAAGCAAGGTTATGAGAATATTGAACGTTGTTCGCTTCATGTAGGTTATCTCAATTTGATTTTCACTACAAACTTATCTCTTGTACTTATAGTCAAGCAATTGAAATTTATAAACATCCAAATAATTTCAATAGACTGGAGGAAGGATTGAAACTGCGGAGGATTTGGTATCCGGTATTACGTCAGACACAAACTATTGGAACGTAACTTTTTGCGTCACTGTGTAACAAGTTATCGTATGTTCATCTCATCAATAATAAACCAAAATCCCTTATTGTACCTATTGTTCGAGCGTTTTATAAATGGTTAGTTAATGAATCCACGATTCGATATAGCGGAATGATCTAACTTGTCGTGAGGGAGATCACTTGTATGATGGGAATGTTTATATTCCATTTATCCAGGCAATCTTTCGACTAGCGGACCATATTAACATCATTTATATGCAAATATCCACTGATGGAATGAAAGAGACGAAGGCTGTTCTGTCATTCAGATAGATGTTTATGAGCGCTCTTCTATTTCGTAGGTATATACCTACGAGTTATGGTGTTTGTATTGTTAGTTCCACGCACACCTTTCTCGGTCGCCGTTGTTCCTCGTGTTGTAATGGATTTTTGTAATTAACCTATCTGCCTCATTAGTCATTTAAGGCTAGAGAATTCCAACTCACTCCAAATAAGGGAAGTTATTGTCTTATGAAATACGCATGTATACAATGTAGGTATGTGTGGGTGTATCTGTGAGGCAATCACTCTTGTGGTTGGTCACAGTAGGTACCTCTACCGTATCTGATTTCGTTTTGCAGAAAAAAAAAATACTTAGCGAAACACCATCAGTTATACTTTGAGGCGTTTTACTAAAAACTTGTCAAGCTCGTAATAAAAATATCACCAGAAGGTTTCATTTTGCCATATGTAGGTAATGGTTTTTTACTGTAATAGGTATCATATCACATATAATCATATGATCGTACCTACCTACCTAATAATATTATAATATACTACCTACCTAATAATATAATAATGAATTGTAATTTTATCAAATGCAATTTTGCAATTTTTTTTATATACATTATAAGTGGGCTTAGATATTTAGGGTTAGAGCCCCTTTTCATAGATTTGTGTACATTTTTTCGCAAAATGTTAGTCTTAATGATTAAGTGACATTGACTGAGGGAACTTCGAATATCTCAAAAATTATAGGCATATTAAAAAAATTACATGCTACTTTTTGTTCTAAAATGCATGGGCAATTGAATAACGGTGTTTAAATTGCAATAAAGTCACTGGCGTAAAAGATAGGGAGGGAGGGAGAGGCACCAACCCTGAATATCTACGCCACTGAAAGAGATCTCTTAAAAACTGGAATAGCCAAATTATAAAGAGCTTTTCTTTCATGCCAAGTTTCATCAAAATCGGGTTAACTTTACACGAGTTACCGACAACCAAAAACTCATATTTTTTAAACTTTGAACCCCTGTATCTTTTAAACGAAACGTCACTTTGAGCTGAAATTTATTTGTTCAACTTATATTTATGAATTATATTTACCCCCTTGAATTTGGCCCTATATTACTCAACACCCTGAATATCGCTTTTATCTTCGTGGGTATATATTTTTGTATTTTCTGTTGTATTTTTTTATTTTTTATTTTCGTATTTTTGTAACTCCTTTCCAGTTTTCTATCAAATAAACAATAATAATTGATGTATTCTATCATCATTTGACTCTCACAAAACTAATTTTGGTGTTCCCCATGGATCAATCTTACCGACGTCGCTTTTTTTTTGTTACTTTCTCATAAATTATCAGTCTCTTTACAATTTTACTCATCATGATGCTTTAATCGAACCATTAAATTGTAAATATTACCCTTAGAAAAAATCCTCAGCGAAGACTCACAAAGTAGAGAAGAAAGCTGCCAAACATTAGGGGTTTCAAATTTTTTCTACTTTAAATTGAAAAATGTGATGGATGAGAGTATACCGAGAATGGCCAGACATCAGACATCTTTCAGACATTTATTATTCTCACATCTATTAAATATTTTTCTTATACTTGTGAAAATGAATTAAATACAAAGGACAGGTATGCAGCTCGTTTTGAGAATGGAGAAAAGCTCACTAAACTATATTAGCATCTTACATTTCACAGAAATATCTTAATTTTATTATTATTGATTCTTTAATGGTGGGTGCAGTTCAAAAATTCAGTGCTTTACTCTTTTTCTCTTAACCCCCATCTCTTCAAGTTCTTCAAGCCTAATATCTAATGCCAGTATTGAAGACAATTTTTTAAATTTATCCTATCTGTTTGAAACCTATTTGTTTATATTTTATAATAATCTGATGAGTTGAAAACTTCTTATACATTTCTTGGCAGGTAATAGACCTTGTGATCAACCAGATCAGCAGAAATCAATATTAAAATATGTTGTTGGTTATTTTATCTTGTAAATATGATCATATGAGACAGATGTTATTGTTGCAAGATTTACTATCTTTGGTTTAACCAGAAGTTATAAGTAAAGTTTTTTTTTTTTAATAAGTATGAACTCGAAAATAAATTACTACATGACCATAACGACACTCTTTCTTCAAAATTTGTTCTGTTCATTAAAATACAAAATATCACTTAGGTAGTAGAAACGAGATGTAACGTGCAAGTAGTGATTATACAGAGTTTCCCATTTTTTTTTTTTTTGGAACATCGGTCTTAACTATGTAGATAAGACATAGTCGCTCCACACTAATAATTTGACTTCGAGAACTTGCTCATTCAGGAACAGATACATTTAAAAAGAAATAAATAATTAAATAGACGAACACAAATAACCATGGTGGGACTGCGTGATTCGAACTCAGTTCGAAGCAGCTCAACGGCTTAGTAGTCTGCACTCTAACCCGCTACGCTACCTCCCGCTCGAGTGTCACATTTAAGGAATAAAAATTAAAAACAAACCGTGTACGGGTATAGGTACATTTGTCGTATAACATTTTTCTCTTAGACGCTTGTTGACTGAAACCTGTTGAAGTCGTACAAAAAATTTTTAATTCAGCTATATAAACACAGAACAGAAAAAAAAAATTTTTGGGTATTCATCTAACTTTTTTCCTGACCTATTTTTCTGATACTAATTTCAAATTAAAAGAAAAAGCTGACCTGTAGCTTACATAGTAAATGAATCCAAATACCTATCTATTTTGTTTGTAAATTATGCTATACATCACTGATTTATACAAAGAAATATATACAATATTTTAACTTGAGCTCAATCCGCACATGGATTGTTCTGAAACATAAATGGGACACCTGTATACCTGTTACGACAAAGTGACTTTGATCATGTCATGCGTCAATATGTCTCTGAGCTGTAATTTAACTTTGGCCTCTGAATTGCAAATCATATGATGTGATTTAGCCTGATGTGAACTTTTTACTGAATGAAAAATAAAAATGGACCATACCTATTCTCATTGGTAATAAGTATATTAATTAGGTACCGTGGTACCGATTATTGTAAGTGTTTTACACTATACCTCTGCCTTCAGTAAGGATCGAAATTCCAATTTCGATAATCAATTTATGAGCATTATATTTGCTATGTGTTGTGTATTTAATAGAAATTTAAAATCGGAGAGTTTATTTTGTCAATCCTGGGTTGTTTTCTAAAACAGGGACTCTGTTCTCGTAATGAAACGAGTCAAAAAATATTTAAAATTATACATACCTAAGGGATTTGTCAGTAGCTCTTCAATCTGGGCGAGAGTCAATTTAAATTGAAAGTGAAATAATAATTTCCACCATTGTCAAAGCGGACACTTTATAAAATTAAACTGGTCACCGATAGTCGTCCTGCATCCAACGGCTGCCACAAAGAATTCAGATTGTCACGACCGCGTAGCGTGTCTTGGATTTCACGCGCATTTCAGCGTTACCTCGCACACAATTCCATGTAATTAGTACCCCCTAAAAAGCTGGCAACACTTTGTGTAAGTTGTCAGTCGAAGGACCAGTTCGGGGTTATCTCATTCTGCAGATGACATTCGCTACGCCTTTTTGTCTTCTTTTCCAAAGGGATCGGTTTTTGCCAATCATTAATGAAATGGATGGTCGCAAAATTGTATTCAAATGGCGGCTAAGTCCTCTTTTTTATCCGGTCTGTATGATAATAATCTTGTTTGGAGCTTTCGACTTCCATTGTCGTTTCAATAAATTCCATCGCACTCCTCAGGATTGCTTTCTTGGTATTCCGAACACGGGAATTTGTTCGGTCCGTTCCATATAAGTTTTCTATCTTTATTTTAGTCGTTGAATATTCCACCCAGTAAACCAAGTGAACAAGTAATAAACAACCTGCCGGACGGAATTTATATTCATACACAAAAAAGCAGCAATTCTATTCTCGTATAAAAAGCGTAATTTATGTTATAATGGTGCACTTAATTTCAAATTAGCCCTTAGAAAGTATTTTAGAAATAAAAATGGATATTGGAGAAGTGGAAAATGCAGCTTATATAGGATGACATTTGAATATGCACTCGGATTGGTGTCAATTTTAGATTTTTTATTGGATTTAACAGAAAACCGTGATGGAAGCGATCTGTGTGAGAATCCTAGTAGAACGTTGATTTCGTCATCGTCATCACATTTGGAATATAGGAAATATTCAGAGCACACTATTTTGTCCCCTGTCTAGGACTGGCAAAAATAAAACCGAATTATTCGGTGGAAGTGTTCATTTCAAGCACAGCTGAACATGGTGTGTGCAACTGTCTTACGAGCACAATGTTATATTCGATTACAACTGAAGTATTTAATGTGTTCATATGTGTTCATACGGCGGAATTGATAGAATTTACGATGGGGCTTGAACGGCAGCATGTTGGAGAAGGAGAAATGGAAGCTGCTTGCTGGCGTGGAATGAAAACTGAAATTGGTAGCAAAACTGAGAAGGAAAGTACCTACCTACTACCTAACGTATATAATATGTTTGCGTTATGAAAAAAAAATACTAGTGGATGTTCAGGATCTTATCTTGCTTATACGATGTCAGTTATCCAAGAATAATAATTGTTATAGGTATATGGGAAACGATGAATTAAAAACTGCGAAGTGATACCTATACTGATATAGAAGTGAAACACTAAAAAATTATTCAAAACCATTACTGCATGTGTTCATTAAAATCACATAGCTTCAAAAAAACATATTGGTTTTATTTAATTTTTTCTGTCTGTATTGTACCTAATATGCAGAGTATAATCATACATTATGTTCTCTCTCTTATCTGACCCGCGCCCTTTTATCCGACTATTTAGTAATGATAAATTTACAGGAACCGAAGTACACACATACTATCTTGTGTGGTGTTTGGTTGTTTAGTGAGCAGCGGCGTATGATTGACGTTAATAAAGACAACTGAAAAGACTCCCACGACAAGAGGGTGATCATGATTCCTTACCTTAGATATGGGATTCTATGCGACCGAATTATGAACTTATTACAGACTTATGATGAAAAAAAAACTCTGATGAATAATAAATCATTACGATACGCTTCATTATATCTAAGAAATTGTGGTTAAATACTAAATCCTATTTTTTTTAAGTAAACATTTTTTTAATAGAAATATAATTTACTGGGATAGCTATACATATTTTTTTACAGTCGTCTTGAAGATTCTAGAATCAGCAAAAGGGGCTTATTGACTTGTGAACAATTATCGCGTGTAATCGCACTGATTCTTCCAGTTTCTGGTATAGAGCATTGTATTTAAAATGATCAAAATCTAAATTCTGGTAGAAAATATTCGGGCAACATGGCTAAGAAAAGAAGGAATGGGCGACACGACATACTATCTAACATGCCAACCGTTCTCCTCTTCCCAGCGTGGAACTAGCGGCAGTAACGTGTTGCAATTCCTGCGACCGAGGCATCGCGCGTCCTGCATGCGGATGAGCTCGATGGGATCACGTAATCTATTTGTGGCGGATCGGCGGTCGTCGGGATGTGCGACGTGCATGGAAGCCCCAACAGAGAGTTGGGTGGCGGCTGGCGGCGTTATGTGCCCTCCTCTACCAGCCTATCTGTCTCCCAAACCTTGCTAACGTTCCTCCAAAAACTAGATTACTAGATTTATTATAGGTAGGTACGTATTGTAGACTTTTCCCTGACCACGTACAATCTATTACCTATATGATTATGCACCTTACGTACGGATCTAGTACATTTAGTTGGGCAAGCAATAATGTTTAGAATAGAAGCTCTCACTTAATTTATAGACATAATACAATAATTATTATCCAGGTCCCGAGTAAGGGATGTTACATTTTACATTTTACAGAAATCCTCATAATAATTCTCCCTTTGTTTTCTATTTTTCTGTCACAGCCAGATAATCTCCTAAGCTACATAAAATGTTCCCTGTAACACTAATACTCGTACATTGTCGTAATAAGTAGTTTACCTAACCATGATCAGCATAGAAAGGAAATAGGTACTTTTTGGAACGATGATTTTTTTGAGGCAAATGTGGCGAGTTATTTTTACACATAATTTTTAGGGCATTAAGATTTAGATGTATTCCAGAAGTTCAGTTGTCTGCATGTGACCAGCGATTTAGGTAACTCTCTTCTGATATGGCTGCTATGGGTAAATTAAATATTATCCCTTTACTGTTATCCAGAACGCGCGAGTGGCCATTTTGATTTCTACATTAGCTGCTCTTATTGATGTGACAGATAAAAAATGAATTGCTAGAAAGATTCGTATTACACTTTTTGTTTTATTATAAACCTTTTGACAGCTTTAACACTTAGTTAAAATGCACTAATTGCAACATTTAACTGATAACAGCATTCAGGGATGTTTTCAATCGCTATGTCTGAACCAAAGTGTCATCTTATCTTCAAAATTTTCTGACCGAATATACCTCTGAAATTGGCAAATGGCTTGTATTGTGTTTGTATTTGTATATTTGAGGGTGATCAAGTCACTGCGACCTAAAAGATCTATTGTATCCCCTCTAGTGTATGCTTCGCCTGGTGTGGAAGTGGAATCCCTAATGAAGCACCCTCTCCAAGTCCGTTTTCTTGAGAAACTTCAGGATTTTGAGAGGATCAACATTACTTCTTTTGAGTTCTATCGCATCGCAGTTGAGCATCAGGTGACGTGGTGTCTCGTCTCCTTTCCCTCAGAATCTGCAGACGCCGTTCTCTTCTATTCCTAACTTCCTCAGATGTTCCCTGAACTTGCAATGTCCCGTTAGGAATCCTGTCAGTGTTCTGAGACGTTTCCTTGCTCGATCTCTCTCGGTTGAAGTTCCCGAGAAGTTCTTTGGCTTGTCTCAACCCTGAGAGGTTCCTCCAATGGGTTTCTCTCAGTTTTTCTTCTTCCTTTTGGAGTTCTGCCTTGAAGAAAGTATCTTAGAAGCCACAGAATGGTTCTTGGTCCTATGAAGGGTGTCAATGCTCCCTTTCTTGCCAATGAGTGGGCACTTTCGTTTCCCTGGATTCCGGAATGGCATGGTATCCATTTGAGGTGGCAAATGGCTTATAATTATGTCAATTTTTTCAATCACGTTTATTGGTATTATAAAAGACGCTTTTGCCGTCCGGCTGTTACCAAGCATCAACGTATACTTTCAATTGTCATAATATTATCTCGAATATTAACAATGTCCTAGGGATATTAATAGCTGAAATTTTTTTATGTGTTTTTATATTTCAAGTGTCTTTCTAACCGAACTGAAAATTTTTATGTTAGATTTTTTAAATCAAATTGGTTTTTATGTTTTCTTTAGTTTTGGTATCCTGCTCTTGCAGTCCTTTAGTCCGTTCATTATCGTTAATTCATATCATTTAATCGTTTCCAATATCTAACTAATCACGTAAGTCATGCTGTACAAATGTTCCTTGCAAAAATCTACCACCATTGACCAACTGCAATTTCAAAATATTCCATTATGCACAAATTGCAAAACGACCAAACCTAAACTTTGGACTGAAAGAAATTTTGAAAGAAACCTTCAAAATTCACCATTTTGAAATATCTAGGTTCTTTCACTTCATGATCAGATGGTCCAGATCAGCTGGAAGCCAATAATTTTCGACAATTTATTCATATCCATTTGTATTCCTATCCATTTTTCCATTTAATAGAGGAGTTATTGAATGTTTCATTGTTGATTAATTTTATTTTAGGTACCTATATAGGTACCTATAAAGAAGATTGTGAAGAAGCACAGGAACAAAAGCGCTTATATCATAGTTATCCAATTGTTGTTTAAATTTTCTGCCATTTTTCTGGTTAGTGTCGATTCAACATTATTACAGCTATTTAGATATGCGTGGGCGATAAAAGCAGGTTGGGCTTGATAATAATTAGAGTATTGGCACACTAAGAAAGAGACGGACCATTAAAAGTCCAGCTCTAATGCACGGTCGTCGGCGCCCGTCAAAAAAGCGCGCCATCATCTAATATAATGGCGGCAGCTGACGTTTTGAACGTCGATTAAAGCGCCTGTAAGCGTCCAGGTGCCACGAAATTCGCCAGTCACTTCCTTAATTCCGCCCTTTCACTACCAATATCGATCTACCGAATCTACATGTCGTTCACGACACCCAGCAAGATAAGATTACAAAAGGCGATTTAGAGTTGGAAATGTCCACCCCGAGGGTGCTCTAAGCTCTTTCGTGGGCCGCGAACATTACCCGAACCGGCGGCCAGGTCTAATTCAATTAATGTCGCGATAAAATGTTTTCCATGTTACAGAAACATCATAAGAACGAAGACGGATTGTATCGCGGCAAAAACTCTCGCTACGTATTATGACACTGCATTTTTGCATAAAGGTTGTTGATAACATTTTAGTTTATCAAAAATTAGAGTAGGTTAATTATTTTTTAAACCAATAATTATTTCACTAATTAAATATTATTAATAATTACACTGATTACACAACTCACAAATATTTATTCCCTGTAATAATTTCAACTGACTAATAAGCGATAATCCGCGTTTTTATGCAATGCAAGAAACTTTAATAAGTGATAATCTTGCTGGTTGTACGTTTTCTTATAAGTGCTTTGCTTGATGGATCTTTGAGTGCCGTCACAACAAACTCTCAATCGTATGAAGCAAATCAATGCATATATTTTCCGCTTTGATAAAACAGTGAGTTCCGATGTTGCTGTACATATTTATAGTTTTATAACTGAATAGGTTATAAAAATATGTAAACTTTTGTACGTTTGTGTATTGATGATCACATAATGGGTAGGTAACATTGATTCAAACGTACGCAACACATCTTACACTGTACCTAATGTTTTTCTATAGCGGTGAAAATTATGACCTAAAAATTGAAAAATTCTCTATGAGTGAGCGAATGATAGTACACCAAGGATATTCGGCAGCAAGCTACGATGACCTTTACATGTTCTGTCATTGTTTCTTTCACTATATATCATCATCTCGGATGTCTGATCCTCTGCAGACATCTAATGGTATATGAGATAGCATGAAAAGAACGAGCTACATTTTAGTTTGTCGTTATGGGTTCGTATAACAAACCCAAAGATCCATCGAACAAAGTATAGCCCGCAACAACAAAGTAGTTTTTTATAAGTTTATTGCTGTTATCGACTCTATACCTATAGTACAAAACAACTTTCATATTAATTGAAACATTGTAATTGGTATTTTAATCAAAATATTCAGTTCTATACTCTTAAATCGTGGTATATCAACCTAATCTGAGGAACATCACTCTTACTCTTTGAAATTTGATTATCGACATTAGCATGTAGTAAGTTGATGCTCGTTGTTAAATTATTTTCGTTTGGTCTACGAACTAACAAAATTAATTTTTAGCATGTACATATAGGTATAAGTACCTAATGATTATACAGGATAAGTATTTATTTCAAATTTCTCATTGTAACACCCAAGGGATGTTTGTGATTTCACAATCATTTTGGAAAGGTAATGTCTTTAATAAATAAATTCAATACAAAGAAAGTATTTAGGTACCTTATGTATTATGTTAGTGATATCATCATATTTGTAATTGTTTATCAATTAATAACAGAATACTAGATACTCGATGATTTAGTATGTGAAAAATTATATTCAACCAAACACCCAATTAATTATATAGCAATAACTATTAACTAATCTATAACATACGTCATATTTTGATTTACAACAGACTTAATAAGCAAATTTAGTGTGTGTTTGTTTAAATATATGCGCATGTTATCGGACTAATTAACGGTTTATTAAATAAAAAGTCTTCAAGCTCTCTGAAAAATATTCCGCCAAAAGATTGAATATCAAAAGAAACAAATAACGATACACAATTTAAAAATAAAGTACGATATTTTGGAATTTGAGCGTTTCTTAATAAGATGATAATATCGTGTCGACAATGTTCGTGTTTTGAAAATAGTTGGGTACAGTTCTATCTCGTCGGCATGTCTTTAGACAATATACAAGAAGAAATTAATTATAATTCATCCTTATACAGCATGTATTTTGCCAATAAATCAGAGCTATTTTTATTAGTGTTGATATTGGTGACTTTTTTATGCCAGTGTTAATGATGGAACGAAATATATAATATAATACTTATATTATGCATCAGAATTAAATATATAATTTATGATATATCAAATTTTCAAATGTAATAATTTCAATCAAAGTTAATGTTTTTTTTTATTTTTTATGTCACCTTGTCTAAAGTAGAGTCAATAGACACACCATAATATTTCATAATATACATTTTGGTTCGTCAACTTTCGAAAATATACTTTATATACTTAGGTACCTACTTAAAAATAATATTTAAACTTAAAAAAATAAAAGATGAAAAAATCAAATAGTTAAAAAAATACACAAAAAATAATTCACTATACAGGGTGATTGATTGAAACGCCACATTAGAAAAAGTTCGACTTCCAAATGATCTAGGAATCTGAAATTTGAAACTTAGGCAACATACCTAATAACGAGTCAAAACGAAATATTACCAAGATGGTAGAACATTTAAAATGGCGAAAGCAACGGCCATCTTTGTTTTTTTAAATGGGACACCCCATATATTATTGCATTTTCAGATCGTCTGAGAAAATGTAATAACAATGGTGCTTATAATTGTATTTTAAATTGAGTAGGCCATGAGTTATAAACAAGTGAAAATCGTGATTTTCCAACTTTAAAGACATTTACCACGAAAACGGCTCATGATATCAGAAAACGGCTTACATGTCCCTATCTTAACTTTTCATCTGGTATCCTACTGTAGAGTTGAAATGTTTATACAGGGTGATGAAAAATCTGACAATTTTCACCACCTTGTATAAAGATTTCAACTGCATATTTGGATGCCTTATAAAAAGTTAAGATAGGGACATGTAAGCCGTTTTCTGATATCTTGAGCCGTTTTCGTGATAAATGTCTTTGAAGTTGGAAAATCACGATTTTCACTTGTTTATAACTCATGGCCTACTCAATTTAAAATACAACTATAAGCACCATTGTTATTACATTTTCTCAGACGATCTGAAAATGCAATAATATATGGGGTGTCCCATTTAAAAAAACAAAGATGGCCATTGCTTTCGCCATTTTTAATGTTCTGCCATCTTGGTAATATTTCATTTTGACTCGTTATTAGGTATGTTGCCTAAGTTCCAAATTTCAGATTCCTAGATCATTTGGAAGTCGAACTTTTTCTAATGTGGCGTTTCAATCAATCACCCTGTATAAATAATTAAATACTGTAATGAAAATTAAACACCAACTAAATCAAGGCAAGCATTGATGTTTTCCCGTACTCCTGCACACTAAAATAAAAAAGCACCCTGTTTTAAACAAATTTTCATAGCCCTCTTGAAGGTAGCAAGTGACTACCAATGTCTAACTTAATATTTTCTTCATCGATCGAAATTCTAGACCTGAGTGTTATCAATTGATCTGCGAGTGTAGTATCATACCCATGAACATTGGAATGTGTGTTATATTCATCTACATAATTATGCTTATATAGTATCTCACTCAACGTGTGCATAATATACAGTGCTTCCCAAAAGTAACGGATAAATTCGATAAAACGGAAAGCGCTGTTATTTTGAAAAAATAAAAAAACAGGTCGATTTTGGTTTAGAGTTGTTCAACTTTTGACATAATATTTGGGTATACAGGGTGATGCACGAAAAAGTGGTGACGTCATCGGCATTTTTTTAAATGGCAACCTTTATTTTTTATTATATTTTTTGACACTTTATCCAATTGCCAATACGGTAATGTAATCATTTTGTAACGTTAAATAAGGAAATTTCGGAGAAAAGAACTTAATTTCGACAGATTTAATAGATTTAATTTAATATAATTTAACAGATTTATTTAATACACTTAATTTAATAGACAGATCTTATAAAATTACCATGGAAACAGTCATTTTTATTTGATTTTTTTTTTTATCGTTAATGTTCCGATTTTCACATCAGTGAAAAGTGCACAATTTCGACTCACAAGTTGTTTTCTCAGAAATTTCCTTATTTAAGGTTACAAATTGATTACATTATCATATTGGCAATTGAATGAGGTATCAAAAAATGGAAAAAAAAATAAGGGTTGTCATTTTTAAAGATGCCGATGACGTCACCACTTTTTCGCGCATCACCTTGTATACCCCAATATTATGTCGAAAGTTGAACAACTCAAAAACAAAATCGACCTGTTTTTTTAGTTTTTCAAAAAAACAGCCCTCTCAGTTTTATCGAATTTATCCGTTACTTTTGGGAAGCACTGTATGTATAGACTATAGGTAGCGTGAACATCTCCAGGGCCCTGAAAAGATCTTTACAGCTATGGTTTTAACCGACCTTCATTATAATTCTCATAGATTTCTTCTGCATTTTGAGAACTTTCTCTGCACAAGATGAACACCCCTAACCCCCCCCCCCCCCCCCCCACAGAAATACACCATAAGATATGTCACTGTGGAACAGTCCATAATGAACAGAAGAGCCCCATCTAAAAAAAAAACAGTCTCAGACGCATCAGCAAATATACCATCAGTGTTGCCAATTTCTTACACAATTTTTCAACATGATGTCACCATCAAAGCGAATCGTTTATGCATGGTTACAGTGTTACACCCAACAGGTTTATTTGAGACTCATTTTTCCTTGTTAATGAGGATTAAAAAAAAAAAACGTAAAATATTTTTGGAATAAAAAAAAAAAAATTTAGACAAAACTTTGAAATGTTTTATTATATGGTTTAGGTATACAGAAACAGAGAGGATTGGTAATAGCTGTTGTTTATTCAAAAAATGTCCACCATTATTAACAAGTTATTAGACCTCACTTTCTTACCCCTGAAGAAGAACTAAAATAAAGTTTGAAAGGTTGGGCAACTTTTGTTTGGGCAAACAAAATTTGACCCGTCTCTGACATTTTCAACTGTTAAATTAATTTTAGAGATATCCCGGTATCCATATAGGTATACCTTTTCAAAAATCACTATGTATACTAAAATGTTCTTCTCTTACGGCTACTGTTTAGAGAATATTTATTTATTTATTTATTTATTTAGATTACATCCACTCAACAGCCAAAAGCCAATTATTGGTGGGAGAAATACATCATTACAATGGTTACATCACTAAAATTATAATTATGTACAACAATAATGAAAGTTCACAACTAACGACTTGATTTCCGAAGTTGACGCAAAGATCAAAGAATATACCTACATAGATGCATGCAAGAGAGTAGGTACACGATTTTTTTGAGGGAATAATTCAAATGGGATAAAACTTTCTCCAACGTGATATTTACTTGTAAATGTAAATTTCTTCAAAGCCTCCAGCCTGCTGGAAGGCATCGATGTACCTATACACGGATCAAACGAGTGAGTGCAGTGAGATGAAAGTTGATACCGACTGATACTTACCTAGTCATCGTGATTAGCAGGACCTACTCGATTGATGATAACAACTTTAACTTTTTGACAGCGATAAGCAATACTTTCACAACTGATTCAATACAAAATAAGGAGCAAATCCTTCGCGAGGATACTTTATATGCAATACAGCTAATTTAATACGGCCATAAACTATTCCGTTCGCGATATGGGGAAATAAAAATCAGGATTGTATTACAAGCTAATGGGTCGTATAACTCGGATAACTCGCCGAGATTTTATTGACAGAATGTGCATAACAATCCATAAACGCTGCGTCTATACAGAGGTAAATGATGTGGCGGGCAGATTTTAGTTCTATAGTAAAAATCAGCTGATCGCCACGGGGATTTCGACGTTGAAGTAATAAAAACATTTCAGGCCGCAGTAATGGCTCACATAAAGTGACGTTTCGAAGAGACGGCCTATCCGTTATTTAGAAACGGCCCAGTCAACGGGACACGATCCTAGTGATGGCCCTTCACTGTTACAACTACAACTACCAACTACTTATCACAGTTCGGTTTTTAAACTTTTCAATCATCTACTTTTCTTATTCGTTCCTGAATTTGTTCTCTCCAGGTAGTAAACATGTATTCATTACACATCCGATTATTTAATTGTGATTGTTTTCCATTTTATTATCACTTATATTATTTTAAGGGGTTCATTAATTTAACATTAAAAAATATCTGAAGAAACTGTTGCGTCGAAGAATTATTTGGACATTGACAAAAATACACATTGTGGTTAACGAAATACGTATATAGGGAGAGTCGCTAATATGTTTTTTTTGTATTTTTTTAATTTTTTGTAGTCTGCATTTTTTTTCTTTCGAAAAGATGCTGTTTAAGAGTTCTTGTCTCATAACAGTGTTTTTTTTTCTCAATTTTTTTTGGTTTTTATATTACTTAATGTGTTTCTCTAAAAAAGTGCGCGTGCGTCACATATTTGAATAACTTTACAGGCCACTCTTTCATTTCAAAGCTTTTTGTATATTACTTTCTGGCGATCAGAAATTCTATCTAGGTAAGTACTAAGTACCTAAGTACGAGTATACAACAGGTGTCCCTTATTTCAGAGCTTTACTATGGGTATAGCTATCTCCTGAACGCTAAGAGATGCAGAGACTTTAAATTAGAGAAAAGATGCGCTATTTTGTGGCCATGTCGGATCCCATCAAGCCATACAATATATTATCTGTGACTGTTCCTGAAATATCCTGAAAAAACTGAAAATGGAGATTCTTATTTTTGCCATAATTTTTTTATTATTGGAAAATATTAAATAATTCTGGTAGGCTTGCATAAGTCGTCAAGAGCTCCATCTGACAGTTAAAAAACTTTCAAAGCCGACTAGATCACTTTTCATAGTCGCGACTTTTGTTTTTCTCATGGCCGCCATATTGATTTTTTATGTCGTTCAATATAAAAAAGTCATGGAAACCAAAAATTAATAAACATTCAATAAAAAAAAATTGGCAAAAATAAGAAATAACTTAACAATAATAAGAAGTGACTTGCGTGGCCTAGTGGTTCTCCGCTGGCTCACGAAGCCATAGATCGCGGGTTCGAAACTCACCTCGGCCCGCTTTACTTTTCAGATTCATTTTCGAATGTCTGTGAAAAGTAAAACAAGCGATCGAACGTTTAAAAGGCAAATATAAATTTAAAAAGTGTGTGTGGCTAAAGAGTTCGTCTCAAAGCCAAATTACCAGAGTGGAGCGACTATGTCTTACCTACACAGTTAAGACCGATGCTCCCTCTTTTATAAAAAAAAAGAAATCTCGATTTTTCAGTTTTTTTTTATATTTCAGGAACGGTCACAGATAATTTGTTATCTTAACGGCTTCGAAATGGCTACAAAATGGCGTATCTGTTTTCTGATTTAACCGATTCTGTATAAATAAACGTTTACGAGATACCCATAATTGAGCTCTGAAATAAGGGACATTATGGTTAAGTTACCCCGCGGTGCTCTAACCAATCACAGGACTTCAAAGAGTTTATAATTTTTTGTTTCTTTAAATAACCCACTCCCCCCCCCCCCCCCCCCCCCCCCCGATATTTTATTGATTCGTTGTTTCCAACGTCTCATTCTGCATCTTTTAAATCCACATTTAAAGAAATCCATAAATCCATCAAAACTCAATATAGAATTTTTTTTTTTATTTCACTCCATCTTTATTTGTGTGGTTTTATAGTTTGACAAAAATAAGTACCTATATAAGGTTATGCATCGTCAAAAAATTACTCAATTATTATTAGAAAGGCCTCTGTTGCCCTTGCTCGCACATTGACTCTTGTTTTTACCTCACCGTCGTAAACTTGATTATGGAGAACGCCCCAGAGAAGAAAACTAATTTTGTAAGGTCATGTCAGGTCAAGTAGTCAGGTAACCCCGCATCAGGCCAAGGTATAGATACTGGACCTCCTATGCCAATACAGCGTCCCTGGAACTCACAGTCCGAATAAAGCTCCTTCTTTTGGAACTGCATAACCATCTAGTAACAGTCAGATGCAAAATACCCATATGGATGAAAAAAAATTAAAATGTGCATTAATTTGTGGTCGTGGGAAAAATAGTGTACATTACTTGTGTGAAAAGAGTCATTTACACTCGTGCGATTGGTACTCATCATTCGATACCAATTTTCCACTTGTGTGAAATAGGTCACTTTCCACACTAGTAATGTAATACTATTACTTTGCGATGTTGTTGTCTTGTTTTCATTCAAGTGGTGTGCCAAATTCATAAAACTCTTGCTGTTGGTGTCTTGTTCTGTCAGTGTCTGTCAGTCATTAGTGCATAAATTTGAAAAGTTATAGCCATGGGTTTTGCGTAAAAGAAATTTGTCGTATTCCACAATTTCATCTTTACCCCTTTACCAGTTAACATAATTTGCACCTCGATTAACAATAAGTAAGTTTTTAGTATTGACATTATTTGTCAATCTCTTCTGATTATTATATTAAGTTATCAAAGCACACTCTTGGCAAGTATGCCGTCCATGCACACATGGATGGACATACATTTGATTTGAAAAACAACATCGACGTTTGATAAAAAAAAATGGGAAAATCATGTGACAAACTGGTAAATACACTGACAGAAGAGGAAAACCAAAAGAAAAGAGTGTAATTCTTGAGCTTTACATTCCTAATGACTCACCCTGTAATACGATAACTGCATTTTGCACCTTTTTTTAGAATGATCATCCTGAAATATGCATACTTGAAAATAGAACTTAAGTGACTAAAATGTTTTTCTATTTATTGCTTAACCCAAGAATCTGCAGAAGTTTACTGAAAGCACTCTTGTGCTACAAAGTCAAATATAGGAGGGGGTTATTTTGTTTTTATTTACTTTTAAGTTGAGGTTCCATATTATTGTAACGTATGGAATGACGTAGTACGTACACTAAATTGATTTGGTCATATTTGTTTGCTTTAATTTTTGCATCATACTTACACAGTGTTGATCAGTTTGTATTCTAAAACATTTTTATGATGAAGCAAAAAGCTTTCATTTACTTACATAGGTACTTGAGAACTTCTGATTTTTATATTATTCTTATGAAATAAAGTAACATTTCGGCAATTGGATTTACATTCACATAAAGTGCGTTTTGAAGTATCATGTGTATAAATTAAAATTGTTAAGTTAAATTGTTAATTGTTAAGCACGCTGGTACAATGCAAGTAGTAATGAACAGCCCCCAGTCCATTTTCTATAGTTTTTTTTTCCGATTTAGTTTACCTAAATGATTGAGAGATCATTGAGCTTTCATAATCTTGACATTATATTCTTGTAAAATGTTCACTGTCAAGATAAATGTCATACAGTAATACACATATGCTTATTCTCAGTTGAAATTACAAAATGAAATAAATGACTAAGCAAAGGTCCAGATTTATCGTTCGTTTGCCCATTTCAGATTCGATTCCTTCCTATCATGCTGTATCTCTAAGTTCTGATATGTTCCGAAAAATGCGATAAATCAAAATTTTAGTCTTTCTCTTTTGGTTTTCGTCTTTTTTCAATTGCTTTTCCAAATTTGTCAAATGCTTTTCCCATTTTTCAAACGTCAGTGTGATTTTTCAATTTAAATTCTTAATTTGTCAAATTAGACTCCCTTTATACCAAATGCTTTTCCAATAATGTTTATAATACACTGTCTCTTCACGTAAGTAGAAAAAGCAATTGATATAAAGTAGAATTAATTTGACATAAAAGGAAATTGATTGATAAATCAATGACAAGTTCCTTGATAAATAAGAAAATCATTTGACAAACTAGGAAAAGCAACTGACAAACGAGGAAAACGAAACGAAAAAGACTGTTAAGTAATCTCTGTTATTAACCAATTTCTTTTGCAAACCGATTGAAAAGCGTTATAAAGAGAACCTTACAAAAAGTCGTCAAAATGAAGTTCAATTAGGCTACAGCAAGTCTCGAATACCTATTTGTTTTTCGTAACTATTTAGGAATAATTGCAAGTTTCCTGAAGTCTCAGCTTGACCAGGTATAGACTCATTTCTGCTAAAGATCCGTACCTGTATATAAAATAACATATTGTTCAAAGAATAGGTAGCTTGCATCACTAGAGAACAGACACTGTCATAGCTGGGCGCAAAGGCTGCACCAGCAACGACGCGCGTGGGAAAATCAATACGCTCTACGTCATTGCCAGGCAGGCAAGGCTCTGGTTTCCCGTTCCCTGTGTGCGATCGCCTCCCGTCGTTCCTGCCAACTTCCCGGTTCCTGCCTCGACAGGGCGCACCGCTGGAAGCACATCCTCTCCCGCGAATAAATGCTTGTTTTTACATGACCATAAAAAATTGTCATCGATCGCTCGCACTCTCTATATCCTACAAATAACTTGTTTTTGTTCCTCGACTGCTAGGTTTTTTTGCCCTGCCACCAGAAAATAGGCTTTGGCTAAATTAAGCCAGAACAGTAAATCAGTATTATTATTTAAATGTTTATCTAGCTGATGCTTTTAGGCACATTTTCCTTGTTCTAATACAAACTTGGATTATCATTAGATATCAATCAACAAAGAGAGAGATGTTTCCGTTAATCGATAGTTTTTTCGACAAAGATAAAATGGTAGTAACTTTATTTGAAAACACACTTTGTTTCCTTGATATATCGTGTATGTGTATCGGCTTACCTTTTTTTTTTTTTGGATTTTGTTCAGAGAGATCGAAGCGCGAGCGGGGGGAACGTGGGTCTCATGCAGAACACGTTGACCTTGTATGCAACTTTTCCCTGCATCCGCCTCAGGTTCGAAATTATTGTTTTTTAGATCAACCATTCATTTCTATTATTTTTTTACCTCTTGTAGAATTTTGATACAGGACATATTATACTACTTATCTGAATACGTAGTAAAATTATGGGAAGTATAAGGATACAGTTTTTAACAGGTCAAAGATTTTAATTAACTTTAATTGTCTTACCTTTAACCACTTTGTCACCACTTTTTCACACCCTCTCGCTAAGCGAAAAGTTGGACGACGTAGAGCTGGACGGGTCCAGTTATATCAGAGACACAACGAGGTTTATCGTCAAGTCTGATTAGAGATAATCTGCTTATTATTTTTTTAATTGAGTCTTGGATGGATTGTAAGTACCTTATACGAGTATATAACCTACTTATCGAAGCAATAATAAAATAGCGGTATAGAAAATTAAATAGATTTGTTATTGCTGAGTTTCTCGCTATTTGCGTTGAATAAATTTGAGCGTTATTTACTATTTAGATGCAATTTATTGCCGATTTTATGGCTATTAATTATAGCTACTTTAAGTATATCTGAAAAAGAGTCTTCTCGCAATTAATTATTTAAAATTGTAATTTGTAGAGTCCAATTAGGAAGGCACGCGCTTGAATTCTGTCACTTCGCAAATTGTGATAAATCATTACCGTTAAATCAAATCGTACATCTCATCGCCGTAGTCAGCCTAACATATGTCACACTCTCCGGCGGCATAAATCAAGTACTTAGTATACAACGTACACTCCGCCACCAAGATGAGATATTCCACCACAAAACGCCAGTTAATTCTCATCCAAATTGTGTCCAATCTAAACAATGATGTTTGCAATTATTATCACCTACGTACAAACAAAGCTAAATTTTTTGTTCTTCTCCTGATGTTCAGTAGTGTGTTAAGTATTCGCTACCTCTTCATGAATCGAATCTTGAAATATATAGGTTATTATGTTACCTACTGATTTTGATTAACGGACCCACGAGAGACTTACCAGTGAAGATATTTGGTCAAGATACTCCTTTTTTTTGCGAAATCTTCCGAAAATTTAGAGAGTCGCGAACTGCATACTGTCCTGCATAATGTCCCTATAAAAACCTATTTATTTTTTGACTTTCTGAGCAAAATTTTTTATCTTAATAAAATTTAATTATTTAATAATTTTTTTATCTAGGTATTTCCTTGACTGACCAAATTTATACTAAATATCTGGAAATTAAAACTGTGATAATTATTTAATTTGAAATAGATTTGATAGCATTAGGCCATTAGGCAATAAGTGTTAATTTTCAAGTGGAATACTTGTTTTTTGTTTTTATCTTTCCCAAGTTTTGATAATTTTATGTAAAATTAAAATTAGCATGTCAAGAGGGACACGTGTCAGGCCTATTTGACTTCCAAAGATTGGTAATTTGAGATTCAAGTTGTTGCATTAATAATACATCACGAAAACTTTGAAATATCAATGGAAAGAATAGTAAAAAAATACAAGTTTTGCTGGTTCCTATAATATATCAACGAGGGAAACATTTTTAATTGAAAATTATTTTGATGTTAACAAAAATGCTTTACCTTTCTGCATTTTCCTTCCATTGTTCATATGAAACTGTGTAACTGTGAGGGATAAATTCTGAAACCGAGTAAAGCTGGTTTTGTGAGGGTTTTATGAGGGGTTTTGTGGAGAAATTTAAAAATACACAAATCTGATCTGCACCGGACATGCGTCTCACAAAAACAAGGTCGTGATTTTTTTTTAATAGGTATACAGCTCACTTTTTTCATGCTGTTGCGCAGATGCTTATAAAACGTGACCGCGCGTATATGTCACTGAGGCTCAAAGTTCAGACATACGATGATGATGAAATAGTGAGATAAACAAAAACAGATTATGAGCATATTGTTTTAGAGAGAATGTATCATTTATTAAGAAGACTGCAATTTGGTTTTGTTTTTGTATTTACCTTTTAAGTCTGTGTTGGGTCATTTTTGGAAAAATCAGAAAAACGTTTTCAATTTGTGACGTTATGTGCATGCGTAGAGCTTGTACATAATACTGCATGTATAACATAATTATACCTTATAAAAGTAATATATACATATTTTGATTATTGCGCTACAATTCATATAACTTACAAAAGAACTTCAAATCTTCTTTGAAAAGTGAAACTCTATCTATAAATAAGTAGTTACGTGTAATTTTTTGTGTTTCCAAAAACTTTATTTTTTTGAATATTTATTAATGAAAATATTGACAAGAAAATGGAGAAAACAGTGGTTAAAGTATCTATATTGCTAAGATGACCCAAAACGAAAACGTAACAGGCCTAAACACTTGTAAACGGATTATGTATACGCGAAAAACGCCGAAAAAAGTCAATTTTGTTATCGAGGGGGAATATTTGAGTGACAAATTTAACTATCGAAGTTCATACCCTTGGCAGGGGTAGCTAGCCTTTTGCTTATCATCATAGGGAACAGATATCCATCTTTGATAGGTATGTACATCATTTGATAGGTATTTGAGTAATAAATAATAACTTAAGATATTTGAATTTTCTTAGTAAGGACATCTCAATTTTTGGGTTTCGTCTAAAAAAATATTGCAATGATATCGATAAAACAGGTTTTCTCAACAATTACTTTATTTCCTTCGAAAATTAACGAGATCGAAATTGATCACAATGTATAGAGGATCAAAAATGTGTAAAATTCGATCAAATTAACCGTATATGATATAGTAAAGTGAATTTTGTTGTATTAAAGTTTTATACTTCCACAAATTTTCACAAGAAATAAAGTAACAATAATAATTGTAAAGGAAACCTGCTTTATCGATTCGCCCTGTAATATTTTTTAGGCGTAACCCAAAAAGTGAGATATTTTTTAATAAAAAAGGGAGCATAAGTCATAAATGTATAGGTAAGACATAGTCGCTCCACTCTGGTAATTTTGGCTTCGATATCGAGCTCATTCAGCCACAGAACCATTTTTAATAAATAAATAGTTTTCTACGTAAACGAACACAAACAACCATGCCGTGCTGAGATTCGAACCTCAGATAGTGGCAGCGTCAACGACTTCAGTCAGTGACCATCGCGCAACCACCCGGCGCGCAAAGTGTATGATATTGTTGTAAAGAGAATTCAAGTAGCTTGCAAGTGACGTATTATTCGATATCTGTTCCCTATGATGATAAGCAAAGGGGTATAGCTACCCCTGCCAAACGGATTAATTGAATAGTTAAATTTGTCACCCAAATCCTCGATAATAAAATTGACCTGTTTCGGCGTTTTTCGCGAACATCTTCAGTTTCCATGTTATTATGCCTGTTACGTTTTCCTTGGGCCACTTTGTATAAATAAACATATAAAACGGGTTTTTATCCCTCTCATCACTGATGGGATCTCCAGAAGATATACGGTCGATTAAATTGATAAATTTGCACAATTTCTTTTTTTTTAAGATATACCTACTTACATTTTTTATATGATTGAAAATAAGTAAATTATCTTTGTATAGGTACCTTAGTCCTAGATAAGTCGTCAAGAGCTAACCGCCGCCCATTTGACGTTTCAAAAATTTTCAAATACGACTGGCTTCGAGTTTTCATAGTCAACTTTTTTTATTTCTTGCTGCTTTCTCTTACATGGTTTTTATGAAGGTACATTTTTTTATGTAGGTAGATATAAAAAACGTTTTTTTTAATAATTTTTTTTTTCAAAAAAATTCCGACATTACAAAATATACCTATATGGCTAAAAATATTTGTTCTTTTAATTATTTTTAATTTTTAGTTTTATTTCCTAAATTACTTGCAGTTTTGTCTTTATTAGGATATATATATTATATCTACACATATGAAAGTTTCTAAAGATCTGATGCGACTTAAACTGGCTTCTTTAATGTGATCGATATTGTCTTTGCAAGTTCTCTCCGGTCGGGTCGTATACCCGAAGAATGCGCACACCGTCATTAATATCGCCTGCGACATAGTGCAATAAAGGAACAATCTATGTAATCAAGTTGCTTGAGCAATTTCCTTTCCTGGAGCAAAGATAGAGTTGTTTGAAAAGCAAGGAGCCGCTGAATTATTTGTTGCCTACAGGTTAATATCTGGCTGGACGGCATGGCAATAGCATTGCAAGTCCGATATCAGGCAAGAGACCTGGGACGATGTCGAGCGGTAAATTTGATGGTGATGGCCATTTAGGAGATTGCAGCGGGCAAGATGGCGCAACGGCGGCGGCGGGATGAAGTAGAGCGTCGCGACGCCCGCTGTCGGTGCGCCGACGCCGACAGCAGATCCATTTCAGAGATGGCCCTCCTCTCGATTTTGATGGACATTCGAAACGACCGCGCCCTCATTTCCTCCAACAAATCGCGTCTTTATCACCCCGTCCCGATTTTAATATAAAAAGGGAACTAGCTGGACGTTTTACGTTCGTTTTATTGTCCCCACGACTGTTACTCCCTACGTTAGGGATGAATATATTAAAAAGAATTCCTTTTTTATTCTTACTCGCGCATTGACACTTATTGTCAATAAAATAATGTAAATGCTGGAAATAATTGGAAGCCATAATAAAATTAAAGGATCGAAAAATTAATTAATGCTGTAGCTGTAGGTGGGTACTTATAGGAGTACAGCAAATTTTTTATTCATTTTTATTTTTGTTGCATTTTTGTACTTTTTATAGCCGTATTTAAATTATGAGAAATTTCACCTTGACCTTTTCAACAAAATTTTTCGTTTTTTTCAACACAGGTTTCGTCACAAACTCATAATCGAGAAAAAAGTACATAATTTGTGAATTCGTTTCGTTGAAACAAAGAGGATTCGCAAGTTCCCATTTGATGAACTTAATTTTCTGCGTATAAATTATGTATGTAAAATATACCGGGTGGGCCATCGAAAAGGTAACAAGCCTAATAGTTTGGAAAGTGAAGATGTATGCGAAAAAATCGAAACAGGTCGATTTTGTTATCGGGGGGAGAGGGACATATTTTCGTGATAAATTTAACTATACCCAACCCCTTGGCAAGGGTAGCTACCCCTTTGCTTATCATCATAGGGAACAGATATCGAGTGATACATCATTTGATGAAAGATACTTGAATTCTCTTTACAACGATATTCAACATTTTGGGTTTCGCTTACATACAGGGTGGCCCAACGAAAACGTAGCTCACCTTAATAGTAACTTGTAAACTGAAGATGTACGCGAAAAACGCCGAAACAGGTAGATTTTCTTATCAAAGTAGGCATATTTTCGTGACAAATTTAACTACCTAAGTTCACCCCCTTGGAAGGGGTAGCTACCCCTTTGCTTATCTTCAGGGAACAGCTATCGAGTGATACATCATTTGATGAAAGATATTTGAATTCTCTTTACAACGATATCCAACATTTTGGGTTTCGCTTACATACAGGGTGGCCTACATACAAGTGATTAAGCAGGGGAGTTACGTTTTCGTTGGGCCACCCTGCGTATGTAAGCGAAACCCAAAATGTTGGATATCGTTGTAAAGATAATTCAAGTTTCTTTCAAATGATGTATCACTCGATAACTGTTTCCTATGATGATAAGAGAATAAGAGAATAACTAAGAGAATCCGTTTTAAAAAAAAAGAAAAAAATTACCTAC
Source organism: Malachius bipustulatus (assembly GCA_910589415.1). Lineage (NCBI taxonomy): Eukaryota > Metazoa > Arthropoda > Insecta > Coleoptera > Melyridae > Malachius > Malachius bipustulatus. Next base: position 53,479,599 of record OU342632.1, read on the forward strand.
CGTTGAATATTTACGGAAAATCGGGGGGATCTTATAGTTGTCTTATTAAGAGACATGAAGTCGGTTAAATTGGGGCAAAGTTGCGTATTTTTGTGCCGATTAGTAGGTAATCTGAATAAACAATTTGAGCTGTCATTATTAATTGTCAAAATAAGTACTTATTGGAAAAAATATGAAATTTTGCAATTCTTGTTTTATTTTTTTTGTTATTTAATGACCAATGACGTAGCCGTTTTTAAGCGAAACATTATTAGGGCACTTTTCATCAAGAAATCCAAAAATTATGTTCACAACCGCTCCTAGCTCTCTATAGATGAGGAAGCAATGAAGTATCGATAGTCAATTTTCGATTTTCTTATGGACGGCCATAAATATTGCATGAATTTTTCCATTTTTGAATGCAATTTATGGTAATACAATTTATTGGAAAATTGAATAAGTAATCCAAAAATAATTTTCAAATCGTTCTAGCGCTATAGGTAATTTAAGATGGGGAAAAATCGATACTTAGTTTTATCTTTTTATCCTGTGGACTCACATTGGATTTTTTCAAAATATTATAACTCATTGTGTTATATACAGGGTGTTGATTTTCAAAGCGGGCCATAGGGGATTAGCATTGGGAAAGTGGTTTTTGAGGATTCCTGCTCGCCGTTTAAACTGACAGAAATGGTTTTGGTATCAAAATGAAGCTAAAATTATTTCTCATAACGCTTGATATCAGAAATTAATTTAATTTCACGTTGTTTTCTAAAATTCTTCAGTAAAAATTCAAGTACTTAATTGTTAATGTTTGATCACAAAATAGCATGCCTTGCCTAAATAATAATGACGTTTCTACGTTTTGACAATCCAATAATAAAACTTTATAAGTCAGTAGGTAATAATAAAGTCTGGTTCTATTTAACCCTACTGTAACGGCTACACTGCAGTAGGTTTTCACCATAAAGACTCTTTCTTGGTTTGTATAACCCATTTTTAAATAGAGCCAGACTTTATTATTATACCTACTGACTTATAAAGTTTTATTATTGGATTGTCGAAACGTAGAAACGTCATTATTGTTTAGGCAAGGCACGCTATTTTGTGATTAAACATTAACAATTACTTGATTTTTTACTGAAGAATTTTAGAAAACAACGTGAAATTAAATTAATTTCCGATGTCAAGCGTTATGCGCAATAATTTTAGCTTCATTTTGATACCAAAACCATTTCTGTCAGTTTAAACGGCGAGCAGGAATCCTCAAAAACCACTTTCGCAATGCTAATCCCCTATGGCCCGCTTTGAAAATCAACACCCTGTATGTATAATACATCTTCGAGTACATCTTGATAATCAGAAAAATAAATTGGGTCCAAAAAGGGAAAAATCCAATATGGCGCCCATAAGAAAATCGAAAGTTGACTGTCGATGCTTCCCCATCTATAGAGAGCTAGATTTGAAAACTATTTTTGGATTTCTTGTTGAGAAGTGTCCTATAATAACGTTTCGGTTAAAAACGGCTATCTTTATTATTTAATGACAGCTCAGTTTTTTTCAGATTACTTACTAATCAGCACAAAAATATTCAACTTTGGAGCCAATTTAACCGACTTCGTATCTCGTAAGATAACTGAGATTCTCATGCATTTTCTGTAAGAACGCGGGCAAGGTGCACATGCATGGTCTTATATACATAGTCCTTCATATTTAGAGTTGATTCCCATGCATGCATCTAGGCTGAAACGATCTGAAAACGTTTTGAAAATATCGAAAAGTACCTACCGTTTTATTGATTCTTGGACACCAAACATAGTTTTTCTTGTCCTTAAATCATTTATGGTCAATCGGTAGCTCATATAAGTATACCTTAGGTACTTTTCTATACATTCTTCCCAATGCAAAATTCAATATCTATTCTATTATATAATTTATATACCACCTATAATAAAATTATATCGTATAGGGTATATTATCAACTAATTAATAGAGAAATAAATAGTATATCTATACCTATTATTTATTAAAACTACACGTTATCTACCTACCTATAATGGGTAGGTACCTATTAAACTAAAAATAATCATCAAAATGTTCCTGCTAAAATAAGGCTCACTTGATCTAATATAGGTACTACGATTTCAATCATCTGAAATATACGTAGGTATATAGGTACCTACCTATACGTTCATTTATTAGTCGCGGCTTGTTCTTGATGAAACAGACCAACGACCACCTGCGCCATCAAAAGCCACTTATTTGCAATTAGAGGTTTCATTGATGCCTATTGATATCTGGCCAGATCGGTTTTTACTTAGCCAGTGTTCGAAGATATCCCGTGGCTAAGAAGGCCATAATGGGGATTTATTAATACATCTGACGAGAGTCAGGCTGTGCGCTGCGGTGGTCAACCAGTCCTTCTCGGTGATTTTTAGACATTTCCACGACATGGATGGAATCATACTCAGCCAACGCAGGTACGAAAGGAAGAGTAGATGTTTCGTGGCTTTATTTGTTGAGAGACGTATACAAATAGAGCAATTTATTATAAAAAAACCGCCAGTGAAATTTGTAGACATGGCTTGCTGCGATCCAATGGCCGCCATAAATATGATGTCCGTATAGAGACGTTCCTTGCCTTCTTTCAGAGCTACCGAGCCGAGCGGGGAGTTTTTTTCCCGTAGTCTGGGCAGTTCGGCGTACGACTAACTGCTTTCCTGTAGGCAACTTTTCATTGTATAATGTTGATTGCTTTTGAGACGGATTATTGCTTCTTGGACAATGCATCAGGATGACTCCGCACATGAAATTCAAAACGGTTCAGAAGGAGAAAAAGACAGTCCATGACCTCCCTAGATCCATAAATTTATTCAATTATAAAAGGAAAGACTGACTAAACTTGATTTTTATTCTCTGGAATATATGAGAATAATTTTCATTTTTGCTCTTGGTTTTACTTTTTTGGTTCCAATTCAGGCGAATCTCAGGAAAAAATACGTAGCCAGTTTAATAAAAGGATAATTACTTATCTAATTTTAACTCAAGTTGGGTTTTCTTCGCGTAAATTATTCGAACGGTTTCATTATACCTCGGATTCGGTAATGGAAAGATCAGTACGTCAACTTGATATACAAAGACAATATAAAACACAAAGCAATAACATTAGTGTCTGTGAAGGAAGAATCTCGCGTCGTCGTAGACGTTTGTAGTTTTTGTTGGGGCGTCGCGACGCCGTGCTACCTTCTCTGCGAGCTGGCTTCGCGAACAGAGAACTCGTTCTCGACAGCCATTGGTCCTTGCTCGCCCCTCAGCTGCTGTCGATTCTATTCGTAAATCAAAATCATGACGCGAATCCACCCTTCCTGTACAGCTTCAATCAGAGTGACCTGTAGCTGGCACTCACAGCCAACTGGAATTACAAGAGTTTTAATTGAGCACTCAGAAATTGGTCGTAAGAAGCTCTCTTGCTTTACTACTTACAACCGGCCAGTGTGTTTTGAAATTCGGGTTGTAATTTTTTTAATGCAATTACTTAGTTATTAAGTTATTAATGAACTCAGTGCGATGTAGGTACCTATAATATTTAGGTATAGTTATTAATGTTCATTGTGATCTGATAATATGAACAACTAACTAGAAGTGACTAGGTACCTAATATTCTAGATGGTAGGTATTTCATTTAATGTGATTAAACTTCTTGCAGTTTAGCTGCTTTATGAAATGACTTTAATTGCAATTCTGTCTGCACGTCAGAATTAATTATTTATCTTTCATCTAATTCAAGAAGTATCTAAGCTTTTAACGCAATAATTAGTGTAATAAAGACACATACACCACATGCATCATGCATTCCGGTGCATGTAATCGTGATTCTTTCACGAGTTTTTCATTCCTGCATTGTTATATATAAATTTACGCATTTTTCAATGTAATATATAAAGTAACTGGTAACTCTGGTATAGTAAATTATTTAACTTGCTGTTTGCAAATAATGCAAATATTGTAGGTGCGTAATTGCCATTTTGAATTTTTTCTTGAAAATTTATTATACATGTGGTACACATTATAATTATTTCTTTATTATTCCTTTACGGACTTGGGACTCGGTTATAAATGCTAAAAACACAGGTAATATAATTAATTGGTATTTATAGCAGTAATCATCTGAATTAAGTTGCCTCGTTAGGAAAGATCATCATCTTCATTTCACAATTACCATTGTTTTCAAATCAGAAAAAGGACATTTTTATTACACCCTTGCCAATACATTATACTCATATACCTAGGTATGTATATTCTCATGTGCCTAGCAAACAATCGCGTTTAATCTTATATTCAAATCTAAAGTTAGAATTGGAAAAATAAAACAAAATGCTAATACTTTAATGGACATACATGCATAGATACATACATCTTTCAAGATTCAAGATCTGCGTTTCTACCAGTCGTAATAGGTACCTATATACGAGTTCCAGAATATTGATTTATCAGGGACTCGCTGTTATCGAAATCGAATCGTCCGTGGCATGTTTCATATTTCAATTATTATCTCCCAAAGTCTGGGTAGTTGCATTGTCTCGGAGACTCCCTCCTGTATCTAATCTAGGGGAAGACTGAGACACGTCTGGAACAATTGCGGAGTTGTGTCAGAATTACGAGCTCCCGTAATAGTAAGCTACGGCTTTGCGGACAGCAGTCCCGTGGAATTAGACGGTAAAGTGGGCTGGGAAGTATTACCCAAACAGCGATATCTCGTTTAGGGGCCACCCGTTGAGCAGACGACTAACTCCGGTGGTAATCCCTGCGAACGATAGTAATGGAAGTGGGGCATCATACCGCTCGCAGGACCATCCGTGTGCGAATAGGGCTGCTGTCTGGTCTCTGGCCTCCCTTCGCTGTTTCGCGAGTAGCATAGAGTAGGTACACGTCCTGCAGATCTGCCTGCTGTTTGTGTATTTTAGCAAGTACTGCCTGCGGAGCTATTGACTGAACCTGAACCGTCATCTGTTTACCATCGATTACCAGGCTCTCGCCTACTCGCTGAAACTGAACCGTTCTGTCACTGTCACTGTTCATTCCTCGCGCCGGCAGCGCTGCACGGAGGCCCACTTCCGCATCCGTCTGTCTACCCGCCTGCCACTGGCGTGTACGGGCGTTGATGTTTTATTTATTCACCGACACAATACTGCCTTCATCTGCAGCTGATAAAATATCGGGGTCGTTTCTATTTCACCTTGACTTTGTTTCATGCACAGGCACACTACCAAAAGGAGTTTGTTGACTCTAGATTTGGACTTTTATAGATTCTATTGGAATCAAGTTCAAAGTACCTACTCACGTTTTCATGATTTATTATGTTCTCATAACAAGTGTCAAATATAAATACTCATATGCACATAAGTGGGTACATACTATGCACATCGTAATCTCAAGATTTTTATATGGAATGATATAAAAAGTCACATGCAAAATCGAAACAAAGTATTTTAGGTAGGTATCTATACCTATGCGGAAAAAAATAATTTGTTAGGTATTTCGTTTTGAAGAATTTGGAATTTTTATTGCGACCTGAGACTTATTTTACAAAATGAAAGGTAACAAATTAAGGCAAGCGCATCACAGATTTTTGGTTGCATGAACTCGCGAACACTGAAAATACTTTGCAGCAGTGTGCTAGTTATAGGTACGTTTGAAATTATTTAAGAATCTCAATAATAATTCCTAGTTTCTTGCGCATGATTCTCAAAATTTATTTTTCTGTTTTTAAATTCAACTTAGACAGTCCTTTTTAATATTTTCTTTCGGCGATTAGAGCTGGGGGGAGGGAGTTGTATCCAAAATAGGTAGGTATGTAGGTATATTATATGTGGATCACCACCTTTGAAAGTAAACTAACAGCGCCATCTTTTATTTTATATTTTAGGTATTCAAGTAAAAGGTGAATGAGACCAGGTGCTAAGTATAGAAATCTTCTACCCGGAATTTGGCGTTTTTAACTTACCCCCTTAAAATATTTGTAAGTGTAGGTAAATGCATACTGTTTAATGTCCAATATCAGTATGTCCACGTTAAAAAAAAAATAACCAACCAGATAAATCTGATAAGAGTATCACCGTCGTTCATATTATCGAACATGTATTAGGTTTTTGGTATTGGTATTGGTATTTTAACTAAATGTGAGAGATGGTTTATTAGGTCCCAAACACTGAAGCCAGCGGGCTTATTGTATTTCTCACATTTAGATTCTCCTTGATTAGAAGAGCTCCGTTCCTTTGACAAGGTTTAGCAGCCCGCTAACCAAGGTTTTTTCCGCCAGATGGCTCCCGGGACTGATTGGTCCCAGGACCGCATAGCGCGTTCGTGCGAGTGCTGGACACTCGAATATCACATGAGAAGCTGTCTCGTCTTCTTCATTGCAGAGTCTACAAATGTATTAGGTACACGAGTGGTTTTATCTTTTACGAAAAATTTTATTTAATCAATGTCTTCACTAAAAGCAGGTCGTATACTGTTGAAGGGAGTATATAGGTATCAGAGTATATCAATAGGTACCTACCTAAATATGTTGATATTATTCTTGTGCGAACAGGTAGGTATTGTTCAATTTTTATAAGAAGGCGAAAGCTATAGGCGTGAACTGCGCATCTTGCGAACTCAGCATTTACATGTTCGATGAACGGCGGAGATACTCTTATCGGTCTTATCTGGTTGGTTGTTTTTGTAACGTGGACACCGACTAACATTGTTGTTATTGGACGACAAATAATATTTATGGAGTCTTAGACGGTAACCACCCTTTCTGCGCAGTAAGAACTTATTTACTCGCCTCCCTATAGTAACGGGACTGTATACATAGGTAGCTATAAGAGCTTAAAACAATAATATAATTGTGTCATAGAAAAATCCAAAATGGGATACTTACACGCTACTATATCAGGGTGTAACTAAATAAGTGTAAAACATTTAAGGGGGTGATTCCTCATTGAAAAAAAGATAGGATCTTTCATATAAAGAAACTTAATTGGAGCATCTCTTGTTAAGATACAGCCCCTTAAAGGGGGTACATAAAATTTGTTTAACAATTTTTTTCACAAGCACTAAAAAAGTTACAATATTGAAACTAACCTGACATTTTTTACTACCAAAAAGACACTTAGCCACTATATTATTTGGTTTACCACATGGTTGTAAGGGGTGGAAAACGCAACCCCTAAAATTAATTTCCAATGCAACTTTTTATCTTATTATTTGTTTACCATTTGAAAATTTATTTCCGATAGCCTGTTTCATTCTAAGCAAAAAATGTCTGTTGAATTTTTTGCACGAAATAAACCAGTTCGCAACAAAAAAAATATTTTTTTCAGTTTGGTCACCTTTGTAGGATGCACGAGCATATAAAACTCTTGTATTTTCTTCCAAAACTCTTCTTGGTTAATTCTTCCAAAACTCTTCTTGGTAAATTCTCCCAAAAAAAACACTTCTTGAAAACCTGCATGAATTCCATCTAAGTACATGGAACCGCAAGTCATTGGACCTTCATCCTCTCTTCCAACAGGTCATTGCGTATAAACTGGCTGGTTATTCAAGTGGGGTCGATCCCAAAGCTAAAAAAATATTTAAAACATCAGATTATTATTATTCTTCTAATGATTTGAGCAATGCCAACTTTGAAAATTGACATCTCATACCTTGCTATTACCTATAGGTAAACGGTAAACGCACACTGAAGATGCAGAATGTATGATGTGCAATAAAGCAACCTATTCCTATAAACCCAAAGACCAAAAGGGGATAATTTTAATTATTTATCTATAGTTATTTTTTTTTGTTATTCAAAATATGTATGTAGCAAGGACAGTTAGATAAAATACGCCCTACCAAACAGTGGTTGTAGTTTTTTTTTTTTTATTATCACCCATGCAGACATTAAAATAACCCCCGCTCCCCTATGCGATACAGTCCCTCGAGGGACTCTACTATACGAGTACAGTGAAATATTCAAAATCGAATCAAGTCCATATTTATTGCAAACCATAATGACTGCATGAAACGAATTGACAGGTTGTAGACTTGCTAAGTATTATCTATATACACATTATCAATTTTGGCGTTTGACATTTACAGCTAGCCAAACCATTCCATTTTACTTATAAGTTTTTTTTATGAATTTAGGAAATCCTTGGTACCTATACGAATTTCCCGGATTATTATAAGCATTTCTAGAATAACTGCTTTCAGTCTACGATTTACCTATCGATTTCTTATCGCCTACCTATATGCATATTTTATCATTCAATTGCGTGGATATAGGACCTAAGTGTTTTTTTTTTCAATCCCTGATGTAATTTTAAACCAAGTTACTAAGTGTCCAATTTATTGTTACAGGGAAATGGTGCCCTCGTCGAGAGTGGTCGTCACCTCCTGACGCCCGGGCGGCGAGCGACGCGGCGCGGAGAGGCGTCCTCTACTCATCCGTCTTCCTCGGCAGTCCCGGTGAGTACCGTCAGACGGCGCTTCGCCCTGGCCCTGCCCGTGGTGGGGAACCAGGTTGTCATGGCGACGGCCGCATTCCCGCCTCGCGGCCATGGTGATGGGGAGCGCATGCGTCCACTCAATGCAGCCGCGACTCGTGAGTGTGGGGATAGAATAGAGGGACGTACGCACTACGCGGTCGCGGCCGCCTTGCCGGCTTCTTGCCAGTCCATGATGTTTTATTCTTATTTTTATTGGTTTCTGGTACTTTTATTTCAGTTCGCAGCACGTAGGTGCCTACGTACAGACGTTAATCAAACGCGTCGATAAATAAATAGTACTTTAATCGTACCTGTTCGCAATCGTAAATAAATAATCCTGGGTATAGGTATAACTTGATATTTAGGTACACTGAAAATTAATTTGCTTTATTTAAATCTGAATGGAGATTATGCGAATTCGGATAAATTCCTGTTGGGCATAGAATACCTAGTTACCTACCCCTCGAGAAGTACGTACCTATAGGTACCCTTTTTTAGTTAATTAAAAAGGATCTATTATAAGATTTATAAGTGCAGTCAAGTTATTTATGACCAACAGGACTGCAGTATTGGCTTAGATAGGTATATGGGCATAATTTGCAAACTTTTCATTGGTAGCAGGTATATTAATGCCTCTTGTGTGAAAATGTACCAATTCAATAAGAGGACAATAGGTATTTTAGAAGCCAGATAAGTACCTACCTTTTAAATTAAAGAAATAACTGAGAATTATACCTATTATTGGGTCGCTAACTAGGTAGGTATTTTACTCTCTAAACTTGTCTTTTTGTTCCGGAATTTTTTTTATTTGAGAAAATAGATGGGTCCTTCTCCTGCTAAAGTTTCGATCAACTATAAGTATAAATAACCGGACCAGGAATGACCTTGCTCTATCTATAGAGCAGCACTATCTATAGATAGGTATTGCTATACCTACTTATCTTTTTTGGTTTTGTAGACGGAAAATTATTTTTGATAATTTCGTATTTGTCGCCATCGGGATTTATAGTTACCTTCCGGGCGCGTGGTTTTTTCATCGCACGAAAATGTCACATGTGGGAGGCTGCATCGGACAGGAATCACGACCTGGTTGATAAATATTGAGTAATATTTTCGGCTGCAGCAGTGTGCCGGCGGTACTTGCGGTAGGTTGCGAGCGCCCTCCATCTCTTCCTGTCAACTGCAGACTCGCCACTCACCGCCGTTCTTGACGCCGCGATGCCACGCGGCGCTGACTCCCCCTACCCCCACCTCTCCGTCCCGTCGGCCGCTTCGCGGATATGTCAGTGTCGGCGGCTCTTATTACCATATCTGGGCTCTGTACCTTATACATGGCGTCGATGAAGTCTTTGATTTAGGTGTTATTCGTTTATATCTTTAGAGCTTCAGATGATGATGAAAACCATGAGAATGTTATTGCTGATTATTTATCATTTTATTCATAACTGATACGTACTAACCATGAACCATATTACGATGGTCGCATATTAGGTACTATACCTACCTATATTAAATTAGCTTGTTTTTAGTTGTCAGAAATGTATTAAAATAAATGATCTGAGAAATTCATAATCTTATAGGTATAAGGGAGTAGGTAGGTATAGCTGCAAGAATTCAAGGAAGTTGATAGGTGTAGGTAAATCATCTTCAAATGAAAATCAATCTGAATTGCAACTTTTTGTGATAGGTTTTGTGGTTTAGATTTTTCTTAAAAGCTATATTTCCCATCACATCTGCTCTGGTGTTTTACATGCTTCTTCCCAGCTCTTTTGATAATTATTGACCTTCTAAATACCTTTGTTATGGCGACCATCACTTAGTTTTTCTACAGTTGTTTGTTGCTTATCAACTCATAGCTTATTGTGGAATGTGGTTTGCATTTAATGTTGAAGAAAGAAAACATTATTAATAATTTCCGAATTTCTTTAGTTTAGTTGATCCTTTATTCTGTGAATTATTTGAATACGTCTAGTTTAATATTCAGCTGTCATAAGCCGATTATAAATAAAGGTAAACCTGTTCATCAACCAGGCAAGAATTCCATCACAGTGACGAATTTACAGATAATATATCTTGCCAAACATATGGCCTAGCCTGGTCTTTTAGCTAATCTAAAAAGAAAACCATTAGAGGCTCTCTATCTTTGTAATCCTATATGGCTTCACCTTGTGTGCTTTTTTTTACAATAAAATTTACCTTCTTCATTCATTAACGTTTTGAAATCTATTTATGAGATCTGTTTGTGATAAATTACATGAAATTTCGAATATATTTAAAATATAGTTAGGTATAATAAGTAGTATCTACCTGTATTTTATATCACTCGATATCTTTATACCTAAATCGTTCGATGAAAAAGTTATAGGTAGGTACAATTATTGTTACATATTTCTATACATAACTAAATATGTTAAATATTTCCACTAAGTATTTCTGAAAAATAGTGCAAATATAGGTACCTAAATAACTAAAAATAATGGACTGAAAAAATTTCATTTGTTTCCAACAAACACTTTTCAGTGTTTTTGTTTTTTCCCCTATTTTCAATCTTAATACCTAGTGTAAATTAGGTGTACCTACCAGGTAAAAAACAACAAGATTAAAAAATGTATATGATACATGATCTGCGGGGTTCCTAAACACATCTATGATGTCAATTTCCTTTCCCAAATTAGCTCCTTGTACCTAATTTGATCAGCTAACACAAATACCTAGGAAAGAAATCAAAATAAATGATTGTGAGGGAAAGTCGCCAGATCTCACTCCCCCAGATTATTGCCTTTGGGGATGACTGAAATAATTTTTCACAAAAGTGAACACAAGACGTCTTGTCTAAATAATAAGCAGGCTTTGCTTACTCGAACGCAGTATAGGTACTCAGCATCGCAGAGATGATCTTGATGCTTTTTAACGAATTAGGTATAGGTATATAGGTATACTTACTAAATCGATTCACAATCACAAACGAGCCGAAGCATTTAATGCTCAGGATAAACTATATTTTGGGAGCAAAAAGCGTCTCATTCCTACAAAATCCAGGGCCTACTAGATCAGTGTTTACTTGTAAAATCTCAAAAATTCATATTAGCGATTTTTTTAGAAAAAAACTGGGCACGCCACGGGATTCACCAGCCCTCAAAACGGTACTGTACTAAATTTTATTGAAAATGTCAGAGTAAAAAGGATCTTGCAGTTATTTTAGAAATTCATAATAATACTCCGAATTTTCATAAATTAATTTGAAAAAGGTCAAAAGCTATCATAAGTAAAAATTAAAATTAAAACAAGTAAAAAAAAGTGAAAAGAAAAAAAATAAAAAATAAAAAAAAAATAAAAAAAAAAAATAAATAAATAAAAAATTATAATTAAAAAATTAAAGTACCTACATTATCACCAACTAGACGTACAATTTCTATTTTGTCTCTCTTGACCTTTTCGAATAAATTAATGAAAATTCGGAGTTCTATTATGAATTTCTAAAATAACTGCAAGATCCTTATTACTCTGACATTTCCAATAAAATTTAGTATAGTACCGTTTTGAGGGCTGGTGAATCCAGTAGCGTGCACAGTTTTTTTCTAAAAAAATCGCTAATATGAATTTTTGAGATTTTACAAGTAAACACTGATCTAGTAGGCCTTGTATTTTGTAGGAAAGAGACGCTTTTTGCTCCCAAAATATAGTTTATCAAGCTCTATGATTTAAAAGAAATTTCTTTAAAATCGCACCATAAATTAAGATTCTACAGGGTGTTTCAAGAACAAATGGGTCACACTTCACACTGTATATTATCTATTTTCATAAAATAAAATTTACAACTTCTTGTCGTTTTAGCTGTCTCCCGGCCTTGATTGTTGCTCAAAAAGTCATGATGACTGCCAAACCCCACTCAGGGCATGGATGTCCACATAAGTAGAAGAAATTTTCCTATCCTAATGAGAAAAGTTTTCGCATCCAAAACTAGTGGAATGAATATATTTTGTCTACACAATTGAAACCCTTTACCACGCTTTAAAATTAATAACAAAAGTTGTTAACCACCTTGAATAAAAAAATTTATGCGCATGTTCCGTTTATATTCATACAATTCATCAAATGTGCTTGATGTGCAATATTTTGTGGATATTTTCTGCGTTTAAATTTTTCTATAAGGAAGCTAATAAAACAAAAAAGTGACAGTTTGAAAACATCATCTGTTGGAATTGGGCCAAAATCTGATTTATGTGAATTTCGAATTATGTATGTGCTACTATTTATTACGCAGGTACTTGTCGAGTTCAAGTGCGAATAATTAATGTGAATGCGATAAGAATAGGTATATTTTTCAAGAATGCTAAATAAAATTTAGATTTTTGGTATAACTTCTTTGATTCATATTATTTCAATTAATACCTATCAGAAATATATGTAGGTACCTAATGAATGTTTACCGCAACATTTTCATTCAAAAGTATGACTCAAACTACATGCATGTCAGACTAAAAAGTATTAGGTAGGTAGGTAGGAGTAGTAGTGCCATTCTTACAGAAGAGCAAAAAAAACTTATTTTCGAGTTAATGGTATGTATTGGGTAGACCGAATGCGAAATGAAAACAACATGCGTACGTCATCAACTATACTACTTATAATAAATCAAATACCTACCTGTTCGTCTTTTGATTGCTTCGCAGGACTGACACTACGATTAGCGTTTCTGCGAGCCTGAGTGACATACATGTGGTTTTCATTCTGCGTTCAGTCTATTATAGGTATTATACCTACCTATCTCATTTGAGAAAATATACAGAAGGCAATGTGAGAAAAACTAAAAGTTAAAAAGGGTCATTAACACAGAGGGGAACATGGGGTAAACACAATAATTAAGAAATCATATAACCTTCCAGAAAATCGGGAAAAAGTTTTCAATTTGTGACGTCATTTTTGTCATTTGACTTAGGTAATTTTTGAAATGATGCATCAGGGTATAATCAGGGTGTTAAATAATTAAACAGAATTTTAATCTTAGTAAAGATTAAATTTCGCTGCATTTTATAGCTAAAACTAAATTTTGATATTGATACCTATATGTATAGGTATGTAGAGATTATATAAGTTCCATGCTAATTTGAGGCATTTAGTGAATGCAATAATGCTTGGCTCTTAACCCATTTGGGCTCCACTCTGTCTAGTGGGTCCACACGCGAATGTAATAATGCAAGAGAGAAAGAGAGAGATCGAGAATGTGACAACGAGAAGGGGAAACGCGACGAGGGCGTAATTAGCGGGAGCGAAGGGTCGCAGTTGCTGGAAATGAGATTTGAGAGGCGCTGCTGCAACCCGGTTGAGTGATGTGACTCGTTTCCAAGGTAACAATTACCTCTCGGCTGCTCCGCACCACGTGACTGTTCATGTTCATGGGAACCAATTACCGCACCGCCGTGATGGATGGCCCAATCAGAGAGGGCGACCGACTCGCCGCGCTCTTATATAGCTATATACCTATACCTATGTGTGTGTGTGTGGTGCGCGCCCGACACCATCGAGGGGTCAGTACCTGGGGGTCACGACGTCAATTGCACCGCCGATGCATTCCCACTCAATCCACTCTCTATACTCTTGTTCGATTTTACTCTTTTTGCCGGCCTCTTCTACGTTCTAGGTATTCTGTCTATGCAATGTATGTGTGTGTCGAGACCTCTGCCTTAATTGATCTTTCAATGGTGATATGTCGTCGGGATGCTTTCATCCTCATGCACGATGCTCCAATACAAAATTTAGATGCCGTTCATTGGTTGACTTAATTTATGAAGAGTTTTTCAACATGCACTTCTGACTGTATGATCATGCAAGGACTTAATTTAACATGCTCTGATGTATGTACCTATATGTAGATACCTATTCGCATGTCATCAATAATAATTGTCATCAGGTACAAGCATCCAGAAATCCAGAGATTTTTTCAGTTGATCTTGTGTTATAGTCCAATAAAGTCTAAAAAGTCATACGTATCGATTAAGAATACACATCCTTTTGATAGTTCGATTTATTTTGTTTCCTATTCGTGGTTTTTATAGTAACCGTCCAGTTTGTCTAAACACTCCATCCCGCATAAATAAATATACGTCAACATTGGTTTTGAATGAGAATTAAATGCACAACACAGAGGATAGAATGTCATTACGTGAATAAATTTTATGTAGTTGTCAGTGGCTCTCAAACTGACGTAAGCGTTTCAATTCATTGTTTGAATGATTCCTTCAATAATTTACGCTCGCTCACAACTTGACAATTAACTGTTTGACATTTTCTGGTGAAATTAAAAATATTAATTCGGACGGTTAGTGTGACGTCACATCTGACTTTTTAAAGTTAATCCTACTATATGAGGTATTAAGTATTTGAATTAAGTACAGTGAATTTGAATGTGTCCGAAACATTTCGTTGCTCATCGGATAAGTCATATAGTATCAGTCGTCGTATTGTATCTACTCGTATATCTAACTGGAAAAGTTTGGAATAAATACCTATAAGTAGGTACCTATAGGTAGGGGGAAAAATGTCATGAAAATATTTGGTATTTATTTTTCTCAGAAACCTCCTCCGGGTGAAAGTACCAAGATCTGTTAGATAAAAAATAACTATAGTAAGGCAAGAAAAATAGGTATATGCGACTCTAAAGCAATCATGTCAATAATTATTGTTCTAATTTCGTAACTCCTTGCTCTTTTTATTAGGTGACTAATAATTGAGATCTGCATAACGATTATGTTTTATCTATAGCCTTTAACCCTTATAGAATTGCTGCTACATTTAACAAGCTATTCGAAATTGCAAAATTTAAAATGTCGAGTTTCAAGTCGATTTTTCCCTTCGAGACCCGTCCGATTCAAATCTCCGGAAGCACAATACTTACAGGGTGAGTCATTTTAACTTCGAACCCTGATAGGTATCTCTGTTGGTAAGCCAGATACAAATTGTGCACACAAAAGTTGTTTATCATAATGTGGGTCATCTGACTGTACTAATGACTTTCACATTGTGGACCAATTTCAAGACCATTTGAAAGTCAAGATAATTTTTTAAATAAGACAACCTGTATATTATTGTTTTCAATATTTCCTGAGAAATCTAATAAGAATGCTTTTTACGGTTGCAGTTTAAATTGAGTAGGTTATGAGTTATAAACAAATGAAATTGGCAATTTTTGGCAATTGGCAAATCTCGGAAAACGGCTTAGGTACATGTTACATGTCCCTAAATATCTTAACTTTTCAAGTGTTATTTTACAGTGTACTTGCAGTTGCCATGGTGATAAAAAATCCTGTAGGTACTTAAATTTACAATTTTTTTTTTTTTAAATCCATTCGTTTGACCCGCAGAGACCACTTCGAATGAGCTGGGACACCCTGTAGATCACTCTGTCTCCCGTTTGTTTATACCGATCAAGACCCTTTTTCTCAGTAGGTATAACTGCGTATAAGATATCGTGTTAAGTTATACCAAATACCTACTAAAGTCCACAGCTCAAGTAGTAGACTCGTACCTAATATGTTTTTATTACTGTTTTGCGTTTGATTATGGACGAACTAAAAATCTTATCGAAATACCAAAATGTTTTTGCGAGAAAAAATCAGGAATGCGGATTATTTAGGGAATGCGTGCAAACTTACGGTTTTGAAATAGTCTCGGTTGTAAATCGAGGGTTCGTAACTTCTTGGAAAATTGGATTGTGGAGATAAAAAATGCGTTGATATGTAACAATGTGAGCGACGCGGCTGGCCGTGTATGTAGACACTTTCGTTCGAGGACAACTGCAATGTGGTCTTCACGAAGGACGAAAAGCGAATCTTTTGAATCCTGGAAAATAAACTGCGTCCTGAGTCTGCAGGATACTCCTTCCCTCATTTCTGCCCTTTTTCACTCGCGGTCCAAGTACAGGTGTTGTGGTTGTACAACTCAATGGAAATCCGATGTGCTTTGACAGTGGTCTACACGCAACAGGAAGGAAGTTTGATGCGAAAAGACAGGATTGAATGGAAGTGAAAATGTAAAATAAAAAGTGGGGCGCAACAAATACCCACTGAAATAGGATTCCTCGTTATTTAGTCGTGTTAATATTTTGTTTCCTCTTCAAACTTTTTCCCACTTAATACCTACCTACGCCTGTGACTTAATTTGCCAAAAACGCAATGATCCACCTGTTCCATATCATCAACATATCAAGTAAACGTCAACGAGTGAAACTTTTACCCTAGTACGCGTCAGTTTCGGTAATACAGGTACTCTAGCTACCATGACAAGAGATCAGAAGACTTTTGTTTTAAACTACTAATAGTTTCACTGATGAGAACATACTGCCACAAATTTTAAACATATAAATAGTTGAATTAATGAACATAAACAATCATGCCGAGCTGGGATTCGAACCTCAGACGGTGACAGCGTTAACGGCTGCAGTCAGCGTCCTAAGCCACCTAAATGCGTCTTAAACTAAAAACCATCTAAAATGCGCTTTTAAAATCCAATTTGCCAAATGTCAAAGATATTATATAGGGACAAAACACCTCACGCAAAGTTCTCCATTACTGGCGATGAAAAAATGTTTATCAGCATTAAAAAAGTGGCTAATATCAATGATAGATCTGTACAAAAGCTGTATCTCAAACGGCCCCCGTCGAGATATCTTCAAAAAACTCTAAAAATGATTTTCCCCAAAAATTTCTATACAGTAAATTAAACGACTTTTTTGGAAATCAACCAACCAACGTAAGGATTAATTAATGAATCCTCCACATTTGTCTTGCTTGCCTTTGCTCCTGATAGATTCCATGCGATTGAAAAAATCAGTTTTCGAAAATCACGTGCTTTACCGTTTGACGTAAACTCAAAACCATCAGCTCCAGTATGTTTCCTGCTAACTAGTTCATGCAGAGTTTGTGGATTGACAGGACAGAAACACTTCACCAATCCTGCTTTTCATCAAACAAAATATCACTTAGCGAACTATAACATTTAAATTTATATAAAAAATTGTCCTAAACTTAGATCATCAAAGGGACGTGTCAAGAACGGCGGGGTAAACTACTTTTGTTTTTCAAAAGCAATCCAGGCAGATTCCTCATAAATTTCGTTAAATCAGTAAAATTGCGTGGCACTCATACGAGCGACTTCTTTAATGATGCGTTTTATGTTTTTGCACGACGGACAGTATTTTAATTCGTGAGCTTTGGACGGCTTCCAACCGAGCCATGACACATGTTTATTTCTCTAATGCAGCTTTTCCTCTCTCCCAGACACTGACGTTCTCGTGGCTGATAACGAACTTGTTTCAGAAATACCACGGTCGCTATTTCTGGCGCCCTTAGCATTCCCTGTCACATCCAGCCAGCGACGAACATTATACAACCGACAGCAGTTTTCTCGGTATATTGTAGTAATTGATGCTCTGCGCCCATTCTTAATTAGCTACCAAATAAATGTAGGAAAACGTGTGCTGTTGTTGCAAATTAGACTCACATAAATTATTCCACTAGGTATATACTGCTGTTTATTCACAAATGAATGGAATCACAATTAGCATACACTTTGCAGTTTTTTTTTTGCGCAAATGAGAACGCTGAACTAAATGAAGTTCACTTAAATGACTTAAATGAAATAGGAAATTTACAAGTTCGAGAGTTGAGATAAAGTGCATAAGCGCAAGGTGTTTAAAGCAATAATTCTACTATTATCTACCGAATTTTGTTTGTTGTAGGTAGGTATAAACATCCGAGGCGGTGAAGCGAGATCGAGGAAACCAAATGAAAGCTAGAAATGTAATTAGGTACCTGCCTTAATGAATACCTTCATAATTAAGTCGAATAAGTATTTAGTTACAATTAAAAAATTCATTTATTTTGTTTTAATGACCTTCAAGTTCACAAGCCGTGTATTGTTTTTTTTTTACGCTAACAATAATAATTAAAGAACGACATAAATGTAAGCATTTTCGACAGACGGTTGATGAGTTCAGGACAGGTGCCGAAATCTCTTCTCTCTGAGAAAATGCTAGCTTGTTATGTCTTTCACATGTGGTATGTCTACCAAAATACACACACGGTCTAGATTTCAGGGGATGTTACTAGTGATGCTAACGACAGCCGTTTCTGACTGACGTGAAATTTAAACAAACGTCGCCTTCGAAGCTACATTTGACAGTCGTTTGTTTTCACTTCTAACTAGGCAAAATGCTATTTGCTTCAGACCACCGAAGCTTTCACGAAACTTTTGAATTTATTAATTTCCACTTCACACTACGAGCCAAATTGGTTTCTATCTTTATCACAAAGTTGATTGTTTTTCACCACACCCAGACGTCATTATTAAGAATTTATCATTTTAATTTTAAGCATACATGTCTTTAATGTTGAAGTTGTTGAAGTAATATGTATTGCAATTTTCGCGCAAAAAAAAAGATAAAAAATTATAAGTAAGAATGGAGTGTAGGCATACCGGATCGACTTATCCCATGATGGTCGTAACCTGTTTTATTAATGTTGCACTTTTAGCTATCTTGAAGCTTTGTATAATGCTCAAGGTAATTATACAGACCAATTTCAAAGTGCCCTATGGGTTCGAGGAACAAATAAATGGAGGACGTTATAATATGAATAAAGAATTTCTATGTAAGAGCATTCCTTTATAATTTTATGCCCCGGGATAGGCGAGACTTTATGAATATTGTTCAAGTGAATTTTTATAACCGTCAAAACATGACGATAGATTCCGTTGGAGGCCTTTTATAGGTTATAAATATGATATTGAATGAGATGTTTCATACTTTCAATTCAAAATAATTTATTTCTCGTTATGGTAGGTATATATGCATGTATATAGATATACCTATATATACCTACCTATACTTAGTAAATAGGTATTCAAGGTAAAACAACATTGTAAGGACCATGGTATGGTTCCTCACCTACATATACAAATAGACATGCAAGTATAGCTGAACAACTGGGTGATAAATTGAAATTATCGATTAGACTTGGAAGAAATTGTTTTCAGAAAAAAGTTTAAATTCTGTATGCATTCTGCCACTTGGACGTCTATAAATACTCCTCACTTATCCAGACAGAAGACTGGTTGATCCCTGATGAATGATGGATTTACGCGGAAAACAATTCGTAGGTACTAAAGTATTATAATAAATCCCACCGAAAACAGTCTAATAAACTTTCGAAAATTTAACTTTTGTTTTCCTAATGGCCATCATATTGTTTTTTATGTCATTTTGTACAAAAAAAAACTAAAATCTATCAATTACCTACATAAAAAATAAAACTTAATTCGTTTTTCGACAAAGAAAAACAAATTTTTTCACAGAATGTCATAAAAAACCATAGGGAAAACGAAATAGAGATATTTTCTATCATGTAGAATCATACCCATGTAGCTAGTACCTACCATTTAATCATGTTTACTTTTTCTTCTGTTATGTAGAACATTTTTCCAACGGAATCGATTTGACAAAAATTAATAAATAATTTGACATATTTTGCTGGTGGTTTAATAATAGAGGAAAGTATCAGGACAGCATTTTTATATTATCCCTACAAATGAATGAAAACGTTTTTCAAAATGTCTCTTCATTCTCTGAATGAAAATTATTCGTATTTTGCACGTGAGTCCACCATACATGGGCCTTCAAAAAAGTCTCATGGAATTTTTGCTCTCAAATGAACCGCGGGAAGATAAAATTAGGGGGTATTAAAATTTGCATGGGATTTCCTAGGTATATGGACGGACACATTTAGGTATATTATATAAAGGCGCTTTGATATATATGTACTTGGATCATTTAAAAATTGTATATTTTTGATTAAAAAATATTTTAATAGGTATCTGCTTGATAAATAAAATCAAGAGTGTCTTCGAAGAAAATTTTCATTACAGTCTACAAAGATTTACAGGAAAAGTTTCAGAAGACCCTGGCTCTGATTATAGCTGGCCAAAATAGACCTAATTCACTGGGAATTACCAAAAGTGCAGTAAAACTAAAATCAGATACGGCTGAAGCTTTATTCCCTCATCGAGTGCAGCTTCCCCTATCGAGACTCGGTGATGGATTTATACGGACACGGGATCCGGCGGTGATAAATCCGGCATTGGTACCTCGTCCCCGCATGGTCCTCCTGTTATCGCCGGCATCGAGATGGCACATTCCTCCCCGTGTTGAGCTTATCCTCGCCCGGGATCGGCCAGGACCTTCGGATTAACCGCCGACTATTAATCAAACCTTATCTGCGGACCTTCGGAACACATACACCCAAAGACGTTAGGATTTCGACAAGCCTCTTTTAGCCGACCGATGTCATTCATTGCGAATAATAATAATAATTGTAGTCGCTTTCGGAGCAAGGAAACGCTTAACGCTCAAGTATATGACATGGAACGAGAGCACGCAGCCTAGAACTAATGTTCTCACTCTTTTGCTTTTTGTGACTATGGATAATTGGTGAAATTTTGGTCATTAGTTCAGGTGCTTGAATGTTCAGACGACTTTATCGGATCTATCAATTAAATTACCGTGCAAGATTTTCGTTAATTCTCCATGTTTCCTTTTTCTGGCAAGTGTACGCAGGTAATTGCCTAGCTTGGTACAATCATTTTTCTCTTGCTTTATTGCATGTTACTTATAATATATGTACTATTCTTTCCTTTCTTCATAGTGTCTTTTGATTTTCCGAACATTACCTAGGAAATTTTCACGATAAATTTCGACTTCTGTTAGGTATATTTATTCGCTCCCTTAATTATTGTTTTAGGAAGAAATGGTAAATTGATCATTTGTTATAAGATTAAATAGCTTCTTCTGCTGATATTAAGTAGGTACCTATATGTTGAGCCATTTTCAAGAAAGTCGGGAAAAATTATTTAATTTGTGACATCATTTCGTTGTTCTCAATTATTCGTTGTGAGTTGTGATTTAATTTTAGTAATTTGTTGTCATTTATACATTTTGAAAATAATAAAAATGGACTTCACAAATCGAAACCATTCTCCCCGTTTTCTCGAAAATGTGGAAAATTTTATTATCATTCAACATTCAACGATTGTTGTTTCTTGTAGATTTAACAAAAAAATCTTTGCAAAGAGATTTTTTAACAAAAATATCACGTTGCAAAAGAAGTGCTCAAGAGAGCTTGAGAAAAACTCGGCCTTCGGCCTCGCTTGACAATATCGGGTGTTCAATAATTAATACGTCCCGAGTTGGCTTTGGCGGAGATCGAACCGTAGGTATGTCATAGCTTAATTTTCTATTAAAATAGAATAGTAGACTTATTAGTGGACTAGTCTATTCGACTTTCTATGATTGTGATCCGCTGTCCCGGTTACTAATAACTGTAACAAACTGTAATTTTACCGCCGGTTCTTAGTCTCAAATCATCGGTATTTCATCCGTAACTCTGGATCCTTCAGTAGATATGCGGCAAATAGTCGTGTAAGCAGTGTTTCTCGCACATGGATATCCCAAGTAACGGGGACATATATGAACTGTCACTGCTACCTAATTAGGTTCTCCCAACTCTATAGTCCAAGCGTAATGAAATTGTTGTAATGTAAACAATATGACGTTATTGACATTTTAGCATTATTGACTTACTGAAGGTCGTTCATTTTTCAAAGGAAAACTAATAAAAATAAATTTACAAATAAATAATGAATATTTCTTTTCATTAGAGGAAGAACTAATTAGGTACTAAAAATTTGGTTATTTATTTATATTGCTCAAATTAATTAAAAGCGCTCACGTAAGAGCGAAAAACTGCAATAGTTTGAAAGTTATTTTCGTAATGGGAGTAAACTTCATGGAATGTGGATGTTGTTCTGTCTGGAATAATTATCATGATTGTGGTGGAACCCATAAGAATTACTTCTAGTTCCTCATCAAACTCAGAGCATCACAGATGGAATGTTTCTGTTGGAACCTGCTTACAAGCTTTCAGAAAAGGTGCTCATTTTTGTCCTTATCCAGTGATATAGCAGTGAAAGTAACTCTTAAACATTCCTGGTAGGTAAAATTTTTGTCAATAGTTTTCCTGAAACTTCCACTCTTCACCAAGACTTTTTTGCAGGTTTAGCATGGCTTAGAATATCTAGATCAGTTCCCAGAGTTACTTAACAAGGATTTGTTGGTTAGAAAACTTCCGAAGCAACCGATTTAGTGAAAGAGATCTGTAGAAGATAACTTATCTGTCATAATATACCGATACCCTAGCTAGCCAGATTTTTCAAGCCTAAATGTGATTTCTTTCTATGCAATTTTACATTGGGGACTCGATATTTTGTGTGAAACTGTTAACGAAGTACAGTCAAGTAATCGAGAGGAGAAATTCGTCGAGATAAACAATACACCTGGCGAACAGTTACAGAGTGTCTTTAGTGGAGTGAGAAACCGTGTACTAAACTGTGTCCAGGAGAATCTTTAAATGAATTAATTGTTGATTTTATAAAAATGTCGATAAAGTGAGTGCCTATTTTATCAACGTCCTTGAATGTTTTGACAAGTGTCTTAACCTAACAAAATCAAGAGCTCTCAGTTGTAAGGAGTGTATTAAGTTGAGACAAACCTCTTTCTGTCAGGGCCTACTCCAAAACTGATTTGTTTTCGAACACCCCTTATTTCCCTCCATGCTTAAAACACTCCCATTTTGCAACTTGTATCACCAATAGCTATTTGGTTGATGTTACATTAATACAGGGTATCCCTTATTTCAGAGCTCACCATGGGTATCTCCTAAACGCTAAAAGATGCAGGGTTCTTTAAATTAGAGAAAAGATGGTCTATTTTGTGGCCATATCGAATCTGTCAAGACATACAAAATATCTATGACCGTTCCTGGAATATCAGAAAAAAAACTGAAAAATCGAGATTTATTATTTTTGTCACATCTTTCTTATTATTGGAAATTAACTAAATAATTTTTGTATATTATGCTTAATAACGAAAAATAACGAACCCTGTATCTCTTAGCCCTATAGAGTTTAGGATATACCTACCCATGGTGAGCTCTGAAATAAGGGACACCTGCATGTGTACTTAAATCCTACTTAAGTAAATTCTGACCACGAGAATGTCAAGTCGTATTAATATTCTTTCGAAGTTTGAACCATCCACAAACAAGTATATCCTACAATAGACGCAATTAATTTCTGCGGTTGAAATTTTGGATGAATATTTCTTGATAAAGTTTTATGATTAACCAGAGGTTTAGTTTAATTGGTCACATTGGTGAAGCCTCGTTGGTTCATTAAATGTCGAACCGGATAGTATTGCATCTTGGTTGGATTGAATAGCTAAGCTATCTCGATCCTGAAGTATCCCACGTGAATAAAAAGAGCTGAGCCATTGTGTCCGGCCGGTATGCGATATTGTTTCTTTGGCGCTATATTCGGGTTGGCTTTGGCTAGTCTGGGAAATGGCTCGAGGCTCGGGTGGGCGAGAGTTAGCCGGGCATCGGCAACGGCACACCGAGAACAAGAACCGAGAAGAGTTTGCCGGAGAGGCTTTTAATGACGGGTCACGTCACTCACACTATTGGCCGCGGCAACCTCATAAAAGCATTATTTTGTTCACCTTCGTGGCGAGAGATTCCAATCGGCCACATATGACGTCTACATCGGCCAGCCTTCCACCCCCCTCACGTGTGGTATAGGTATCTCAGATCAGCCACAGCGACTAGCGAGACGTGAACGTGACTGACAAGATGGTAAATTCGCCGCACGAACCGAAGGCTATCACTGCGTCGCATTATAAAGCCTGTAATATGCGCCATTATGGTATTTACATAAATTATAATAATTTATAAAATTGTAATTCCATAATGGGCCATATAGATGCAGCTTGCGTGGTTCGAGGAGATTTTTTCTTTATATCTAACTCGTACACGCAGGTGAATCTATTTATGGAGTCACAATGGGTCATTTTAATACAATGTACTTAGGGGTAAGTACAAAGAAGTATTTTTTCACAGGTTTTCTTTAAAAAAGAGCATGCTGGCTCAGTTTTATTATCGTTGCATTTTTTATGCGAGGCATAAGAGTATACATATATAATTATACACTATCTTCGACCTAGATCTTCTTCCACAATTCTTCAGCAAGAGAAAAAAACACTTCATTTTTTCGAATGAAAATGAGAAAGAGGAGATATAAACTCTTCCAAATTCTTTACGACTGAAATTAGTAGGTAAACTCCATTTATCGCTGCGCACCTACCTAAGTAGGTATATGATGGAAAGCCTAGCATTATGCTTAATAATTCTTTAAAAAAAAAAACTTCAAAAAATTTCGAAAATCTGTAAGAGCTGCTTTTTTGGAAGAACTGGAATAAGTGATACTTAGTGAAAGTTTGGTGATACACTGGATACGTAAACATCAATCATATGACAAACAGTCAGGTCACTTCAGGAATTTTCGGCAGTGCCGATCCCGAAGAAATGGTAGGTACCTACTTTCATTGAAGATGATAACAGCAAGAGTAAACTAAGAAAATCCATAGAAAAAAATCCGGAGTTACGAATATTACACTGAAGTTGACAGGACAACTTGCCAGATATACATTATAGTTGACCAGGGTGACAAGCTGAGAGATTGGTTTCCAATATTCCAGTCTTTCCGTCAGTGCGACGTGCGATTGACAGAGAACTGTGACCGACTGCAACGAGCTGCGGCACGGCAATTAACAGATCAAGATCAAGTGAATAGGTGTTGCTGGAAAATTGAGGAGCGACTTTACTTCAATAAGTATGGATTTACCGTATCTTAGGACTCATTTCGTTGCATAAAATATATACAGTCAACTTACCCATCAATTTTTCTACATAGTTATGTGTTTTTAAAACCCTTGTCAATCTATGTCTTGAATCCCTGCATGCGTTTCTTTGTGACCATAAGAAAATAGATCAAGTCTTTGAATCTTTCATTGAGTAATATTTCAATGAATCTTGAAAAAAAAAACTGCACATGTTTGTTATAGTTACGAGTACATTTTCAAATATATTTCCGAAATTATCGTTGTGATGGAAGCCCGAGCAAAAGTTTACAAGTGTAAATAACGTCAGCGTTAATCCATTATTTAGGTGTCTATAAGTTCCATGCAGTTTTCTAATAATGTTGCTTACCCGGTAATTCGTTAATTTGTTAATTAATTCCAACTCGGTTTAAAATCAAGATATTTCCCGTAGGTACCTACATATCTGCCGTTTCTACTTCGTCTGCGACAGTGATTGTTGTTTACTGCGAACACCTTTATTGTGTCGCAGGCTGGCAACAATCTGCTCCCGGGGGAACGCTCTACTCCAGGCTCCTAATTATTACGACGTCGTCGCCGTCGGGCGATCATCGTAAACCTTTTACACACGTAAAAGCTTAGCGGTCTCCGAATATGGCTACTCTCCGTAAGCCTTTGTCGGTCTCTATTTACTGAATGCTCTGCACTATAAGGGGATTATCCTTTGATATGCTTGGAACGATAGCGGTAACAGACAATTAGTGTTGGGAATATTTCCAGATTTTGTTTTCAATTAAAACTATGGATGACGATTTTACAAGTATTTTATATAAAATACTCATCTATATGTATTGCATAGGTACCTATAAAAGAAGCGTATGTGCCAGATTATTCAGAAATGAGCAAGAGGAAGGAACGAAGTATACATTAACATATAGGGGAATCTTAACATTTCTCCATTAATAGGGAATGCGTAAATAATAATTTAGCAAATTGATTTTAAATACGTCACCAAGATTATAGGTAGGTAAATGTGCTTAGTCCTTTCTTATAAATGGTTTAAGTTTCAGCTTGATTTCTTTATCTATATTTTAGAGGAATTCAGTAATAGGAATTATATAGGTAATACTGACAGACAGATAAAGAAGTAAATACGTCAAAAACCTGAATATATTTGTTCTTTCTGGTCCCTTTAAATTAAATCGTATACAGGGTGTCCCGTAAGTAATGGTCCGTGGTGAAATGGGAGATTCTTGGCTTAAAAATATTACGATCTGACACTACTTGCTCTAACAAAATCTTGATAATAAAAAAGATACAGGGTGGCAAAGTTGAGATTTAAAAATTTTCTTTTCAAAATATCTCGAAAAATTGTACAGGTACGAACGTGAAAACTTGGGGATAGATGTTTTACGGTATGAGAAATCATAATTTGATATCCGTGTCGATGTATTTTATAGAGGGCGCCACTTAGGTCATGTTGACGACGTAAATGAACACATAACTTTTTTATCCTTCAGGATATCGTGCATTTTATTGTGAAATATCAAAACTACATCATTGATGAGAAAAAAAGGTATACCGGTTGTCAGTCTCAAAAGTTAGTGGTTTTCGAGATAATTGACAGTTAATGATTTTCTCTACTGATACTGTTCAGAATTTTTTGCTTACTGCTAGTAGTTGGAAAATTAAAAAATGCCGAGACATAATAATTTTTCAAATTCAGATAAGAGAGATATGATTTCTCTTTATTGCAAACAAAACTTCAATGGGCAAGC
Source organism: Malachius bipustulatus (assembly GCA_910589415.1). Lineage (NCBI taxonomy): Eukaryota > Metazoa > Arthropoda > Insecta > Coleoptera > Melyridae > Malachius > Malachius bipustulatus. The sequence goes on from OU342632.1 coordinate 53,506,628, forward strand.
TGCGAAACGAGAATACCTGCCACGATATCCAAACAGACTGCAACCTGGTAATCGACTATTTCAGAATCTGTATAGGAATTTAGGTGAATATGGTTCATTTGTTTGCTTTTTTAATATGTCAAAGTGAAAAATGTTTAATTGCCAAAATGCTGGTTATTATCTCAACCTACTGCATTAAGATTTCTGATAATAAAAAAAAATAGAAATAATGCAGGAGATTATTAAAACGTGATTATCTCGAAAACCACTAACTTTTGAGACCGACAACCGGTATACCTTTTTTTCTCATCAATGATGTAGTTTTAATATTGCACAATAAAATGCGCGATATCCTGAAGGATAAAAAAGTTATGTGTTCATTTACGTCGTCAACATGACCTAAGTGGCGCCCTCTATAAAATACATCGACACGGATATAAAATTATGATTTCTCATACCGTAAAACATCTATCCCCAAGTTTTCACGTTCGTACCTGTGCAATTTTTCGAGATATTTTGAAAAGAAAATTTTTAAATCTCAACTTTGCCACCCTGTATCTTTTTTATTATCAAGATTTTGTTAGAGCAAGTAGTGTCAGATCGTAATATTTTTAAACCAAGAATCTCCCATTTCACCACGGACCATTACTTACGGGACACCCCGTATATACCTACGTACACCATTTATTTTACAGTCTTATATGATACAGTATGCGCAATTACATTCCGTTTTCATTTCAAATTAATGAAAACTCCAAACAATTTAAAGAATGTTAAAAGTAGGTACTTCTACAAATTAAAATTACGGGGGGTTAGTTTCAGAGGAATCTCTGGCATGGGGAGAGTGACTGCAAACCACGTGTTTGTGCTTCTGGTAATGACAACAATTCGCCGGCGTTCATCAAACAACAACAACGGCGTTAGTAGTGGTAGCTTGTGAAAGTCGTAGGTCGCCCCTAATCAGATTTCTTCCCCTTTCAGTTTGCGTGTGAGTCATTAAAACCCTCTTGTTCACCCTCATATTACTCTCTCTATGGTACTGGCACTGGCCCTGGCCCTACTTGCTCATTCTCTAAAAGTGTACTCATTGCTTTGCTATACATCATTTATTATTACGTGGGATAAACATAATATAAAGTACAAATTGAAAGTTACCTAAATTATTTATAAAATAATGTCTCTTATTTTCAGGCGATGCAAGTAATGCTAGCATTGGTAGCGGAGAAGGGACGGGCGAGGAAGACGACGACACAAATGGAAAAAAGAATCAAAAAAAGAGGGGCATTTTTCCCAAAGTGGCAACAAATATCCTTAGGGCTTGGCTTTTTCAACATTTAACGGTAAGCCTGATCTTGCTTTTTTAAGTTTTTTAACAACCAGAAAATACCTATCATTATTATATATCCTCGGCAGAATTCTCGACCGATTAGGTATATGTAAGAGTAAGATTAACGGAGTCCAAAATTATTTAAGTCAAGTGCTGTGACGTCGTAATTTATATTTCCTCTTTCATTGTTGTAGAACCCCTCACAAAAAGAGTATATCTTCTGTTAGAGCATTTTATACCTTCAACCTATTGTGCGTTACGTGCATTTGGGGTTATAGTTTTGTTCTCTCAAAGGCATCGAATAAAAAAATTACTTTTTCCTGCTACGAGGTTTCATTTCTACTTCTATCTCTGGCCTAAATTTCCCACCCACTTATCCCGTTTATCCCGCAGGGAGCTCCGATGTCGACATGTGTCCTGCTTACTGAACCTGGAACTAAATCCGCGAGGATTTCTCTAGGTATTAGACTGGACCCTGGACTGCCAGAACTACCCACATCTATATTAGCGTTAGCAAAATACTAGTTTTACTTTGTGCTTCGATAATATTTCATGAACGAGTATTTGAAGGCTGACTTTCCATGCAGGTTTGTTACAGAATGCCAAATTTACCTTCAAGATATTAATTAATTTTCCTGTGAGAACTTTCTGCGGATGAAAACATGTTCCTGGCGAGTTTTAGGAATTTAAAGAAAAACAAAAGAACGAATGTACCGAGTAATTATTTTTAATTCTCCTTTCTGGGGATCTTCCACTTATTTACCCACTAAAATAATGCCCATGATAACAGCCTGCAGCCTAAAGGTCAAGACTTCCATCTAGATACCCATCACTCACTAGGCGGTAGTCCGTTTTAAACGTCATCCCATTCCCTAATGCCTGATGTCAATCCAGGATCGATGCGGAGGGTCGAGTAACGTAGGCGAGTGCATCGATCGTCCCTTGGGGTCGAGAAGGGGGAGGTGGGGGGAGGGAAGAGGTCGGGGCGACTTGGCTCCAGCAGTGTCCCTCCGGCTCGCAATATCCGATAGCGGGATTAGCGCATGGGGTTTAATGAGTCGTGCCAGTAAGCCCCGGGATCAGAGAGCGACACCGCCATCGCCGGGGATGATGCATCGCTGGAATATTCATGCATGCATGCCTGCCTCTGCCAGGGACTCGATAAACGATAAACACAAGGACAGGGTTAGTGTTGCTGATGACAGTGGACATCGAACGTACCTGCCTTCATCAATTTACTGCAAGTTATATGTATGGCCTCTACTGGCTTTTATTTTTATTTTTATTTTTTTGGCTATTGAAAGATTACGGTGTCAGATAGGGAGATTTCTATTCTTTCAATGGATATTTATTTGAATTGTCTTTTCTAACTCTCATATCTCTTTTTATTTAACAACATAAATACTTTATTTATTCGCTTTATTATTCTCAACACATCGGTATGTTACGGCGTTCGAACTTGATCTGGCAGTGGTGTGTGTCTAATGCAGGATGATTAATAAGGAAAGAAAATTGGTTTAATAACGAAAGCCAAAGAAAATTTTTCTTTGATATAGAGAACATAACTCTAATGTAAATTTGACAATAATAGTTCATGGTTTAAATGATGCAAACTGAGAAAGTGAAATCTTTTTTCGGGTCGACTACTGCTTTTGAACGTCGCATATCTCCTAACATATTTAATTTTGTAACCATATCTTACGCACCGGCCCAGATAATCCAAAAAAAAATCTTACTGTATCACAGCTTGATATACGAGAAAGTTATATCCCTCCATTCGCACCACCTTACAATAAAAATCACTATGCATCTCGGAGATCTGCTCTGTAAAAGGTCTTGCCTTATAAGGGTTACGTCACCCCCGAGATGGGGTTATCGGTCTCGGCGGGGTCCTTGGCGAGGTGCTACGGCTGAGGAATGTATCGAATATGCCGCTGTTTTCTAGGGGAATTACGACCGCGGTATGGGATCTCGTATGGGGACTAATGGCAAACCTCACCCACATCTCGGGGGGCAAGGGATCTCCTGGTCGGTTGCACATCGCTGTGACAGATCTACGACGCAGGGACTGTCTATAACATACGAGTCACCAAAAGGGAAACACTGGGGAATCAACATAATGTTACTATTCTTTTAGGTACATGTTGCAGAATGTATAATAGTGATACAATAATTATTGCGTGCTATACGAATTTTTCGTTATCTTCCACCACTTTTCAGACGTCGTTCTACCTTGAAATTATAGTAGGATCCCATTACATACCTATATATCTCTGTGAATATTCTCCACTATGAAATAATACCATATAAAAATTAATTTTCCCTGTTTGGGATAAATCTTAATTTCGGATTTTCATTTCAAAAAAGTAAATGAAAAATCGGATTGCTTAAAAATACCTACTTACAAGTAGAAAAAAAAAACGAGTATGTATATTGATCTCACATGCAGGTAGACTAAAATTTTTGTAATTGAGTCTAAGTAGCCAGGGAAAAATGATAATATGTGAATTTAGCTGTCGTACTCTTTTCTTGGACACATCCTAACAGTCAGTCTTTAGTGGTCCTCACGTCCCTCACGCATTAAATATTGAAGCGCCTGCAGGTCAGAGGCGACCCTCCGGGGAGCGGCGACTCAGCGTTATCTACGGCCGGAGGGCCGGCCGCGGACTGCCATCCGTTAATTCGGGCTGACAGGTGAGCGCCGGCTCGCTCTTTGCCCGGATTTCCTCAGGGAGCCATGCACTGACTGGACCGAGGCCGTCAGTGGCTCTCCAATGTCTTACATCACCGCCACTCCGGGATGCGAGATGCATTCTTGCATGCGCCGTCTACGTGACTATAAACGCGAAGGAATAAAACTTGATTTTTTGCAAGCCTTGATGATATCTTTCGGTTGATATAGGTACCTACTCGTAGAAGCTAACACATAAAAAATATCAAGTCTCAAATATAAGAGTTGGCATTTTTGGAAAACTCATAACATAATTTTCTTTCGCGCTTTAATTCTCATGAGCTCCCATTTAACCATGACTCTACTGAGCTATCATATGATGGAATTGAAGCAAAAGTATGTAGTTATTTCTACAATAAGTAAATTAAAACAACAATCAATAACCACTAATAACAATTATTGTTCCACTTGATTTCCGTTGTTATTTAAAACCCTTAAAATGGAAAAGGAAATGTGCTTATACCTACTAAAAATTCATCATTAATATGAAAACTTGCTCTTCTACACGCAATGCAGAAAAAATATTGTTTCTCTTTGATCTTTCTACTACCTCCGTACGGTCTCCGGGGAGTTTGACCCCTCACCTTCCGCTACTTGATAGGAACGTTTCTGCGTCTTCTCGCGTGTTACTCACCGCAACGGCCACGTACGAATCGAGTAGGGCTCTCGCCTGATCAGCTACAGATGTAGGATGTAGGACGGCACCCCCGGGGAGCACACATCACCTTTCCGGGATTTACGGTCGCAATCCTAGCGCGGGAACCGAATTGCAGATAACCGTAAATAACGTACCGCTATTCGTCTTCGCGAGAGGCTCTTCCAGACTTGAGAATTCGCGCGAGGAAATGCAAAGGTGTCTGATGGGTATTATAGCTGGGAACAAGTCGGTATGGGGAAAGTTGTCTTGCAATTTCGTTGGCAATTTCCAGAATCAACGAGGAAAGTTGTAAATTTGTTTTACATTGCTCCTAACATAAATATCAAAATTAGTAGGTACAAGATCAAAATTGAACAATTTTAAGAAAGTCCGGTTAGGACAGGCTATTGTTAGATTTGAAAAGTGTTTGTTATAGTGCTTATGCGAGAATTTCTTATCATATCAAAATCGGGAAAGGTATTCTTTTTCTTTTACCTGTTATCTTGACGGGTCATAGAGACAACCTCATATGAAAGCCCTAGAGCGGCAGTGGATGGAATGGACCATAAAAGCAATAGACGTTAGTTGAGCACGACACTGGGGAAGCCATCGTCACTTCCCTGGCTGCGTCTTCAATCTGCGACTAGCAAATGGGATTTAGGATATCCTTTGATTATCGCTTAGGCTCGCTCGTGTTCTGAATAGCAAACACAGAATCAGAGATTCCGGGACCGTGGAATCCTTTCCGTGCCAAACATCCCCATCTAGAATGTTACCTACCCTGTCATTAATTAGTATTCCTAAATTGATTACCATTCTAATGTTAGATGTCGGTTATTTACCTATATCGATATTAATTGTTACAGAATTGCTATATTAGTTTATCATAATTCAGTTCGTATACCTATACAAGATAAATGTGGATGAAACCTGTTGACAAAATTTTTCAGAACATGTAGGTAATGGACATGATCCACTTGGATACTGTTTGCAGAAAACTTGATTGTCGGCTTTCTAATAATTTATTTCTCTTTTTACCTTTCCATAATGAATATGTTTATGTAGAAATGCAATGCGTGATGTGCTTTTATGATTTTCGTAAATGACGGTACTGCAGATGCCTGATTTAGCTACCGATATTAATAAAAATTTAATAGAAGCAAAATCCCCCTGATTACTTGTGAGTGGTCGTGTTCGACTACTGCCCAAGTGACACGCCTTTAGTCACGTAACGCTGATAATGACGTGTCGCGTGTACGCCTCTCTGTTATCCCGTAGGAAACGCTGACTGCAGCCGCCCCGTCAGTCAACAGTCAAGCAACTCCGCTCTCTGCCACCCCCGTTCCCCCCAGTTCACCCCGTCCCATCCTCCTCCTATAACAGCGCCTGTTGTTTCGCGGGAATTGGATTGGCTCTCCTGCTCTTCCTTCTCTCAGGCAATTACCAAGATTGCTTTCCCTCACGCTTTGCGATCTATTAATAATTCAAGGTATACTCTTTTGTTGCAGCATCCGTATCCTTCGGAGGACCAGAAAAAGCAGCTGGCACAGGATACAGGCCTTACGATACTGCAAGTCAATAACTGGTAAGTAATCTCATTGTTTTTAATCCTTTCATTGAGTTTATTGTGTTATGAGATAATTTTTTCAATAGATAGGTGCACACATTGTCTATATAAAGAATCCATTAGACATCTATGAGTTAATTTTATGTTGAAGAAAAAGCATTCGAAGTGGATAAAATAAGGAAAAATTAAAAAACCATTAGAGTTAGAGTGTGTTAGATGTGCAGCCTACTAAGTCGTTGAACTGCGTGGGACTAGGTTCGATTCCGGTCTCGCTCTGGTCGTTTGTAACGTCTATATTCTATTATTTAATCGGCATACTTGAGTCTGGGTAATGAGCAAGTTCTCGAACTCATATAGGTACTGGAGTAGAGCGACTTTGTCTTACACAGTTAAGACCTCGTTTAACCCTTTATAGGGCAAAACTTTTTTTTTAGATATATGTATATTTGTTTATTTGTGTGACCAGTGGTATGTTATAGTAATCACAGAAAATTGTTTAAAAAAATCTTTGAGCCTTTCCACAGTTTTTATGAGGTGGTTCTTATTTTTGCCACCGTGCGATATGGTTTTAGTCAGTCTTGGGTTGGACGGTGATCATAATAGAAACCACCACGTATTATAAGTATTTTATTTCTTGAAATATAGTTTACAATGTAGGAAATACAAATATTAGTCCAGGTTTATACTATAAAAAATATGTACCTAGTTAAATTTTTCATGGAATGGGGTGAAACAGGTCAAACAAAAAGCTTTATTACATTCCTTGCATATAATATTTGACCTTTTCGTGTTTTTTTTGGTGCTGCAGTACCCGCACCTTCTATAAGTGCCTTTGATAGGAAGATGCTTACCCACATTATTCTGGCTGAAGGTGTTTTCTTGATTAATTTGTGGTCCGTGAATTTTTTGCATTTTTCCTTTTGATACATGAGGGCCTCTAGTTTTGACACTACTAAAGTTACCAATCAGCTGGTTTGCCAAAATTGTTCGAAAATTCAATTGCTGAGACGGTTTCTCTTTATTTTTTTTACGAGCGAAATTAAATATTATAAAAGAATTCACTATTGTAGAGTCTAATAGGTAATAAAATATCTTTACCCACCATCTTTTTGATTTTTTTGATATACTGTAACATTGAAGAAGCTGATCAAGGTGATCAACTCCTCCCATGTTTTGATTATAAGCTCGAACAGGTACCGGGCAACCTACATTTTCTTTTTGCCCAAATTTATTTGTACGAGATATAGTCGTCATTTTAGATGCATCATGAAAGCTACTTACAATGATTACAGGTTTCTTGCCTCTATCTTTCCATTTGGTAACAGATAAATCATCACACATAGCGAAATCAGAGTCCCCCATTTTGAGATGCTTGTCACCTTTTAAAATATCCTTAGGATAATTTTTCCTGTTTGGCCGAAATGTTCCGCAGGAAAATAATTTTTTTGATAGAAGTTGTCTCAGCAAAGAAAAGGTGCTGAAAAAATTATCGAAAAAAATACAGTATCCTTTATCATAAAAAGGAGTTGTAAGAGACAAAACTGTACGTTCTCCTAAAGTTCCTATCTGTTCATTTTGTTCCCTCCCTTCATATATGTGAAACTGTAACAAATATCCGGTATCAGAACAAGCAAGTGCCCAGACCTTAAAACCTCTTTTGATGGGTTTTAAGGGCATGTATTGCTTCAGGGAGCTTCTACCCTTAAAACCCACCATACTCTCATCTACTGCCAGATTGCGGGAAGGAGAAAATGAATTCAAAAATTTTTCATTCAGAGCATTTACTAGTGGTCTTATTTTATAGATCTTATCAAAATCTGGACTTCCCCTTTTTGGCATATTTTCATTATCATTCAGATGGATATATCTCAATATTTTCAGAAACCTCTTCAATGACATAACATTTGAAATTCTAGACACGTGAAGATTTTTATCCGTTGACCAATACATGCGTAATCCAGGAAGTTTATGAAAGCCCATTATTACCAAAATGCCAAAAAACGCTAGCAATTCATCAGTCGTTAAATCTAATGTAACACCTCTCTGCAGTGCATAGTTATTAGATTGAGAAACAATAAGTGACAATAATTCATCATCTAGAAAATCACGAAAAATCTCTAAAGGCGATGTGGTGTCAACATTCATATTAATTTTCATTTCTTCTTGAAAATTAAAGTCTAGAAACTTTTTTGGCGTATTTGGAATCTTACTCCATGGATATTCCTCACAAGTAGAAATTGGTGGACAGATGTGACCCTCTTCTTCAGATTCTTCTGATTCCGATGGAAGGTTGTACAACATATTTCTTTTCACTGGAGTGTCGTCAGGCTGGTAAGACGGATCTGCTACGCTATCATCACTGTCATAGTCGAAAGGCTGATCCTGCGCTGTATTTAGTAACACTGGAGCACTCCTACTTGATGAAGCACGTACAGAACTTCTACTTGACGAAGCACGTGGTGGAGTGCTACTGCCTGATGGAGCACAAGGAGCACTACTGCTAGATGAAACACATGGAGCAACACTGCTTGACGGAGCACATGGAGCAACACTTCTTGACGGAGCACATTTTTCCCATGGTATATTTTCTACACTAGATAGAACACTTACTGATGCTGGAGTAGGTGGGATACTATCTACAACGTCGTCAGCGTCACTATCTCCCCCAATATCTGAATTTTCAGCTTGCTCACAAGAAATACCTTCTAAATATTCGTATATTTCATCACTTTCCATTTTTTTTTAAATTTTCAAAGAAAAGATTTCGCTTGTGAGACATCCTGTAGGAAAAATTATAATCTTTAATATTTATCACATGTAAAACATCTAATTTTCTAACTATACAATAATGTTGAGCTTGATTAGCAATAAGAAAATAGGTTATGTTCTGTTATACTCCCACTGAAAAACACATTCTTAAACTTTATACCCTGATATCATCCTAGCCAAAACACTTACCTTTCAAAATTTTTCGCAAATACGCAGTCCAATAATTAGATTTCACTCCAGCAAAATACAAATTTGAATTACTTTCTTTTATTAGTCTTATAAATAGCAAAAACTCGTGGCACTACACAAAATGACACATTCATAGAAACGCACGGTGGTTAATATAGGAACCACTTCAGTCACTCTTACCTGTAAATGTGAAATGTGGCAGATAAGCATGCCACCACGTGCTTTCTAGTTAGCTCTAGCATACATAAGGATCAAAGTGGTGGGATATAGGTTGTCATAGTGACCTCTACAGCAGGTGGCAGATATAGCGACCACCGTCCTATAAAGGGTTAAATGAAAAAAAAATCATTACAATTATATTGAAGAATTGTACTCGGGCCTTTCATAAATTTCAAATGCAAGAGTGTACCTATAGGTACAATAAGACATACATACTTATATTTAACTGAAAAAAAAATAATAATAATAGTTTCAGAGTATTAAAGTATTGAAGTCTGAAGCTAATCAGTTTTGTGACGAAGTGTATATAAGGTAGGTATATAGGTATCAAGCACGCTCAGGTGTTTGTATTGAGAATTATTAGTGTGATGTATCGATTTATGTTTATTGATACACCGCGTCCTCCCCCTTGTCTCTACGTAGGTATAGGTATATATCCATGAGAAAAGGAAGAACATGCTGAGAATAATTGTCAATGGTACCACCGGGTGCCGGTTTGGCGTGAACATAACGCAGCATCACGGCCTACATGAAAAGGAGCGTTTTCGGAACGGGAATGGATTGATTAATCGCAGTAATTACCGATCAGCTTTCCTCGCTAATTAGATTTCGTCCCCAGGCAGCTCTGCAAATGAGATTACGGGGCTGGAAATGGCGCTCGCCGCCGCACCGGGCGCGCGCACGCGTTAATTGTCATCGATTTTTATAATGCCATTATGTCGGTATACAATTTATCACGTTAGAGCAGGCAGCAGTCGACGTCGGCATCGAATATTCACTACCCGGCTACCGGCGGCGGTAATTCCGCTGCACATCGACCCGGAATCCATTAAGGGCCATCCGGCAGTGTCTCGGCGGTCATTTTAGCCCTGTTTATGGGTCTGAAGAGGGCGATTACTGTCTGCTGTCCGCGGAAATGGCCGCCGCATACGTGCTGCCCCGCTGGCCCGGCCGTCGTTCCTTGCTTGCCCGGTTCACTTGCCCGTGACGGCGATGCTGCTCTCTCTTGTTTGCCGTCACACTTGCTTGACTTTTGCTCGACACATGGATACGCTGTGCTTGGCATGACAGTACCTCGCCCGACTCGATCAAGAGGCTACCACTAATATCTGTGATATACGATCTCTGAATTTTTTTTTTTTTTCAAAAGCCATCTGTGTAGTAATATTAATTTGGTTATCTTTTGAAACAGATACGTATCTACACAATAGCTAATTCAAATTTGGATCAAAATACAATTTTTGAGATAAAATTGGTGAAGATCCATATTGTCTAGGTAGCTGGAATAAAATCAGCGACATTAATAATTGATTAAAAGAAATCTGTTAAACACATTTCATTTTGCCTTCTATATAAAGCCCAAGTTCCTTGACGCGTTAATGTATTTTTTTTTTGTTAAATTGGTCCTCGGGAATCGTGCCATAAATTCTGTTTAAATCTAATATTTATACCACAAAAGTTACATTTTAGATAAGTTGGAACTTCTAGATACTTTTAGTTAGTAAGAGCAGAATTTTCTCATGACGATAATGTATTTTTCAAAGCGTCAACTCATATTAAGTAGGACACAAACACGGCAAAGGGACGAGTATAGGAAATAGGAATACCGTTGATAATGGAAGGCCGTGGTCGGATGTCCCTGACGTTCTCCCTTAGTAGAGAACCGTACCAGCAGCACCGTCAATACATCACGGGTTCGGGGATTACGGCGTCTGCAGGCTCCTTCCATCTACCGTGATACGTGCTTTATGCGGCCGGTGCTCTTCCACGACAGCCCGCTTCGAGTGGAAAAGCGCACATAAATAACGCCCAACCTGCCGTGCCCGTCGCCCCACACCCCACACCCCTCGCCCTTCTTCCCTCATGCACGGGATCACGAGTAGGATGCGAGAAAATCTTTCCGTAACCCAACTGGAAATTATCTCGCAACTGACACTATAGGTAATAGAAAAAAAATAGATTCGATAGTTTTTAGCACACTTTGGGGTAAGTAGAGTTTCCAGTCGTTTCATATTGGAGCTGTTTCTGGAAACATGCTCGGTGCAAAAACTTTTTGTCAAAGAATATGGCGATATGAGGATGAAACTGAGCGTTTATGGCGTGAGCGTCACAAATATTACGAACCCCAACAGGTAAAGTTTTGGGGACATGAGTCAGTAACAGTATAGCTGATGATTTTGATTACAAAGACTATTTTTTAGTAACTGTTACGACTTTACAATTAATTTTTAAGGTAGCATCTCCAACTGTCTCCAACATTGTCGATACAATAATTACCGTTGTCAGAATTGGTTAATAACTTTTTAACATGATATTATAAATTTATTTTAAAACTAACATACACCCTCATACTTAATGTAAAATTATTGGGTTCTTTATTTTACAACCGACTCCCGTACAAACTTGAATCCCCTTTTTAGAGACTTGCGAGAATCAATTTTTGAAAATTTTCCTTTATGCTTCCATAAGTCACAAATGGAACTTACTTTCCAAATTTAGTGTTCCTGGCTTCAGTATTTTAGGCTGTGCGCTTATTTTCCGGTACAAAACGTATCATAATATGCATCATCATGGAAACCCGGTAGAGGTTTAAATTTGAAAAACCCTTTCTTAATTATTGCTTACCTATAATAATACGTCATAAATGGAATCCAATTAAATACAAAACGTAATCTACAACAGCCATTGAAGACAAAGAAAAATACTGAAAAATACTGATTCAAACAAATACACTCATTTGAAGTATCGATGACAGTTTTGAAAAAATTGAAGAAATTTCCAAGAGAAGAAAAAAGAAAACAGTAACGGTATGTGAATAAAATTATTCACGATTGTATTACCTTATACCTACCATAAAAATAATTTTCTGTGATGGAAAAAATAAGAAAAATTTCGAACGGAAAAGCCGCTAATTAGTTGAAAATTTTTAAAAGGAAAGGCGGAATATATTTTACGAGTATGTAAAGTGGATGAGGAAGATGGAACTGGAGTAAATACATATATTTAAATTCAAATGAGCATGTTATCCGGGTCCCTAAGGGAAGATCTATCTTGCATGCGAGCGGGCGAAACGTCCATGATGTGCGACGGACAAGACAATTAGATTCGGAACACGACCATTTGAGTAATTAGAGAATCAGTTTCTTAATAGTGGTCCCGGCAGGGTCTGGATGGGACCCGGGAGAGCAGGGCGCCGCGACGCCAAAGGGTTGCCCGGCCGTAATCAGGGAGATAACAGCAGCCAGGCCTGGTCCCACACGAGAGACTGGCAGCGGCGTCATTGTTCCGTCGGTCCCTATTTTCATTTCCTGCTACGATAGTTCATTAAAAAGGTGTTTCGGAGGCTATTTGGTAAGCTATTAGGTGGCCCGATATTACTCCTCGGAGAGCCATTCGCCGCCGGCACCATGCGACGACAATGAGACTCACTCGTAAATTGTCGACAGGATTCAGCGGCGGGACAGCTGGAAGGTTCTGCTCTCCTCTCCAATTCCTACGGTCGACTTATCAAGCTTACCACGTTCGCGCGTTCTAATCAACTATATACGCGTATGGGATTTCTATAAACTGGGAATAATGTAGATTTAGGCTTTTGACTTTATGTGAAAACTTTTACCACATTTTAGCCGAAATAATGGCAGGATAGGTGTTGGTGTCTACAGGAACTAGGAACGATGCCACGATGCCAAAATTATGTTGACTATCACTTCATAGGTATCAATATTTTTAAATGCTTACGTAGGTATATCCAATTAAAGAACTAGAAGTTGTTTCGTTTTGTGTTCGTGTGAGTATATAGAGATTCGAAAATTTGTTTTTAGGTATCAGTTCACGTTTACTATTATGTGTTGCAGTATGTAGTTATTGTTATAATTTAATTCGATAACATGACTTGAATGTCATTTTGGCCGCCCGCGACCGACGACCCTGGTCGGAATGAGCGCTCCGCAATTTCACCATTCGGAACTGATAACGGCCCCCTCTAGCACACGACGACAATTTATCACGAGGCTGCATTAACCCACAGGTGAACCCCGCGCAGCCAAGACAATGTCACAGGGGAGGGTAATGGTACCTACCCGCCGGTGAAAAATGATGATGACGTATCTACCGAAGCAGATACTGCCGGAAGGGTATGCAGTCGTAACTTGGGAGGCTTCTATTAAAACATTTCTTATTACACCGTGGAATTATTATATATTTTTTTAACTTGATCAGCTATAATTAAAATATGACCATTGTAGAATTCTTTTTGTAATCTTTCTTTCTTTCTTACACTTTACAATAATAATTATTATAAATAAATATACTTTTAGATATTATTTATTGATTCATCAGACTTAGAAAATTTATATGAATACATAGTAATAAAAGTAAGGAATAAAAAAAATTAAAATTGCTCGCCTCACCCTATACAGGTATCATGCTATTTTGCAGTTAATAAAATTGAAGATAATGTATCTCTTTAAAATGATGCAAGATCTCCTGCACCTGATTTGTTCGATAGTGCAGCGAAAGTGATGAATATAAATTTAAAACAGGCAAATATTTTGAAAGCATTGTATTGTAGCTTTATTGAGAAATCTTCCATATATGGACTCAATGATGTTTTTTACTTTGAAAGGCAGAGATATTGCGACAACAAAGTGCAGCAATGAATATTTTCAAAGAACAGAGATGTAGTTGCACACACTGATTCCCCACAGGGAAACCGTCGACATGTAAACAAACCATTTCTTTTGCATTTGTGAAGACTAAAGAGTGTACAAGTGTGATAAGGCCGCTTCTGCATGCGTGTTTCATTTTCCTTCCAGCTGCATCCGTTGCAGTCGAGCAAAATAATACATCACAAACTCCATCCTATAGTGAATGGCAGTGTTATTAGGGCCGATATTCAAACAATGACGTGCCGATGTGCTTTTTAATATCGGTCCCTCCCTTTCTACCCTTCTATACACCCTGACAGGTTTTATCGAACAAGTCCATGAATTACTTATGGAGAGAGTGACGTGGTTTGATGATTTAGCACGCGGACTACTGAAAAATTACGTTGATCAGGGGCGAAGTTGCCATCAAAACAAGGACGGATTTATGACGCAAATTTCACACCATATCGAGATATATTTTGACGAATTCTTCATACACTTACCAATCAGTTTGTACATACAGTATACTATACCTGCCTGCTTCGCACAGCCGATAATGATTAATGAGACATTAAAGCAATACAGACTTTATAGTGACCAATATTAGTTTATTTTATTTGCACTGTCAATTACGACGGCTACATGTGTTCGGGAATTGTTGCCAAAAAATATTGAGGAATTTATAGTGAAATCCTGAATGACTCGGTTTGATTCGTTAAGTAGTTAAATCAGAGGGTATAATATGGAACATCCAGACATCAGGTATTATTGAGGTCGGGATCGATCGTTTTGTAATGAGGAAATCACAGCCGCTACAAGGATTCCATTGTTTCTGCCGCTTTAGGAAATTGTCGAAGCTGTGGCTGAGCCAGTCCTCCCCAATCTCCTCTAATTGCTCGTACATGAAAAAGGCGCGTCCCGGCCACCTGATCCATTAGCATTAGACAGCCGTGTGCACGCGGGAGGGGGATGCTGGGGCTGCCTGATAACGCCGCCCCACCGTTGCAGCAGAGGCGGCGGCTCCGGAAGCCGCGGAAAGATTCGGTAATTACATTTGCGAGAGCGGAATGTAAGCGAGCTATGCAGATCACATTTTAATGCAATTCCATCCATTATACAGACAGGGCCATTAACACCAGTACTGATGCAATTTGGATTGTATGGAGCAGCGGCGCTCTAACTTGCTACCGCCGCCCGCCGCCGCCGCCGCCACGCCACGGCCGTGCACATTCGGAAAGCTATCTCTGCTTTATTCGAATAACAAAAGACCCATTCTGATGACATTACGAATTACAAGCGAGCAGGCGAGCGATACCACCAGGAACGTTGACAATAAAACGCCGCGGTACGCGTTCTCCTACTAACAACCATGAAACCAATTCTGATGAAAAAAAAAAACACTTCATTCAAACCCTCCCACTCAGCCTTTGTCCCATCAGTGATTTTAATTCTTTTCCCACTTTCATATTTCTAATAACCATGCATAATGTACCTACATACCTATGTACCTACCTATGTATAACAGGGTTGAAGATATGCAGGACAGGGTGAGGCGGAGGCGCGAGAACCTTATTAGGGCATTTTCATATGAAGAAGTGTTTGGAATAAAGTCTAAAAATTTGTAGGTACGTGTATGGATTTTAATTTTATCGAGTTAAAATATTTCCAACCCCACACCACTTACGGTTATACCCGAAGTTACCATCAACTTTCTTATTTTAAATAGAACACCCTGTATATTATTACATTTACACATTGCCCGAAGTAATAAAAATGGTTTTTATAGTTCAAATTTTTAACGAGTGATTTATGAGTTATCTAAACAAATGAAAATTACAA
Organism: Malachius bipustulatus; assembly: GCA_910589415.1. NCBI lineage: Eukaryota > Metazoa > Arthropoda > Insecta > Coleoptera > Melyridae > Malachius > Malachius bipustulatus. The sequence goes on from OU342632.1 coordinate 53,522,531, forward strand.
TTTTCCCATTTTCAAAGCAGTTTAAATCAAAAACAGGTAAAGATATCGGAAAACGGCTTACATGTCCCGGTCTTAACTTTTCACGTACTATGATGTGGTATACATAATTTAATTTTTAATCCGCAAAATAGGATATTACTGTATAGGGTGTCTTATATAAGATAAGAAAGTTGATGGGTACTTCCGGTGTAACAGGAAGTGGTGTGGGGTTGTAAACATTTTAGGTCAGCTCGTCAAAATTGAAGTAATTCATGTACAAATTGGTTTATCTACCTATATGTTTCTCTTTTACTCATCGTACTCATGTAACTCGACACGCGCTATGGGCTTTACCGGATAAAGATAATCTTCCTTTTATTTGCTAGATTCAGCTTTTAAATCATAAATACCTAACGCTATTCTACACTAAGAAAGGGTAGAATATTTTATGAACAATAATTATTGATGGTAACTGTTTTTGAATGTCTCCATAGCAAGGATCTGACGACTTGAACGAGTAAACGTTCGAAGCCTTATGTTGTGTTGTATTTTGTGCATGTTGGTTATTTTGCCGATCCGTTTCATTTTTCCCATCAACGGCATCGAATAATTCTCTGTAGAAATCGATGAAGTGTGCAGCATCAAGAGTCAAGACCGGGTTAAAGGAATGGTTCATATTATCGAGCATCTTTATAGAAACCGGAGTAAATTGTGATTCGGATATTGAATGACGTCGTATCGGGATAGGGAGTTACGGGTGTATAAGAGGAGAGGAGAAGAGAACAAGCCTCTCCCGTCTGTAGCAGGAAATTCACGGGTCATTTCGTCCCAGTTTCCGGATAGTGCGTTCGGCGGGGAGCCAGGCAGGAATCCATCATCGTCAGGCAGCGAAGAGGCAGAATAGCGGAGCGAAAAGGAGCAGTGTCGGCTGCTGCTCTAACGATGACCGTCGCTTTCCTCCTCAAACACATCGTCAGGTGCGTGGGCTAGATAAGTGGACGCTGCTAGGGTGTCGTGCGTTAATTCGCATTGGGGAGATTACGCACGTCTCTCGCTCATTGGCAATCCTCATGCGAGTCCGCTGTATGGAAATGTTGGTCAAATATATCATTCCGACTTGACAGTGCAATTCTCTTATCTGCGCGCCGCCGGCATCCGATCCCCGGGGTTGCTGAAAAACAGAATCCAACCAGCCGGCTACCAGCCCAGTGGCAGCGACGGGTTCGCGTCAGCCCTGCACGTGATCCTAGGCTCCCCATACTTCTTCCCCTTAGCTTGTCATGCCTTTGCCCCCTGCAGCCTTACCCATTTCTAGCCGTTAGTAATAATAATAATGATCTGACGTAATTAATATTCAAATGCACTTCTCCTCCTATAGTTTTAGTGTTTTAGTTCGTTACGCTTTGGCATCATAAGTTCATTATCTGATTAGTACCTACCTAGTTAACAATTTTGGTAGTTCATCTTCTTACAATAAAATTTCGGAACGCTATTTTTCTGTGTAGGTAGGTCGGTTTATTTTCAATTATTTTTAGCATTCAAATTCATATCTTCTATAAAACTGTTCCATGTTTTATACTTTTGGAATGCCACTGGCTGTAAATCTAGCATACGGTTCTCGCATCTAACTGCGGGAGTTGGGTTTGTTTGTTCGTTCGGGTTCTGACTTCTGACTTGAAGTACGGCCAAATTGTAAATAAAACAGCCAATCCTGTTTCCACGCTTCCTTTACTTATTCTTGTTATTGCTATATGGATTCCATCTTCTGGGGACTTTGGAATCTACTGCTTCATTATTTATATCTACCTACATATTATATAGTAAATTGTAAAACATAGTAAGTCTGATGTGATCTACTAACTTAAGCCATCATGGTTTTAAAAGAAATATTACAAACGAATAGAAGTACTACCTACCTACATAGTATAATTTTTTTCTTATTTTTCTTATACAATTTGTCAAATTAATTCTCCCATTTATCAGATAATGTCAGTGTTATTTTATCAGTTAAATTCATGTTTCCAATATTTCTGATACCTACTAACTTTAATCATGTTGTAAGAAAGATTCTAAAAATTTTATTCGATAAAAAAAGGAATTTAATTTTAAACACAACACTGACATGAGATTTTTTGATACATGGGAAAATGGGGAACACTGTAATTATCCTTGTTAAGGTTGTAGCAATAACTAAAACTAAGGATCAAGATCATAAAGAATCTCTCAATGGGAAATAGTTCAATAGGAACAAGGTGTAATAAAATTTTACAATGTAAGAAATGAGCTTTGCTTCTGCGTTTGTTGTAATCCTTTGATGGTCGATAAAAAAAGTGTTTAGCACGATTTCGACCTTACATTCTAATTTCTAAGTAACGAACTCAATTATTATTAAAAGTGCCTATTTGATATGTAGGTAAGTTACAAGTAATTGGCATTACAGACTATCAAGTTATAAATGTTTTCCCGTTTGAACAAATTGCTAGTAGGTATGTTGTGCCCTTGAAATATTTATATGTTATAGGTATGTATACCATATGTATATGGTACTTTATATTTATTATTATCTATAAACGCTATGTTAGCAAGTCAGCAGAGTGCAGAGTTAGCTTGTTCAGGGAGACCTTTACCTAATAAATTAAACTGAATACTTGGAACTACTTGAACATACTTATTTGACCATAATATATTATCCTAATTATTATGTTTTTTTAACATAAGTTAAAAGGTTCTTACTATTTGCTTATACTAAACAATAATCTTGCCTGATGACATAACAGCAACAGAGACTGCTGCAAGGCTCTTCTCTGAAATGAGGAGATGATTTCAGAAAAACCATTTGCTGTTTTCTGTTCGGGAATTCCTATTTAACCCTTGCAAAAAATTCGTTCAAATGTCTTAAAGTCCTTTTTGCGTCCCTTTGTCTCTGGTTCCATAGTTTGGCCTGGATATTAGCCGCTGACGCTGACCTATATATAGACCAAAATTTCCTAAAACGACGTTTTCGGTTCCATCAGTAGACCTAAGAAATGAACTTCATGGAAAATAATAAATACGTACAAATAGTACCTATACCTACCTAATAATAGTAGGTGATTAGTGTGGTGTACATTCTTATATGGAAGAAACAAAACAACAATGGCTTAGTTACGTTCTATTGATGTCATTGTATTGACCAACTTTGTCAATACACGTAGAATAATCCAGGCTGAGAGACCGAAAGCTCTATACTTCCCTAAAGGGGACAAATAAACAAAAGTTCGACTCCGAAACGCGACACTCGATTCCATTTCAAACAACTCCAGGGTAATTTGACCGTATGCCTGTCGTTCGGCCGCTTACACACAAACACGCGCATTACGAGGTAATTGTTTCCACGTCCTGATGGCTCTCCCTCACCGCTCGTCGCCCTTCGACTCTTAATCTATCATTTGTTATAAGAAAAAGGAAGGGTTGAGCTGGGAGAACGGCTATTCCTCATCGCTCCCTAATGCGGAAACGATAATTGCTCTCCCGGCAAGAAACAACATTTATTCCCGCGATATCCTAGAGAGGAGAGGACAAGGACCGGGTAGACAAGTGTAGAAGGGTGCGAGCCGATCATTAGGCGGGATTAGGACCGGGCCGATGTCATAATGCCCGACATTCCGTGAAACCTTACACCGAAAGGGTTCACGGAAACAATGAGTTAGTGGCGGCCCCCCCATCGGCCGTCACAGCCCTGATGTTGTTTCCGCTGTCGATTCAATCAATAGCTGGGCTACCGACACCCCACGGACAGCCCTATGCCCTTTTCGCGGCATGAAACTTGTCCACAAATCAGCCACTGCTGCCTTGTAACAGGTCTGATTTCTTATAAATTACTTATACCTAACTATATGTGATGTCTCAAAATATATGTTTGCCACATAAAAAAAAAACCATTAAAAATTATTTATTGTGCATCGCGCGTGATTGTGCGTGAATCCTTGATTAAACGAGGTCTTAGGAGTATAAAAGTTTGGATTTACCTGCAGTGGAATGAAAACATACCAACCTTTTAACTCATTTGATTCTCATAATGATTCCAGAAAAAATAATTTTTTAATTTTGTAAAGAATGAAAGATCCAATGTAGCTTTTTTGTAGCTATATAGGCGGCTTAGTATTTAAAGATAATCTCATTTTCGTTGTGGTGAATTTTCGTATTGAACCCCTTTTCACATTGGTATTATACTTCTAACTGATAGCGTAGTTACTAAAATTTAAAAATAATAATAATTTGTGTAACACGGAAAGGACGGCAATTTAGTTCATGATTTGTAATAAAAGTCTGCAAATTATAATTATATCTATCTAGGCGATATGTCGCAACTCCGCTCTACTTGCTTAATACTCCCAACAATGAAGGAACCTTTCATTTTCGCAACATTCATCGATATACATTCTATCCGTGTTCCTGGAGGAATGTTCATCTTCCTAGGCATGTCTAATTGCCAGGGGACATCGCGTCGCGGCAGTCCCATCTATATTGCGGATGCAGTTTTCATCGGCAATTTCCCGAAATCTGAAGAAATTGGCCGAAGCTCGACTAAATGCGTATTATTGCCTGTTTGAGGGCGATTTCTATGCGCGTCTCGCCTTCGACCAAATAAGAGGTGATCTTTGGTGCGGGCGGTCAGATGATTTGTTCGATACGTGATCTCTTCAGGACTCCAGGAGAGAGTCACATCGCATTGTGCGTCCCTCGCTGTTATAGTTATAGAGAGGGTGCGTGGTGAGAATCGTCCCCCGACCAGCCAACCCCGCGATAATTATGTCGTTAGCAAATGGTCCACGGGTCGGGCAGCTGTCGGCAATGCTGCAGGTCAACCTGCACACCGGCCGTGGACTCCATCACGGGCGTCAGCTTGCGACCCCACTTCTGACCCCACTTCCGAACATTTATGTTCCGGGAGATATTAAACTGGGAATTTATTGCCGCCCCCGTCCATAAAGACACGCTGCCGAGATCTGCAATTACTGTTTTCTTTATTTTCGCGCCACATGTGTGTCTGGGAGTTTAAGGCGCGGGCAGGCATTTAGCTGCTGCCACTGCGACTTTATCAGGGAACCCTTCTTTAATCCTTGCTCGTGAAGCGTGCATAACTCGTCGTCTGCCGGCCTGTTTTTCTGTGATTAATGTTTGCCGGGGAAATTGTGTAGAAAAACACCCGACCTTGCCTCTCTGCCTCCCTTCAAATTCTCGCTTCGACGTTGAAATGGAAAACTTGCCTGGAAAACCTACATATACTGACCAAATCAGATCTCATTTGTGTCGGTGGAATTTTCCTTCTTTATAGCTACCTATATATAAGAATAAAACAAAGAATGCATTATTGTATAGTTACGAGCGTAGGTATAGGTAAACTTTCCAATTCAGAATTAAAGTCAGTTCCATAGATGCGATTTGTGACAGAAACTGCGTGAAATATAATATCAGTAATAATAACCAAACTCTCAAACATGTTGTATTTTCGTCCCTCTGGCAAATAAGTTAAGCAATATGTTATAGAATCACGGGAGCGAGTTTATAGTTAAGTCTGTGTTGTTCCTGCATGCAGGAGTTGTTTGCCCTTCAATCGTATATGTCGCACTTGCACCGGCTGCAGTAAGCAATAGTGTTCGGGTATGTCGGCGCGTCTCGCGCCAAGAGTTATGAATGTGACCAATTACATCTTAAAAGCTGTGCTCCATTAATTTCCACAGCTGCTGCCTCTTAATTGGGATCCACACGGTCGATAATAAGCGAAGGAGGGTCTCGCTTCTCCCGCGCAACCCCTCCTTTTAGGGACAACTAACACACATCCTTTCCTTCCCGCGAGAACCTTCCAGTGCCGCCTGCTCAGTATGCAAGATGCAGTTCGCGAAACAATTAACCTCGATGCCGCTGCTGCTGCAAGTTAACTGATTTACACTGCAAATTATCCCAAAGTAGCCATAATTCATAAGCGACATAAATCCTGCTCGTAAAAATGTCAGCCGCTGAAATATGATCATGTCATCATTATGAGATCCGTCATGTTGTTATTGCCTATTGATTTAAATGATTATCACCGTCGTATTGATAGCAGTACTATCATTAGCAATTATATTTCATTATCGCGGTTACGTTATTAATAAATCTAAAAGTATAATACGTAATCGAATAATTAATAATTACTTCATCGGTTCGATTCTATTGAGGGACTAGGTATATAAGCGGAATGTACATAGGTGTAATTACTTCATTTAGTCGCCTAGCGCAATGGATCAAAGTTGAAATTTCTCCACTTTTATGGCGTTTTCTATAATGTTTTACCTATTACCGATTGACCATGAATCGGAATCATCGACAGTTGAGATCTATTATAAGATTCAACGACTTGTCATTGTTTCCATTCAGGAACGCAACTTTTGTTTTGATGTTGCCTCGTAGCGGCATAGAATCACTAACAAGGTTTATTTGAAGGAGGACGCGCTGTATAATGTTTACATCAACTACGAGTATTCCGGACGTTTTTTAATCGAATTCATCTCGAACTCATAAATCAGAGGGCACGAATGAATAATTTCAAAGAGTCTATTGTTCATTGAGACGTAACGCGAGCCCATGGCATCGCAAACGTCTTTGTGTGTTTACGAAGAATGCAAATGAGATTCGCCAACTTCACGAGTTCCATGCACAATCGAAATCTACTCCAATGGGAATTAAAAAGCGTCTCATTTAGAAAAACTTCTTGAACTTTTTTTATTATTTATAATTTCCTATAAATATATAGGTAGGTACCTATTATTATTGGTATTTACCTATAGGTACTTACAAGAGTTACCGGAAAAGACAATTTACAATTTAAGGGCTGCTTTTGTATACCTAATTTATGTTGTAAAGTCTCTTTTAACGGAAATTGTTATTTCTATGAATTAAAAATATGTTTTCCACAAAAATATACCAGATTTTATTTCAACTAGCGTGCGCCTAAGAAGATTTATATTTAAAGTACGAATGAGTCCTTTAATCAGTCATTATGATATGAATAAGTTACTTGAAGAAGCAAAGCTGTTTTCCACGAGGCGGTTGTCTCCCATGACGAACTAACAGTTATTTATTATGATTGCTTTATCTGCGGTGAAAACACGTTATTAGAGGCTGGAATAAGGTAGTTATTAGGCGAACGGTCCCCTTGCAACTTCTTGATAGAAACGAAGGTGCAACGCTGGTTTTCCGGGAGGGCTGTACCGGCCGTATTTCGATTATCCGTGGCATCCAGTCGTCGGCATCCCCATGCGCGACTCACATAAACAAAATTACTTGGAATTTTGTAGGATCAGTTTCCCCTATCCATTAGAGCCCTGGCTCATGCAGCACCGAGGACGCCTTCCCACGGCGACTATTATGGAGTTGCAGCGTCCATGTTTTATTCATGGTCGTTGTACTGGAAGCTAACCACGTCCATTCCTGATCTATCACTTCCGATTTCCGGATTCAAATCTATTTCTCCATGTAATCAATATAATCAGTTAACAACAACACTTTTATTAGCTTATGTTATGTTTTAGAATAAATGGTTTCCATCATCTCGCGATTTTTTCTTACTTATATTATTATAGTAAGTATATAAGAAATCCCAACTATAGCATCACAGGGATCCTAAAATTGCCGTACCTAATATGTTTTGACAGTACATGTCGGCAAGTCTCATCAGTGTGCCGAAAAATCGAAGGATCCTTTGTGACTATGCGGGCCCCTGAATATTTCCGAAATTTTTGTATCAATATTATATTAGTGTGTAAACTATTGCGAAGATACAAACCCAACCTTAGTGAAGATGTTCCAACTGTCTGCATCGCTCTACCAGCCTGACACTATCACCAATTTTTATTTTTTATTTTAAGGCTCAAGATTATGAAATGGTGACAAAATCTCTTGTATTTTTTCGCTCTACAATATTTCTTTTCTCATATTATAAGCCTTCCAACTAAGTCATAAATCTCTTGTCGAATTTATAATGTATAATGTATGACGTGTATGAGTAAAGTCAAGATGACGAAACAGCTGCCACAAAACACTTTTACACATTAAGTACATTTTGTCATTTGTAGCTTACTAATTACCATATTACGGATAATTTCATGCATGCCGATTTCTTAACGTTTTCTATTGTTTCTGAAAATTTACAATACTTTAGCAACATTCGTTAATAACCGTGCAAAAGGAAATAAGACTACATAGATTCAAATTCTCGAGTAACCGTGTGGTCGTCGATTATACTTTAGTCGTGAATAACAGGTGCAACTTCTGTCAGCATTTTTTTTCCTGCAATCGTAACTTGGGGTGGTGTAACTTTTAAATTTTTTTTTTCTTAACGAGAACATGATTGGCTTTATTATAGGTAGAGTGATTTAATATAATATTTTTTTTTGTATTTATAGGTATATTTTCTCAGTAAAGAGTAGAATAGCACATTGTATTACCTGTTTTACGATCCTCAAGTTAGCTTGGGCACGAGCTCGAGATACAAGGGAAACACCACCAATCGGTGCGTAGGAAACCCAATCATTTTCGGTGTCAAGCCGTATTAGCGGCAGGGCTGTGTTGATATGTCGTGACAAGTAGCGGTATTCACTTCAATGCCGCCATACGTATATGTATATACCTATATAACTATAATAGGTTGAAACATGAAATGCATGTTTATTAGGACTGCTGTGAAGAATGTAGGTATGCCGGGTCATCCTATATTAACGAAAACTAATTTTTTTGTTCAAGCTTCCTGTTTATTATCTCAACCATTTTATTGAATAGAGCAAACGCAATAGTCGACAATATAATTGTTTCAGTTCTTAATGAACTTTGAATTAACTTCTACCTAATTAATTACTTAATTGTTTTACAGGAAACTGAAAAAGTGAGATTTGTAGAATTGTTTACTATTCATCATCTTTCCGACACTTTTTCTTTATAGGTATAACTGTAGAAACGGTATAAGATGCAGCAAAACGGTTTTACACGTTCCTTTGCTAACTTTTGGAGTCCAAATTACTGATATAGGGCGAGCAGAAACTGTTTAGAAGAAACATTTTTTAACCACTCCGTATCAGTAGTTTGTCATTGCCTTAAAAGTTATAGGACTCGAAAACTGACTATACATATAGGTCCATGCAAACGGTTTTGCTGCATCTTCAACCATTATCTAGTTATATACCCAGATGAGTGCCAAAAAACTTGGTGTGATCATAAGTTGAACACACTGTTTACAGTAATTATTCAAAATGAATTTTTTTGAACTGTCATATGCAAAATGTCTTCCATTTGGTACCATTTTGTCCTCTCTGGGTCAGTTAGAATGAAAAGCAGCAAGCAGCAATTCAAACATTCGGCTTCCTATATGCATAATAACTAGTCTTGAAAATGGTGACCTTGTATATAAAATCTTCAACAATTCCGAAGTTTCCATAGCTTTTTTCTTATTTACAATATGTTGATTCTCTGATATGATTCACAATAATATGTAGTTGATTATTTTTGCCATAAAAATGATAAATTAAAGATGCAGTGGTTTTGTTGTTTTCCGTCAAACTCGGTTGTACAACCATTTGTTTGACTCCAAAAGCTCGAGAATTGTTCATATTACAAAAACTAAATATTTGTTTTTCACATAGCTAATCCAGAGACAAACCAGTTCAGTTGAAATGCGTTTAACTTTAATAGCAATGGTGGTGATGGTGAAGATAGATCGAGGAAGCAAAATTATCGAATCTGGTCATTTTAATATAGCCTATTCCTCCACAATTCGTGAACATCGGCGTCTTCGATGCTCATAGAATTGTTATTGATTAATGAGTACCGGGAAAGAGGAGCAATATCTACATTGTTGATTCTTTGTAATTATTATTCAAGTGTTACAATTTTCAAAGTTTCATTGATTTAAGGGTAGAGTTATAATTGTGAAATGAAAAGTGGATTACGCCTTCACCTTTTTTTTTAGAAAGAAAAAATAAATATATTAATAAAATCAATAACTGTTTACTTTTATGCTTTTTTATAATGATGTAGGGTAAATAAAACACTAATGTTTAAAAAAATTCCACTATACATATAATGATGTATAATATTATCAATGTTACACGTGTTTCGCTACTTTTAAAACAGAATCTTCAGACATATGCAAATAAAAAAATTATTGATTTAGTAACATAGCAACAGTATGGTAACCTAAGTGATCATAAGACAAGTAACTAGATTTAAATGAATTTTAACTGAACTAACTAGATCATCATATAATTTCTTCAGAATCTTCTTAGTTGTTGATATCAAGAAAAAAATCAAGTAGTGGAGAACGATATGTGTCTAGTTGTTCATTTATTACTGTGTATTGTTGATTGTGTAAATGTCTGTGGATTTCTAGAGATTCAAGAAAAGTTAATTTAAAATAAAATGATCACAATGATTATAATTTTTATAATTTTTTATATTTTTTCTCTCGTCCTTAGTAGATACATAACTGATTTGTAACTCCCAGAAAAGATCTTGTTCAGCACATATTCGCTTATCAACCGAAAACGTGTCTTTCTCTCATATACTTCAAATCTTTGTTGTAAAGGGTCTTTACATTATTGTCTTTGAACAATTCTTTTTACAATATATTTTTTTTTATTGAAACAGTAAATAACACCGCTTGTGTTTGTTTCAGGTTTATCAATGCGAGGCGAAGAATAGTGCAACCCATGATAGACCAGTCGAATAGAGCAGGTGAGTCCATCCATTGCATTGTTAAATGTTCCTTTTTTTATTAGGAGTAGATATAGCCAATGTTCCAAGCTCACGAATAAATTTGTATTACTTTTGGATTTGGAATAAGAATCTTGATTCAATAAAAAGGCTAGTTTCAATGAAATTCAATGAAAACATGTTGCATACTGCTTTGATTTAAATTTCGCAAAATTGTAGGTAACTTTCGCTGAGTAAACAAAAATCATTACCTACTTACTATTAATTATTATTGTTGACCAGAATACAAATTTTCGTGACTTGTGATTAGTTGCACGACTTGCACGTGTTTATCTATCATTGGCAAATTAATCAAAACTATTGGTGGTTGGTAGCCAAATAGCCACTTATAGGAAACTCGATTGATTTCTAGTACCCATCTTTCAAATTTTATACGACCATACCTAATGCATATCTTGTGCATTTCATGGAGTATTTTATAGGTACGTACATGTATTGTCTATTGGATACAAATTGTCAAATTTTTAGAGAAAAACATTAAGTATGCATGCATGTGTTTCAACACTAAATCAACTAAGTATTATCTTATTTAAAATATTCTGAAGACTTCTAAAAATAATCTTTCAAATTGATTCTTTTACAAATTCACACAAACATAAATAACCATTAATTATGGAGATTCTAAAGACTGTTCCCCCTACTCGACGGAAATTAAAACATTATTTGTGTAGTGTTCCCAGTGTACTAGTGGGCCGCTATCTGTCTGTCTGTCTCTGGTCTGACGGCCTTATCACGTAAATAACAATATCTTAATGAATCGTGATATCCATTAAAGCTTAATGTTGTAATGCATTTTTATAAAGATATGGACCGAGATCCAGATCCCAAACGAATGGCGGCTGCTGCAGTACCGATATGAATATTGTAAGTGGAAAGTCATGTATGATCCGCTATCGGAGTATTATACCGATATATATGCGTCTAGCCTCGTATGGTTTTTATTTAGGCATATCGCAGAGTTTTTATCATTATCCTTTAGAGAGGCGAAGTTTTCACATCTCAAAGTTCTTTATGCGGTCCAAAAAATCTAACAATGAATCTTTACGGAGAGAATTCCTGCTATAGTATGTGCTAAATCTAACGCTTCGTTCATAATATCATAATCCGCTTCACGGATGGAATCTGCGTGATATACGCTTACCAATTCCCGAAGAGTAAGAGAGAAGGACTTTCTTATTTATGTGATGCTCGATTTGTTTTCAACGTCGTTGCTCATTACCTTCATAATATAATTAACATCTTTTACCATAAGTACTTATAATAATAGCTTTTCCCATTAAAACTACTCGGCAACGTTGTTTTGGCCATTATTAACAAAGTCGTCAGATCTTTGAAAGCGAGCAACATTCTTCTCGGAGGTGGTATCGATTGACTGCCAGAGAGTGGGCTGAAAAATGGTCGGAGCCGTTGACCCTCTCCGGCCTATCCATCACTCCTTGCGACAGCAAGAAAGGGGGTCGCGAACAACGACTATGCCATCCACTTGCAACAGCCGTCGCGTCGTCCTTCGTCTTTTATGTCAACTCCTGGCGCAGGAAAAAACTTCACTCTGACATTGAACACAGACAGAACCAGAGCAGTAGAATAATAGACAGTCAAAATCAAACTCGATCAACCATGTTGTTTGTAAACAGTGGTGACCTTCACTGATTTGGAACAGTTTTTGACTTGGTCATTTACAATGTTAGGAATTCCATCTCTGGTGAATTACCTGTAAAACAAGACTGAGAAAACGATTGAGATTAGTACTTACTTCAACATTAATTTCGCTCCATGCGATAATAACAATGCAACAAGAAAAGCTGCTCAATGGTATTATTTCCGTATTCCTCATAATATGTTTCAAAGTCTGTAGGAGATTTTTGAAAAATCAGTAGTTGCAGGGTTAAGGTAGTGAGTAGTTATATATGTACTTAGTAATAAATTTAGTAGTGTAGTCTTGTGTGGCTGTGCCCAGAGGACAGCGTCTTACACATCTAACCTTGCAGTGTTCTCTCCGCATGCAGGGCCCAGCGGAGCGTATAGTCCTGACGGCACGATGGGCTACATGATGGACGGACAGCAGATGATGCATCGGCCGCCCGGTGATCCGACCTTCCACAATCAGTACGCACATTATCCGGCCGAGTACTACGGGCACCATCTGTGAGGTAAGTTTGCACAAACCATGATCTGCATATACTTTCGTTACATGCTATATTCTTCAAATTAAAAAGAATAGCTACTGCAATCTTAGGCTGTAAAACTGTTAACGGTATCAACCCTTGTCCCTTGATTTGAACGATACAAAGGGCTTCTAGTTTATCAGTCTTAGGATTTATACAATGTGTTCTATAGGAAAGGTAACGTAGGAAAAACATAAGTGAATATTAACAAGGATCAAAGCTTTGTAGGAAACTTTGTACTTTCCAAGCGAACTTTATTATTTTGAAATAATGTCATTTATTGCCAAAGTATTGTTGAAATATTCTTTACACGTATTCTCTATGTTACCGCTTCTCTTCAACACGTGTGTTTCGATGTTTAAATTTTCAACAATATGGTGTTTGCGATTTAGAGTTTGAAATTTAATAAGAAGTTATCTTGCATATAGATAGAAGAACCTTCTAGAAGAATTAAAATATTGGACCCTTTGTTTCCAACAAATCTCACTGTTATTCCGATTGCAATGGAGCCACACGCATGCAAGCAACGACCAACAGGCTCTTTCTTTTATAAGACCTTGTTGTGGAACATAGGCGCTTTATGAACGTTTTGAAGTAACGTGCATGGCATATTCAGCTTTAGGTTCTAAGAAGTTAGAAGTCATTATCGTATCGATACATCAGGCTATGGATTTGATTTCCACAATTTTATTTTTATTTTAAAGTCTGCGTTTCTTTTTTACTTTTATGTTTGTAAAGCTACGTTTTCCTAGCTGCGTCAAACGCTAGCGCAAAACGCGTGCGGTTTACGCAGGGCGATCCACGCAGTATTGGTTGCGTGAACAGTGTTTTCCAACTTGCGGAAATCAGTTCAAATTAAAACGTAATATTTATTTTGGTAATAATATTATGAGAAAAGGAGTTCTTCTAGATCTCGTTACGATGAAGAAGAAGTATTTATAATTCCTTGTTATAAAGAACTTTGTTGAAAAAATACGAACCTAGTTAATTTAATTCGATTTTGTGTCTTTTAAACTCTTATTTTTGTAGTCTTTTAATTTTACATCGTATACTATGAGTAATCCAGCCACCAGTTCAAACAACAGTTCATCTTCAGCTGCAGAAAATCTTGGTTGAGGTTCTTTTCCTGATGTATTCAATAATAAAATCAAAAAACCAATAACTTGAGCACTGCGTCGCGTGATTGACTGCTTTCGAGGCACAGCCGACGTTTCACGCGAGCGCACACCGTCCAATGCTGCGGAACACGCAATGTAGGAAAACGGTCTGATTTAAACCATGCAAGAGCAGTGCTGGGCGTGTTACGCATGCGTCGTACGCAGTGCGATATACGCAGCTAGGAAAACGTAGCTATAATGACAAAGAGCTCCAGCATTATCCGTTTTAAACATTTTTCGCGGAATACGCCATCTAGAAGATTATTAAATGGTTAAAGTGGTTAAACCACATTAAATGTGGTTAAAGCTACCACTTTGAAATCGATATGGGTTCTGAAGATCATCATATAAAGATAAATCTGACTTTTTTCTTCGAGATTCCCCAATTATAAGGGAATGTTTCTTCCCAAACATAGTCTTTTGTCATTGTAACACTCGTTCTTCTGCTGGTGAAATTCTTGCCGGTCTATCTGGTCAACCATCATGAATCACGATAATTATTACTGCATGAAAATTCACAATCATCATTGGCTGCGTTTAAATCTCTGAGATGTTGTTGGTATCGCTTGGGAACTACTCAGAAAATTTTATCATTATAATTATCTCGTAACTCATCTGTAAGTCATGATGCCCATGAGGTTCAATGCATGTTTTGAATACCCATGCGTCGTTCTCCAAGTAAGATAGATTGATGGCAAACACTGTCAAAAGGTTAAAAAGGTTTTACATTTTCATTGTTACCCTCGTTGCTAAAATGTAAGAAGAAAGGGAAACATAATTTACTTATTCTACCATACCTGTTTTTCGAAAAATATTTCACAATATTTATGGTCAGTCTTATTTTGTAGGTAACATTGAAAACCGTAAAAAAACCTAAAAAACGCCTATATTACAATAATTTGTAGCTAAGGTACTTGTACCTAAATTTTTTTTTTCACAAACCTCATTCCAGCGTGTTAATTTAAAAGATCTGACAGTGGTAATTATTTGTTCCAGGGCCCCTCACTGGCGTCACAACGACATCGGACATTCATGTATGCAACTCTTAAATGTGATTATTCTCTGTACAAAGTGTAAATGTAGTGCCCCAGTGTCTAGTTAATGGGAAGGACTTGTACAAAAGTATTAGACTATTATTACTCGTGCGCTCTGACTGCTGTAAATAGATAGGTTGTAGCCGATGGCCGGTCCGTGGGTCCCGATGAGACTACGGTACCCGAAGCACACGTGTTACACGACTTGTGGATGAGAATCAATGGACAACCGCTAAGACTCGTGTAAAGTGATGTGGTCTCGTAGCTTTTAGGTTCCTCGATGTGTTACCTCCGACACCCCCTTTCCTCTTAATACACAGACACACAACCCTCCCGTCACCACCAAGAACACGCTCGTCCTGTCCGCAGCCTATTCCCGTATTTATACCCTCCCTCGATCCTCTCACAGGCTCTCCTTGGAAACGATCAGCCGCTGAAGCTCTCCCGCCCATATGATTGCTACTAATCTTCAATCAATTCTTCTGCTATTCGAAAAGTACGCTCTCCTGACCGTACAAATAATTCAAGGTTGTGCTGTTGTAAAATACTAGTTGTTAATGATATCTGTTGTGATTTATTTGCTACTATTTGAGGAAGACTCGGAATCCCCCAAAAACCTTCTTGCTGCTGTTTTGTCCCCGATCAAGTTATACGATTCACGATATACGTAAATTATTGAACCTAGAATGAGAAACCTGAATCAGGGCTCTGACCCTACATATACGGATAAGATAATAAATATATCTACCTACGGAACCATACAAGATGTATACTTCAGTTGGTCGTCTAGAGAGAAGCGATGCAACCAGGTCCAGGTGGTCCAGGGTTTCGGTGGCTTGACTGCGGAACAGGAACTAGGAAGACAGACCTGTTGTAGACTATAATAGACCGCCCAGCCTAGCCCAGCCCAGCCATTTCGATTCCGCTCGCAGGGACCGCGAAGTGGTCAAGGTCGTCTCGATGCCCGTTGTTATTGTTGTAAAATTGAAGGGCTTCGAGATGGCGGGCTACGTGCCTCGCGAAGAGGGAGCCCATCACTCAACTCCATACCAAGTATACGACTCTTAGTGATGTTATAGGCTAATGAAATAATTATGTAAATTAATAATGAAATTGTACACATTCACGTAGCTTGATGGACGGAGCTCCCGCGAACGATGGCGCCCTTCGCTGGTTCCCTGGATTTTCGTTGTATCCTTTATCCTGTAAACCAGCAGACATGATAGGCCTGCGTATTCACTATATTAGGAGATTAATTTAATAAATTCAACTTTAATGTCACTACTTGTAAAAAAAACTCGTAGATAAGGTTTTAAATATTTAAACAAAATGACCTTCTGAAACGATTGTTGTTATTTAAATTATGTTAGTGTAAATTGTATTGTAAAATAGGTATTGTATATTCAGTTTTATATTGTAAAAAAACCATTTTATCCTGATCTCTATTTTTCTGTTAGTTTTACGTTCAGAGATTGTTGTTATATGATTGTCTACTGTTGTTTTTTTTTTAGCAATTTTTAGGTATGAATTGTAATAATTGTAAAACTATCTTAGATAATTTTTTTGAGTTACTTGATCATGTATCGTTACAACTGATGGATCGGTAAGTCATTCATATCTTTCGATAGTCTGAAACGGCGTCAAATTGTTCTGGAAATAATAACTGCCTAAAAAGGGTATCTTGAAATTGTCAACATCGTTATTATTCCAGGATGACTTTTTAACAAATTTTCGATCTCGTATTTTTTCCAATAGCATAAACATGGGAAACTTAAATTACATCGATGAAAAAATTTTCCATTCAATGTATACATATATTATTTGCAAAAAATGGCTGAAGACAATCTCATATTTCAGAGCACAAGGTTCAAGTTTTTCTTTTTTAAATATCTTTTTATGTCAATGAAAGCTTTATAAAAATTTGGTTATTATTATAATAAATAAAAAATAATTAACATATTTTATAATTTTAAATGTCTTTTAGTAAAGTGCGCTGTAAAAATGAGATGTCAACGACCCCCAATTAAGAAAACAAATAAATCTCCCCTATAGCGGCAATCGGGACGCTAATAAAACAGTTTTAATAATACTGGGTGTCTGTTTGAAAACTATCCATCCTGAGTAAAACTCCCTTGGTGTTTTGTTTTGAGTAAAATCCTGAGGGGGCATATTTTGACACCAAATTTAACGTTCACGCAACAAACCCCTAAGCCCAGCAGCCCCCGTCTCAAGAATTAAATGCAAAGGGGGATCAAGTGACTCCTCATTTAATAAAAGGTAATCTGATTCTCTTTATGCGACTGTATAATAATTGTTTGTAGGATTGTTAGGTTGGTATCAATTTTTTTTAGTACTAATTAATTAATTTGTGAATATCTCAGGAGGAGTCGGCATTTATTTGTTTTGAGGAAAATTATGAGACATGCAAAGTTATGTTTCTCACGGGCCACCTTTTGACATCAAATTTAAAACAAAACACCAACGGGATTATTCAGGGTATAGATAGTTTTCTAAAATACATCCTGCAGAGAATATTATCAATTTATAGTATATTTTATCATATATATGCTTCCGCATATATTGCATAATAATATTTCAATAAAGCTAGTAGTAAAATTTACCACATCATCTCCCGAAAAAAAGTTGAAGGACTTGGTACCAGGTGCTCATATTTTAAACCTTTTAATATAATAATAGTGAAATGTGTTCAGAAATTATGAAACCCAGGTTTTCTTGGAACAAAATCAGTTTCCTGCATAACTCTAATAAATCTGCACTAGGATTTGAGCAAAATCGATCCTTGCACTCTTGAAGCTACACACAGAAAGTTTTATCAATAACCAGTAGTTTGCGTTTAAGTAACCTGCTGCGATCTGCTGTGTAGTTCACCTCCAATTAGAAATTTAATTGTGATACATTTATATAAACCTTTCGTTGTTGTATTTATTCCTTCTATGGAAAAGTAAACATGTAACTACCTATATGGTGAAGTAACTCAGGGTTAGTTGGCCTATGTATGTTTGCTGTTCAGAATATTGTCTTGTATATACAAATTATACCTCCGAAGAGAATGTTGGCTGTTCGTTTTAAGTGATTTCCATCAGAATCATTATTCGCCTTATCCAATGTATACGAAAATAAAATCAATACTTAAAAACAGATCAATGAGAGAATATCGTACCTCTGTGTTATGTACTTTGAGAGGAAAATTTATTGTGTTCTGCTTTTTAATGAAAATATATATTAATATTATAACGATTATGGGACGAGATACCTCTTAAACTAATTTGGTAACGCCGTATCTTCTGTATAGTGTTTTTTTGAAACGTAAGCATTAAATGCTACATCTTGTGTACTTATATAATCTGAGTTTTTAATCTCTTGCCTATCATTCATCCTTAATCCTGTTATCCTGTCTTTAGTTATAAAACAAGACATAAGCAGTACCTGCATAGAACAAATGTACCTCTGGCTCCTTTATCAATAACACTAACACTGGCAAAAGTTGTAAAATATCAAATTATTTTGTCAATAATTAGAAAAAAGGCACCTGCTGCACTGACCTATACAACCTATTGATTTGGATGACATACTTACATGGTGTCATTCTAGAAAAAACTTTTCAGCAAAACTTTTTCTAACCATCAACTTTTGCCTAAGGTTACATTAAAGTTGTGTAAAATTTTGAAGGTCGATAATAACGATTGACCTAACCAGATTAAATCAGGGTCCAGAAGACCATCTCAGAGCTCTCTAGACTGAGTATTTAATTGACTCTCAAAAATTGTCTAAAAAAAATACAGAACCAAAAGTCACCTATTTCTGTTAAGCCATTTCAAAAATGAAATTAACCCGGCGATTGCCGAAGTGAAAAAAAAATTGCCTCGGCAAGTCAACGGTTTTGCAGCTTTAAAGCAGAAGTGACTCTATTCTAGCTGCGAAAGTGTTAAAACTATGCTTAGCGAACCTGTCCATGACGGCTTTTTGTGAAGGAAACCCTTCGACTGGAAGAGAACATATAAGGTAAGGGTAAAAAACGATACCAATATCAAGAGGGAATAAAAATTCCCATAGTTATTAAGGATACTATAGTTTCATATGAACAGCATTTAAATGCGAACGGCAAAATTTTATTTTGTAATTGAACTTTAAATTATAGGCGCGCGCCGTAAGAGATAGATGTGAAGTAAAGATAAATGTCAAATATATTTATTTTTTCTGCGACGGACTATAAGTTTGACCTTTTTTCTCCGTTGACAGGTAGAAAAATGCCTCATTATATGAGCTGCATCTTATCGGGGAAATAAATGAATTAGCAGGGAAATAAATGAGTACTTATTTCCCCGAAATGGCGGCTTAGGTATAGCTACTATTAACACTCAGATATCATTAAATTTATATCAAATATACGTCAAGGAAAGTTACCTTATTATCCAAATGGCAATTCACTATCCATATTATTAAATTCACTCATCGAAAACTAACAAGAATCTTTGCAAAACTGCCTTCAATTTTAATTACATTAATATGACGTTTATGTAATAATTAAATCGTTTCGTTACCCAGGCAACGTCAATTACGATAAAAGACAGTTTGAAAATCCAAGTTTAACATAAATCATTTTTCCGACATAATTTTCAGTTATCTAACTACGTTTTTCGACATTCTAACACTGATATTTCTTCTCGCAGAAAAAAATTGTATATTACACTCGAGAAAAAAGTGCGATTTTAGCTCTCGATGTGTTTGTCCCCGACGCGTGTGAGCTAAAATCTATCACTTTTTTCTCTTGTATAATAAATAACTATTATTGATGCTACTGATCAAAGTTTGACTTAACTATTATAAAATTTGACTAAAATTTCCGTGACAACAAAAATGCTTCCATATTTGGATGGCCGCAACTGAACCTAATGAGCCGCATGTTCAAAATATAGTTCGAAAACGAATCCGTTTTGGAGTAGGCCCTGACGCAAACAGGTTTGCCTTCACTTAATCCACTTTTAAAGATGACAACTCTTGATTTTGTTAGGTTAGGACAGTTGTCAAAACATTCAAGAACGTTAATAAAATAGGCACTCACTTTATTGACCTCTTTTTATAAAGCAGATAAATAAAATCAATTTAGGAGGTGAGTGAAGTGCCCTCCACCCTCCTGGACACATTTCAATATAATGTTTATCACTCCACGAATGGAACTTGTAACAGTTCGGGTGTATCATTTATCTTGGCGAACTTCTCGATCTGCCAAATCATTATTTGGTTTCACAAATATTGAGTTATTGATGTAAGGCCATAAAAAGAAGTCACATGTTGTGAGGTCACAGGATCTGGCTTTTAGGACTGATAATTCGATTGTTAAAATGCTCCCTCGGTAAATCGAGTGTTTAGATAGTGCGATGGGGTCTTGCACCGTTCTGCTGAAAATATCCTTGAGCCAGTTCGTCGTCATGCAGTTTTGGTTCAAAAAAGGCTGTAGAATTTCTACCTTGTACCGGACAGCAGTAATGTTCGCTTCAAAAAAGATTGGCCCAATTAATCGCCTACCATTAATTGCTGCCCAAACACCAACTCTCAGAATGAAGTTGCTTTTCGATAAACACATGCGGATTTTCAGCAAACCACGATCTGTAATTTTGGGAATTCGCATATCCCGATCTTTGAAACCACGCTTCATCTGTGAAGAAAGTCTTGCTGAACACTTCTTCATTGTCTTGCAAATGTTGCGAAAACCATCGACAAAAATCTAGCCTCTTAACGACTCCTGCACCACCGTCACTCGATAAGGATACAAGTGAGCATCTTTTTTTTTTTTTTTAAAGAGGGAGCATCGGTCTTAACTGTGTAGGTAAGATGTAGGTAAGACATAGTCGCTCCACTCTGGTAATTTGGCTTTGAGCACGAACTCTTTAGCCACACACACTTTATATATTTTTGCCTTTTAAACGTTCGATCGCTTGTTTTACTTTTCACAGACATTCGAAAATGAATCTGAAAAGTAAAGCGGGCCGAGGTGAGTTTCGAACCCGCGATCTATGGCTTCGTGAGCCAGCGGAGAACCACTAGGCCACGCAAGTCACTCAGCATCTTTCCTAAGTAGCTTATGACAGGTTCCCACAGAAACATCATTTTGCTGGGCTAGATGTCGAACTGATGTGTGAGGATCATTTTACATAACATTGCGAGCGATTTTCACCTTCTCTTCAGTACGTCTCTTTGGTCTGCCACTTCCTGTTTTCACGTTTCCTGTCTCCCTCGAAAATTTGCAAGGTACCGCAAAACAGCTTTCCTAAAATTCTGGACAGCTACCGCAACGGCAAAACCAGAATACTCCTCTCGGAACTCAGTTAGGCAGTTTTCTCTCGAGTAGATCCAAATTGCATCGCTTTAATTTCCATTTCGGAAATAACTTTCAACTACAGTAATTTATTTATTTATTTTTTATTTTTTTAATTACAACCATACAACAGCTAGTACCAATAATTAAGAATGGACTTAAAAATAAGAGAAATAACGAAGAGTAACAGAGACTGCGGAATCTCAAACACAATAAAACCTAAGAAATATTCACACTAACAGCCCTAATTTGCCACAGTGAGGTGCAAACAATATCGAGCTCGAACTGACATAGCAAGTAAGTAGTTAGAGCACATACTGTAGAGTGGTGATAGCTGAAGTACTCGTGTACGAGGCAATAATGGTAGATAAAAAGTGGACTGATGACGAGCTGTCCATCTGGGGACAGCAAAGTTCATAGCAGCCAACAGTTCAGGAAGATCAGCAAAGCCGTTTAGTAATTTGAACAAGAGAATAACAGAGAATATAAATCGCCGCTCGCTTACGCTAGATAGGTCAAACCTGCTAAGCAGATCCGACTGTGGGAACCCCCGAGGTGGGTAAACAGAGTCCAGTCTATAGAACAGATATTTCAAAAAAAAAAATCCTCTGTACACCCTCAAGTCTGTCGATGTGAACCCGGCAGCCCGGTGACCAAACAACACAGAAGCATATTCCAGACGTGACCTAACAAGGGTATAGTACATGTGTCAATATTCGAGAAGTCACGTGAATTTCTTATAACAAAACCCAATATTCTCAGAGGCGATCTAACTAAATAATCGATATGTTGATTGAACGATAGCAATGAGTAAAAAAATACACCAAGATCTTTCAATTCAGAGCAGCGGGAAAGAGATTCGCCTGATATCGTGTCATTATACGTGAGTGGGTTTTTGATTTTGGAATATGACAGAACTGTGCATTTGGCTAAGTTTAAGTTGAACACCACTCATGAAACGAGACACGCTTTGACTGAAATTCTACTGCGTCAAACACAGATTGAATTCTCGAGAACACCTTTAAATCATCGGCATAGAGGAGACAGGAGTCTGAAAACAGCGAGGTGACATCGTCCATGAAGATATTGAACATCAATGGGCCCGTGACTGAACCGTGGGGAACGCCTGAGGGCACCGGGAAAACAACCGATCTGCAACCGTTTAGCTCTCTCAACAAACTGGCTCCTATCCAACAATAATAACTTTCCATCACCTGAATAAAGCCATTGGTAAAGCCAAAATTCTGGACTTTAGAAATAGGAAGACCGTGATGAAGGCTGTCAAATACTTTACTAAGGTCCGTATATATCACGTCCACCTGAGTTCCGGGGTCAAGAGATTCTGCAATAAACTGGTGCATAACAGATAGATTTGTCTGAGTAGACCTACCAGCAATGAAACCATGCTGCCAGGTTGAGAACCTGCGTGCGACCCAGGGCGATACTTGGTTATGGAGACAAAAATCAAAGAGTTTGGAGAAGTTATTGAGTAATGCGATTAGACGGTAGATGGATATATCCGATTTGTTACCCTTCTTGTGAACTGGAATAATTCGAGCTGTTTTCCATTTCATAGGGAAGTGGCCGCTGCTCAATATCAGATTAATATGTCAGTGGCTCCAGCAGTACCCGTAATGGCCATAGTTAAAATACGCTACGGGTAGCATAGGGCAATGCATTTTAAATGGGTTAAAAACTGACAGCGTTGTCAGCTCGATGCAAGCCGTGACACAGGTTCACATAAAAATATTAAAATCGAAAGGAAGTCATTGATATTTATATTTTATTCTCGGGATTAGATTTCTAGACAATAGCTATTTATGATATTAGTGTGAAAAGTGAAGTTTTATGTTGCGAGTGAAAAGGTTTGTGAAATGAGCGAAGCGTAGCGGAGCGACTTGAACAATTTCACGAACAAAATAAAATCACTTTTAAGACGAGTATCATACAATGGTTTTTGTAAAACTGCTCTATTTTGATAATAAAATAGATGAATTTAGAATGACACTCAACTTCAAATTGCATTTTAAAATATTCAGATAAGTACAAGTGTACTATGCATAGCAACCGTTGCCGACGCTATGGCCACTAACAAATGCTTGTATACAAATAAAAAAGACGCTATAATAATTATTATTAATTGCAATTTCGGAACAATTATTATTGTCTTGTGTTTTTGACTGGGAATACTTCTTTTTTATTAATATGTTTGCCAGTAATAAAAAGAATATGAAAAAATCTTATTACCTATAATCTTGTCTGATGTCATCATGAGAAAATATAGTTTAAAAAGAGAATGTAGAGAAAAAGTAGATAGAATAGCTATTTATGATATTAGTGTTAAAAGTGAAGTTTTATTTGTGAGTGAAAATGTTTGTGAAATGAGCGAAGCGTAGCGGAGCGAATTTTACAAATTTCACGAACATGATAAAATCACTTTTAAGACGAATATCATACAATGGTTTTTGTAAAACTGCTCTACTTTGATAATAAAATTGATGAATTTAGAATGACACTCAACTTCAAATTGCATTTTAAAATATTACAGATAAGTACAAGTGTACCTACTATGCATAGCAATCGTTGCCGACGCTATGGTTACTAACAAATGCGTGCATAGAAATAAAATAAATGTCATAATAATTATTATTGATTGCAATTTCTGAGCAATTATTATTGTCTTGAATTCTTGATTGGGTACTTATTTTTTATTAATATGTTTGCCAGTAATAAAAAGAATATGAAAAAATCTTATTACTAACCTATAATTTTGTCTGATTTCATCATGAGGGAATGTAGTTCAATGAGTGAATGTAAGTACAGAGAAAGTAGATAGAATTACTTTTGACACTAGTGTCAAAAATATTTTTGACACTAGTGTCAAAAGTACTTTTGACACGCTTCCATGTAAACAATCGCTGTCAACTGACGTTAAAAGTGTGACTTTTAATGGCATTTTATACAAAAAAATAATTGAGGTTTTGTTGAAATGTCAAAAAGTAATAATTTTATGGTTTTATTATGACGTATGGACTGCATATTTCAATGCTTGTGCTTGTAGGTATTGTTTTTGCATTACAAAAATATTATTTGAATGCATTCCTTATTTAAAGAGGTAGGTAAAAGGAAAATCGTAGTAATTGTTGATAACATTTTATTTCTTGCTACTTTAATAATGAATTTAGTTATCAAGGCTTCCCTATGTATGGGAAGTGGCAATTGATTATATACAGGGTGCGTAAAAAGTATTGCACCAAGCGGGATTACGCGGAGGGAGTTTGACATATGATGCATGGGGTTGAATTGCACATAAATACCCATACCTTGATTTGAGTTTTAATTGTTTCGTGCGACTGGCGTTTGTCGTAGGCCGACATCTTGATTTTTTTTAAATGGCAGTCTAGGTTTATTTTGGTATCATTGAGCAGGTAAATGATTAATAGCGAGTATTATAAAGGCTCATTAAGTTAACGGGCAGATTTCTGTGACCATTTCTGAAGAAGGTATCGAATCTAAGTGGAAATTTTTTAATTTTCTATTATTGACATGAAAGTAATTATTACAAAAATGTAAATAAACGTCATTTGACGTCGATATATTAGCTTCAAAAACGAGCACAGAAATCTGCCCGTTAGCCTAATGAGCCTTTATAATATTGGCTGTTAGAAATACAATTTGGAATATGATAAGGTTATTCTTTCTAAAATAAATTAGAAAATGAAAAAAATTTACTTAATTGAGATTTTCTGAGATAGAGATAGAGATTATCTAGAGATAGATTTTCTGTAGAAAAGACTTTGAAGTTACACACAACTTATAAATAATTTAATTCAAAAGCAACATTTGTGTGTTATCTATACTAATTGTTATCAATTTTAGCAATTTCAAGATATACATGTAATAAGTTTTATTATTCCTTCCTCTCTTTCTGATTTTAATTAATGAAATAAAGGCGAAATTGCGTTTCTCTGTAAAAATAAAAGAAACAACATTTAAAGCCTCTAATTCAGGTTTTGTTAATTCTCTAGGAAAAGTCTATTTATAATATCATTACACCTCCGTGGTCAGGTCAGCACTGTTCGTCTGGTCAGCACTCTATAACCAGGTGGTTTCCTATATGACCCACTTTTACTCCTGAACGAAGTTCAATTTTCAAACTGTTTATAATGCAGAAATTCCATTTACGAAATAGCGACACATTCAACCGAAAGAAGATGATGACACGAGTGGATTCGGTGGATTCGATGGATTCGGTGACCGCAAAAGGACCCCATCATGCTGAAACTTGTAATGTGTTCAACGACAGTCATCCAAATAGATCTCCAATCAGCAGATCCACAGTATTACGAACAGTGTAACGATTTGATGAAATAAAGAGTGCAAAAAATCGTGTAAAAAATTCTGGGAAGACCGAAAATAGCAACAAATGATGATATTTCATTACAAGTTTTATTGGACTGATACACCGCAAACTTCGGTGAGGCAACTTGCAGCAGATCATGAAGTGTGTGACGGATCAATAAGAAAAATATTAAAGAAGTCTAGGCTACATCCCTACAAGCCATATTTTTAGTTATAACTAAACTATACAACGATTAGAAAATGATTTTGATTGCAGGTTATAATTTGCAGAAATTATGATGGAAAGAACAGAAGCTGATCAAAATTTTGCAAGGAACATTGTTTTGTCAGAAGCTACATTTATGTTAAATAGTTCTGTAGGTAAACAGGCATAACTGTAGATACTGGCACTCTGCTAATCCTCATGTCAACTTGAAAATTCACACGCAATTCCCAAAAAAACTTATAATGTTTGGTGTGGAATACTGAACGGAAACGTCATCGGCTCGTTTTTTATACATGGTAAATTTGTCATCTGTAGGTTATTTGGAACTACAAAATCAAATTGTATAAAAAAAAGGAGAATAAACCAAATCCAATAAATCTACAAGCCTTGCACCAAGATGTCTGGTGTCAACAAGATGGTGCTCCAGCCAATTTCGGTCAGAAGTTCGTGCATTCGTAAATCTCACTTTCCCAGGGCAATGGATTGGACGGCGGGGTGCGATAGAGAGGCCTCCTAGGTCTCCAGACATGACTCCCATGGATTTTTTCTTTTGGGGATATTTCAAAAGTGTTGTGTATCATGATAGGCCAACAACATTAAATGAATTGGAAGCTCGAATTAGAATTGCGATTGCTAACATTCCTCCAGCACTTGTAATTTTCTTCAACTAAGAAATTTTTTTTTATTATTCCACTTAAACTACATTTTATTCATTTTTTATTTTTCCTCGTTAATTTTGAATAAACAAACTTATGATATACCGAATGGTATTTCTAAATTATTAAAAAAAAATCAAGATGGCGGCCTCAGACAAACACTAGTCGCACAAAACAAATGAAACTCAAATCATCGTATGGGTATAATAATAATATGGGTATAATAATGTATAATTCAACCCCACCAAATGTCAAATCTAAACGTGAAACCTCCTCTGTGTAATCCCGCTTGGTGCAATATTTTTTACGCACCTTGTATAAATACATAATGAATAGGAATTTCCGCCTTTTTCATTTTGTTTTTTTTACGAGAAGCTATAGGACTACCTGAATGAAATTTGTAGGGTAGATTGCCAATTGAACAGAGAAGTTTTTGAAGCATGTGCCAAAAATAAATTACTCCAAAAAATTTTTAACAGGAGCGTTGTTAATAAAAGAAAACTGTTTTGCTTCAATACTTTTTTTATGAAATATTTTTTTTCTAATTGTGTCCTTTGCATTGGGCAAGCTTAACACACGATGTGATAGACTCATTATTTGACTACATCTTTGGAAAATTTCATTAAGCTAAACCGAGCTGTTAAGCCAGCATGACACACTGTCTTTGGAAAATCAGGTTCTTCAGGAAATAGACTTAAACGATGATAACCATCAATTTTCGGATCACACATATGAGGGTTAGATCGATGCGTATTGAGGTCTTATATCAGCCTGCTTCGTTTGATCCATCATGACTGAATCACCCTGTATAACCGTTCTAATTCCGTTCCGATAACATATTGGATATAAATATGTTATAAATATATAACAAAAACTTTAAAGTTCCGGTGATGGTCGTTGATACGTAGCTAAGACTAAAAACACTGCTTGGGCAGAAGTCTCCATGGGCGGAACCCCCCAAAAACTGCTGTTCTCGAGATATTTACCTCTGCAGATGGATTTTTCTCTCATGACAGTGACGCTTTTATTTTTAAATGTTGTCTCCCCCCTCTAATTGTTTTAGAGAGAAATGCTAGTTGGATCATTTTTGTTTAGATTGAAAAGCTGCTTCTGCGTTGCTTTAGTTACATTTCAGGTAGCTACGTTGAGCCATTTTCTAAAAAAAAACGTGAAGATGGTTTCATTTTATGCTATCATTTTCGTAATAGCCTTGGCTGTGCCTTTAAAATTGGACATTTTTCTAATTTTTGACGTTTTTGTTTGTTAAAGCCAAAGCAATTACGAAAATGATAGCACAAAATGAAAACTATTTCCTGTTTTTTTCGAAAATGACTCAACTAACCTAAAATGTAACTACTGCAAAAGAAGCCGCTTTTCAGGCTTAACAAAAAATGATCAATTTATAATTTTGTAAGTTTAGAATTTTGTGTTTAAAAATATTTTTCATAAAATTACTTCTATTTATTATTTGTAAGTGTATTATACATAAAGTGGATGTCGACGTGATAAATAAACAGTGTTAAACTAGTGAATTGTTCCTTAAGAGTTACTTTTTTAGAAAATGTTCATGTTCTTAATGAAAACACGTGATAATAAGTGACGATGTGGTCTTATTTGGATGACACAAGGCGACTATGTCACACTGGTCGCAGTATTCTTAGCATTGGTTTATGTGATTTTTTTCTCAGTAGGTATTCTTGATTTCACATTTTTACGAAATATTTGAATTTCTTCTATGTCCGTTGTATGGCATGAGGAATCTGTCGGTCTTATACAAAAGATGACCCCCAACCTATTTTTTTTATGTACCAGGTGTTCACAGTGAATATGTTTTTTTTTTCAATTTTGCACGTTTATCATTTTTAGGTTATTGGCCTTATTATGAGCATAATGTGATTAATAAGGCCAAAAACAACAAAGTTAATTTTTGTTTACGACATACTTATTTATAATACAAAATGAAAAATTAAAGCGAATTTATTTGCTTTATGAGCGAAGATGATACTTGTTTGGGTAATGATTCATCGAATAGTTTTAAAATAAAACCATATTACCTACTATTACCTACTCCTTAAGGTGGCTTAATTTGGTACAGGTATTACCTTATACGAACGTTTTGGCGGAATGTACATATATGTAAATAACAATGTCACAGTGGTACTGAAGTGCAAATTATCTTTTAGATAATATTATCAAGAGGAGTAGTCAATGAAATGGACGGAAGGTCCACCGAAATATCTAGCAAGTTTCTGGACCATTAGCTGAATGCGAGAGTCCTCAATCCATTATCCTCGTCCACTAAGTAACAAACAGATCACTATCATCACCTTCCTTGCAAACCATATTAAGAATAATTTCTGACCGGAAATATCTCCGACATATCAACCCTTGGGACAAACTTTCCCTCGGTCATACATTGACCATCTTCTAAAAGACAGGAATTATATCGCGCGGCAGGGTTGTCATATTATAAACCCTTATAGTATTTGAGCATTGTCTGGATGAAATATTCAAAATTTTACACCAGTTTTTTTTTAATTCAATTATGCGATTCTTCTGAGAAAACCGTAAAACAAAAAACATAAACGAAATTTTGTTAAAGAAATAGAATAATTGAACAAAAAACTGTTTTTTCGCATATCATGTCTGAAAATGACTCATTTTAATAATCACGACAATATGAATAAAAGTACTTTTCCACCCTAAGGAGACAAAAAGTTTTGCCTCCCGATTTTATAGATTCTCACGATCTAGAGACATCTTCATTCTAGACATTCTTCATTCACAGTATTTATTAGAATAAGTATTTCCAAATAAACAGGAATTGAATAAAAACAAAAACTTAATTCAGATTTATTAGGGTTTATTAGGTATACAGGGTGATCAGTACCCTTATTTCTAAGCCTAAAGACCCCAAAAGTGGCAGATCTATCTGCATTCGTTACGAAGTCACAGGCCTAAGAAAATTTAATATAACAAAATAATGTCTAGTAAGTACCAGATTTAACTTTGAAAATCATATAAAACTTATTTTATTGACCAAATCTTCAGTTTATCATGTATTAAAAACGTCCTATATTCCTTGCTGAATACAAGTTTGTGCTCGGAGGCCTATTGCAGAAATGACAGTTCTATTTTCTCGTCTTTTTTTGCATATCTCTTGACAAGCTTTCTGAATAAGCTCCAATAATTATTGCTTTCTGGTATTTAGTTATGAACGCCAATTCCGAAATGTGCTGGTGCCCCATCCATTTGAGTCCAAATCCCATTTAGTATGAGCAGGGGAACCTCTTCTAATGTTTATTTTGGTGACATTTACTCATGTCGCCACCATAACAATAAATTATTAGCCTAAACCACAACGTATGTCGTTGTGCGTGGTTTTCAAAGTTGAATCTTGTTATTTACTAGTCATAATTTTCTTAGGCCTGTCACTTCGTAACGAATGAAGATAGACCTGCCACTTTTGTTTTTTTTTGGCTCAAAATTAAACCTACTATTATGCTAAAATTTTTTTAACATAACGATACGGGACACCTGTATATTTCATGCTCTCACAAGTTTTGAGTATGACGAAAACTTAAAAATCCAATTATCATTATGTATAATGGTATTTACAATTACCGGTTGTGATTTTATTTCTGGAATATTCCATGGCATGTTCTAATCTGATTTTTTTCCTTGCTTGATATTTTCTTTTAAACATGCAGGGCCATGCCACCATAAGTTATTTTTTAGTAACCCCCCCAGGACTCATTCCTAGAAATATTATGTCAGCAGGATTTTCAGCACGCTTGATGTACTGCCATTACTCTAGCTTTGTTCATGTTGTATGGTTGAAACTCTATTACCTACTAATGTTTAAAGTCCTTGTACTTGATTCTAGTATGCAAGAAAGTACAATAATTGTTGAATCTGTTGAATATATTTTCACACTACTGATATCCTTTTTAACCAACTTAACAGCCAATAATGCCCCACATAATCCAAGTCTTGGTATATTTATTACCAATCCGTGACTTTGCAATCAAAAGCCGCAATTATCATGTCTGTGATGTTTTCAGATTTTCACTAAGTAAGCTGTTACTGATTTGTAGACTCCTGAAGAAGACTTGGAATAAGTCGAAATATACAGGGTGTAAATGAATAGGTATTACAAACTTAAAGGGTATGTAGGAAATGCCAAAATAGGAGATAAATTTCCTGTAGACATGGGTAGTTGGAGCTTTAGTTTTCAAAATACACGGTGTTAAAGTTCTTCGAAAAAATTGAATATTTTTTGAATATCTACAAACTGGCTGATCAGAATAACTCAAATTTTTTGACAGCTATTGCTATTGTACTACTAATTGAAGTTCATGATTTGATACTCCCATTGAAAAATTATTCAATTCAGTGGCAGAGATCTGGGTGTGTTGTTACCTTTTTTATTAAACAGTTTCTACGCCACTGTCTTTTATGCTAATTTGTTGTCTTTGGTAGATACCTTGTTTTGTTTAGAGGAGAAAAGTCGTTTTATGTTTTTGTTGTAGTATGCACTGTTTTCAAGATACTTCGCAATGTAGGAACCAGTACGAGGTAAAATATCCTAGAAATCAATGCTATTGAGTTTTTTCATTAATTTTTATCATTTTTGTGATCGTTACTGAAGCGTGTTACATTACAAAAAGCTTGCATGGACTCCTTACATTGTGAAATATCTTGAAAACAATGCGCTCTACAAGAAAAATATAAAATAACTTTTCTCCTCTAAACAAAACAAGGTATCTACCGAAAATAAAAAAAGGCATAAAAGTCAGTGGCGTACAAATTGTTCAATAAAAAACGTAATAAACGTAACAACATACCCAGATCTCTGCCACTGGATTGAATAATTTTTCAATTGGAGTATCAAATCATGTACTTCAATTAGTACAACAGCTGTCAAAATATTCCAGTTATTCTGATCAGCCACTTTGTAGATATTCAAAAAATATTAAATTTTTCAAAGAACTTTAACACCCTGTATCTCGAAAACTAAAGCTCCAACGACCAATGTCTACAGGAAATTTATAGCCTATTTCCATTTCCTACATGCCCTTTAAGTTTGTAACACATATTCGTAATACTTTCGGGAGACGGGACTGATGAGCTAATTATTATCCAAAGGGGTACAATAAGCGTAAGCTTCAGTACAAGGGCTTTGAACCTACCATAGAAGAAGAATAATAATACCTAATAATAATAACACCTATTCATTAACACCCTGTAGAGAATCATGCATAAGAGATCTTTCATTTGATGCCCCAAACAAGAGTGACCGGAAGCCCTTCACCTCGATTTATTACTAAATAGTCTGCCAAGGTCATATTGTTCATAATCATCTGGTTTTCAACTATTTAGTACGGTCAGTACTAAGTGTTTTCTAAATTATTATTTCTCCAGAATAGGACACGGACTTGAGGAAAATGCAAGAACCGTATGCAGTTTGAGAAGCATCACTAAGCGTCCACACACGCCAACATTTTTTTTGGCGTCCACGCACACGTCAAAAAAACTGTTTTTGAATATTTGTGCAAGTTGCTAAGTTACAATGTGATTTCAACGGGTATGGGAAGCTGATTAGACCTGATATTAGCCAACCCAAATCGGAATTTCGCAAGATTCCTTTCCCCAATTTGATCTCTCCGTTCATTAACAGCTCACGAAATATTCCTGCTCCTTACAAGCATGTCAATATTTTGCTCGATATAGTTTTCCGAGTCAGCCAGAGAAATACCATCAGGAATATTTATGTATTTATTTTGCTGAGAATGAAATTGGTCAAAATAATGTTTTTAATAATTTTATCTACGACAAGGAAATTCCAATTAAGTTCATACTTGGAAGGTTTTAATTTTAATTTTGCGTGTGTAAGTCTTGAAATATTTACAAGTAGATGCGGTTATACCCGTGATAGAAATATTAACCTTATAATAAGTCAAATTGAGTATTTGGCATAATTCATATTATGTAATAAAATTAGATTGGGAGCCATTGTCCAACACACATCTTGCTGTTGCCGAAATTTGTGTATAGAATGATTTGCTAATAAATTTGACGATATCTGACTAGCACCTGGATTCAACAGCAAAATTATTTAAAATTCTGGAGATAAAACGTTTGAGACTGACTGCCAGTAGGTAGGAACCTTGTTCTGGAATTCAGATTTATTTCAAAATTCTCTCTTCGCCCATACAACTGTTATGTAAGAGAGCATTGTGTTTTTACTACATATTCTATATATACCCTAGAAATCTTACAAGAATAATTTGAATGCCCTGGAAGAAATTAAAGCATAAATGCAATTTTTCTACTGGCAGCATTCTATTCTTTGCTGCAGGTTAAATCCGATAATTTTTTGCAATAAAATATTGACTGATGACCATTGCAAGAGCTACATGTTCCGTATATGCCACTTGATATGCCGTATGATTTGGTCTTTGAATATTTACTTCACTTTAGTTTCTAAAAGTCTAAGTACACCTTTTTTCCATAAAATTCAAATAACGCCGCGTCCTAGCTGCATCCGGGGACTGCGTTGCGTGCGTTGCGTGCGTGCGTTGCGGGGAATGATTAAAATAAAACACATGCAAAGCAATGGGAGTGTCCTCAGTAGACGCGTTGCCCGCAAAAGTCGTACGATAAAACGACACCGCAACGCACGCATTGTTTTAAATTAAAATATTTAGTTTTTTCATCTGTCAAAATCTTGCGATTTTTACGGCGGGCAGGAACTTTTTTGAATTTCGATTGCCTTCGTGCCAAAGCGAAACATTTTGTGCAATAAGAGAAATCTATTTTACAAGAACAATAGTCAAGGTACACTATGGGAATGTGAAAATGTCTCGAATTTAGGTTTTTAAAGTAAGTATGATGTTTATTAACTTCTCTTGTAGACCTATTTTTATTTAACCTACCTTCTATTTATCTATCTATCAAATCTATACCTATTTCTATAGATTACTTGCGTCTTATTGTTCCTTTCTCTTAAGTAACATGTTTCTTTCTGTGATTTTTAAGTCTTTCAAGCTCCAACAACCTACTGGTTTCAAAATTAAAACGTATTTCATTTGAAGCTGCACCAGAAATAGTTGGATTGGAAACCATTTTCTCGCACAAACCGCACCATTCAGTTAGGACACACTCAAAATCTCTCGTGCGATTTTGCGTTCCCCGCATCGCACGCAACGCAGTCCCCGGATGCAGCTAGGACACGGCGTAAGTCTACCAAATTCACTGTTTAAAAAACGACTGTTTTACCCCCATCACTATTATTGTAGTCATAGTGAGTTCTCAGTTACCGCCCATCACTATTGCTTGCATCAAATCGGTGCGGAAACTATTTTTGGATATGCCAGTAGAAGGTAGGACACTTCAGCCCTTAATGGTTTTTTTATGCAAATTAGCTCTATTGTTATCGGGGTCATTAATCACGCCCACCTGTCATCGACGGGGTCATTAATCACGCCCACCTGTCATCGAAACAATGGGGTGTACTTGATTTATGGGGACACCTGCATCGGGCCCTTTGTTCGGAAACACAATAGCCTAATTAGCTCTATTGTTATCAAGGTCATTAATCACGCCCACCTGTCACTCCTTTGTTCGGCGGCCCTTTGTCGGCGTTCCTTTGTCTAGACTAATGAGTTCTTTTGTTATCGGGGTCATTAATCACGCCCACCTGTCACTCCTTTGTTCGGCGGCACTTTGTCGGCGTTCCTTTGTCTGGAATACAATAGAGATGCACACCTGCGTCAATAATTATGCAGAGGCGCATATTGACAAGCTTCGACACGTCTGAAAACGGAACACCTGCATCAGGTCCTTTGTTCGGAAACACAATAGACTAATGAGTTCTTAGAAATCGGGTGTCATTAATCACGCCCACCTGCCACTCCTTTGGTCGGCGTCCCTTTGTCGGCATTCCTTTGTAGGGAATACAATAGAGCTGCACACCTGTATCATTAATTATGCAGAGGCGCATATTGACAAGCTTCGACACGTCTGAAAAACGGCCACCAGCGGGAAAATACGGTTGTTATTCATGGCAATAAGATAGTTATGCAGACGTATGTATCGACAAGTTTCGACACGTCTGAAAACGGCGCACCTGCATCAGATCCTATGTTCGGAAACACGCTGCACACCTGCGTCATTAATTATGCAGAGGCACGTATCGACAAGTTTCGACACGTCTGAAAACGACCACCAACGGTGAAACCCGGTTATTTCTATTAATAAGTCAGTGGCGGTAGGTACTAATGAGGTACAACAAAAAGTACAGTTACGTGAAATACACTAATTACCTAATTTCGATTATTTTTCTAATTACCGTCAAATACACTAACTTATTAATTAAGTACCTAAATAATTATTATAAGTAGGTATCTATGCCCAAATACACTAACTTATTAATTAAGTACCTAAATAATTATAAGTAGGTACCTATATGCCTAAATCATCATCATAATATAGGTAATTAGGGGGGTATGTAGGTATGTGTAGGTATTAGCATATTAATTAAGTACCTAAATAATTATAAGTAGGTACTTGTGCCTAATTCATGATTATAATAGGTAAGTACAGGGCTGATAGTATTAATAACGTACAGCTGGTGTAGGTAATAAAATATAATTCATACTCAAAAGGGCGCAGATATTATGAATCACCTGTATTAAGTATTCTACAGGGATATCAATGGAGTCTTAAGTACTGATTACAGCAAGATATGAGCGTTCACTGGGGCTCGAATATATACCAAAGTGTTTAAAGACACTCAGCCGAGGGTCCCCCAATAGAATTACACCCACGAGAGTTGCTAGCACAGGGTGCGACTCTATCAGAGTTTCCAGACACCCAAGACCTCAGAGACGGATCTGACAGCTCCGTAAAGTTGGGTTGAAACTGCATGATATAAAATGTCGCTAAAATACCCAAGCAGACGGGGAGCTCATGGAATACAGCCCAGAAGACATGGAACGAATCTGATCGCAATAACCAAGTATCCTTCAGAGGGATCCAGAGCTAAATCCGCCAAAGGACTTGCACTTTGTTTTCAGAAGAGACATGCTGTGCAGTATGCTTATATATCAGCTCCTTAAACAACCTATTATGACAGCAGCGAGACTATAGGGATATTAAAAACCATATATTAGTATTATTTCATTCATGGTTACATAAAAGGTATGTGATAGGGGGGGCCCTAGTTCATAGGTCATAGACGCTCCGTAGATAATATACCTATACCTATACCTATATATATAGAACCCAAACAAACGTCTTCTTTTTACTAATATGTACTTGGCTCGAATAACTCTCCACTTTGTTGTTGTAATTATATATATTTATATACCTATAATAATATATACCTATACCTATTACCGTGAATTAAGACAGAAATTCATAAATAAATAGCACTTCTTTTAAAAATTATACATAACCGCTAATCGGCGACACCACGTACACTGTTTTGTTATGGGAATACAATAGAGGAGTCAAGTTATTCCTTCGTAATCGACAAACAACGGACGGACGACCACCAACGTCGAAAACCGTTATTATGTTAATCCATAGATCCGTCGCACCCATCAGCATCGAAAACCGGTATTCACTACGAAGATCTACCTGTATACCTACCCACACACCTACCCAACTACTACCTGCACCGAAAACCGGTTTTATATGACTCACCACGGAGACGACAAGTTTCGACACGTCTAAATTGAATCATAATATGCAGAGTGGTGGCCGATATCCACTACTTGATGCACTCATTAGCATAAACATAATAGAGGGGATGGGGAGGAAATCGGGGTGTATGATGTAAGGGATGTGTACCTGGTAGGGGAGGGGGTAACGCCTAAGTACACCGCTATGCAGCGGTATTACCATATAGTCTTCTGACTGAGTGTGCGAATTTAGTTCATTCCGGCTGAAGACAGTGTTGTTATACAAGTTGCCATGGTGTACCCTTACAAGACGCTGAATCATCATGTATCGTACAAATCTGCTATCCGAGGCCATACCGGAGTCGCAGCAAGAGAGGCGTATGCAGGAAATCTACGCTAAGTGTCTCCTATATGCAAGCACAATCCCCTTAAATGATAGCGCGTGCAAGTTGATAACTTTGGGTCTTAATCCATGCACGAATTTTTGGACGGTGATTAAATTACACAGTGCAGAGTCTCCAAATGCCTGCGTAGTGATGAACACCGAGGGTTTCTACGCATTGATGCAGATGCTACCAGAATTATTCACCGAGTGCGAAATCGCCACCATAGAGAACCGCCGCAGTTATAATCTAGAACAATACGTCATAAATCCCAGGCAAGGCACCAACATACAGCTGATACCCAGGTTTCAAGGAAAGTACGGATATAATATATGCCTGGGGATTGCAACTCTTAAAAGACTGAAATCTCTACAAAACTACATCCAAGATTTGATCAATAGTTTGGAAAAGGACGACAGACGTATCAATACAGATG
Source organism: Malachius bipustulatus (assembly GCA_910589415.1). NCBI lineage: Eukaryota > Metazoa > Arthropoda > Insecta > Coleoptera > Melyridae > Malachius > Malachius bipustulatus. The sequence goes on from OU342632.1 coordinate 53,559,719, forward strand.
CCTGTTTGTGAACAATGGCTGAAGAGGCAGCCATAGAGATAGGTGAAGCAGGGAGTCTGAATGCAGAAAGCCTACCAAGAATATGCAGCAAGCTGGGGCCTAGATTTATGGATCTAACAGAAATTGCAGCCAAGTTTCCCAGTGTGTTGCTACCAATAGTGCGCGGTGCTGTGGATCGCATTCATGAATCATATCGGATCGAATATTCGCAAATGTACTGTGTATTATGAGATTGAGGTTATGGGCATAACCGCATTTATTGTAATAATCTTTGAATAAATATCTAAGTATAAAATCATTTTATTTATTTTAATATTACACCTAAGCTCATGTGATAGATATAGCGAGAGTCGCCCCGTCAAGGAACGTCCACTGGCGTTGGGACAATGACATGATCCAGCGGTGTAAGTTAAAAACAAAATTTATTAGTATATTAGTATATTAGTATTATATCCTGGTTACATAAAAAGTATGAGATCAGGGCATAGTTCATAGGTCTTGGATGATCCGTAGATAATAGACATATACAATAAATAACACATCTTAAAAAAAAAACATTATACATATCCGCTGGTTGGAGGCATCCAGATAAAATATATGTTAGAAGGGCTAGTGAGATAAAATACTATTGGAATAGGCTACCCATAGAGTAATCAGGCAGATGGTGATACCTTCAAAATTATAACAATTAGCTTCACCCCTGATAGGGCCTCAGGGCGAAACATACAGTATACGTTGACATTATACCGAGAATTGTGCCAAGAGAAAGGGAATAGTTACCATTAAAATAAGGATAATTAGTGCTTGGTGCGTCCACTGGTGGTTGCCATGGCATACCTTCAGAACGTTCCATATCTTAACTAGATGAGGCGAAATATAGGAAAGAGACAGGACGAGGAAGTAAAGAAATTAATATTAAACAGTTTCTCAACTTAATATTTCCCTTTATAACCTGCATAGTAGCAATGTTATTATCTTGGTCAACATCATGGTGGGCAGAGGGGTACCACCTGGGCAATAGTCTACACCGGTCCAAAATAGGTATTGGTAGTGAAAAATCTGCACCATAATAATTAACGACCCTGACTGAAGGCCCAGACGGTAGTGGCGGCCACCCTGCATATCATTCGCCCGGTACTTTGTCTGACATACAATAGAGCTGCACACCTGCATCCGGTGTTCGGCGGTCCTTTGTCTGGAATACAATAGGGTTAATTAAGCAGAATCACGTATCGACATGCCTCGACTTGTCGGTACCGGCACACCTGCATCCTATTGCATGGCTGCTCAGCTCGGACCAAGTCAAATCTGCTTGTTATCAAGTCTCGGATATCGCGGGTCAACGCTTGTTCATCTCCCGTAGCATCTGACCATTGCCTCGCAGTTAGGCTCTGACCAAATCTCAGCGAGTCTGACTGTAGCGGCGCGGATCGGACTGCTCAACGTCTGATCGTCTCTTATCGGATCTGGCTGACGGTGCGGACCTGATCAAGGTATCCGGGCTTTGTTCTGCGCATATCCTATCGATTTTGGTTGACTAACACATCTCTGATCTGAGGGGTAACGTATGTCCTATGTCTTGGTCTTATCCATAGGCCGAGGGTAGGTAGCGGAAACGTGGTAGCTGAAACTCGATGTATGATGTGGACTGGTAGCTGAAACATAAGTGTAGATAAAATGACAGTTATAAAATTCTGTAAGATAACAATTATTAAGACTGTATGATTAGGTGGCAGTTGGCCAAAAATGACAACACGGCACTCGATAAGTGTACAGGTTTATACCCATGTTATCAAGATGCTAACAGGGAAACGATCGATTATTACCCTCAACAACTTGAACAACGTTGTCACATTGAGAAAACCGGTGGGCGATGACGGGTTAACGGCTGGTCATATCCTATCGGATCCGGCCTAAGGCGTCGAGTCGACCAATGCATAACTGCTCAGTTATGACCAGGTCAAAGCTGATTGTTATCAAATCTCAGAGTTCGCCGGTCAACGGTTGTTCACCCCCAATCGGATCTGTCAGGCGGTGCAGGCCTGACCAATGCCTCGCGTTTAGGCCCTAATCAAGTCTCATCGAATTTTGCTGGTTGGTGCGTCTCGGATCGGGCGGGTCATCGTCTTAGCGTCTCTTAACGGAACTGGCTGACGGCGGACCTGTCAGCCAGTTCCGTTAAGAGACGCTAAGACGATGACCCGCCCGATCCGAGACGCACCAACCAGCAAAATTCGATGAGACTTGATTAGGGCCTAAACGCGAGGCATTGGTCAGGCCTGCACCGCCTGACAGATCCGATTGGGGGTGAACAACCGTTGACCGGCGAACTCTGAGATTTGATAACAATCAGCTTTGACCTGGTCATAACTGAGCAGTTATGCATTGGTCGACTCGACGCCTTAGGCCGGATCCGATAGGATATGACCAGCCGTTAACCCGTCATCGCCCACCGGTTTTCTCAATGTGACAACGTTGTTCAAGTTGTTGAGGGTAATAATCGATCGTTTCCCTGTTAGCATCTTGATAACATGGGTATAAACCTGTACACTTATCGAGTGCCGTGTTGTCATTTTTGGCCAACTGCCACCTAATCATACAGTCTTAATAATTGTTATCTTACAGAATTTTATAACTGTCATTTTATCTACACTTATGTTTCAGCTACCAGTCCACATCATACATCGAGTTTCAGCTACCACGTTTCCGCTACCTACCCTCGGCCTATGGATAAGACCAAGACATAGGACATACGTTACCCCTCAGATCAGAGATGTGTTAGTCAACCAAAATCGATAGGATATGCGCAGAACAAAGCCCGGATACCTTGATCAGGTCCGCACCGTCAGCCAGATCCGATAAGAGACGATCAGACGTTGAGCAGTCCGATCCGCGCCGCTACAGTCAGACTCGCTGAGATTTGGTCAGAGCCTAACTGCGAGGCAATGGTCAGATGCTACGGGAGATGAACAAGCGTTGACCCGCGATATCCGAGACTTGATAACAAGCAGATTTGACTTGGTCCGAGCTGAGCAGCCATGCAATAGGATGCAGGTGTGCCGGTACCGACAAGTCGAGGCATGTCGATACGTGATTCTGCTTAATTAACCCTATTGTATTCCAGACAAAGGACCGCCGAACACCGGATGCAGGTGTGCAGCTCTATTGTATGTCAGACAAAGTACCGGGCGAATGATATGCAGGGTGGCCGCCACTACCGTCTGGGCCTTCAGTCAGGGTCGTTAATTATTATGGTGCAGATTTTTCACTACCAATACCTATTTTGGACCGGTGTAGACTATTGCCCAGGTGGTACCCCTCTGCCCACCATGATGTTGACCAAGATAATAACATTGCTACTATGCAGGTTATAAAGGGAAATATTAAGTTGAGAAACTGTTTAATATTAATTTCTTTACTTCCTCGTCCTGTCTCTTTCCTATATTTCGCCTCATCTAGTTAAGATATGGAACGTTCTGAAGGTATGCCATGGCAACCACCAGTGGACGCACCAAGCACTAATTATCCTTATTTTAATGGTAACTATTCCCTTTCTCTTGGCACAATTCTCGGTATAATGTCAACGTATACTGTATGTTTCGCCCTGAGGCCCTATCAGGGGTGAAGCTAATTGTTATAATTTTGAAGGTATCACCATCTGCCTGATTACTCTATGGGTAGCCTATTCCAATAGTATTTTATCTCACTAGCCCTTCTAACATATATTTTATCTGGATGCCTCCAACCAGCGGATATGTATAATGTTTTTTTTTTAAGATGTGTTATTTATTGTATATGTCTATTATCTACGGATCATCCAAGACCTATGAACTATGCCCTGATCTCATACTTTTTATGTAACCAGGATATAATACTAATATACTAATATACTAATAAATTTTGTTTTTAACTTACACCGCTGGATCATGTCATTGTCCCAACGCCAGTGGACGTTCCTTGACGGGGCGACTCTCGCTATATCTATCACATGAGCTTAGGTGTAATATTAAAATAAATAAAATGATTTTATACTTAGATATTTATTCAAAGATTATTACAATAAATGCGGTTATGCCCATAACCTCAATCTCATAATACACAGTACATTTGCGAATATTCGATCCGATATGATTCATGAATGCGATCCACAGCACCGCGCACTATTGGTAGCAACACACTGGGAAACTTGGCTGCAATTTCTGTTAGATCCATAAATCTAGGCCCCAGCTTGCTGCATATTCTTGGTAGGCTTTCTGCATTCAGACTCCCTGCTTCACCTATCTCTATGGCTGCCTCTTCAGCCATTGTTCACAAACAGGCATCTGTATTGATACGTCTGTCGTCCTTTTCCAAACTATTGATCAAATCTTGGATGTAGTTTTGTAGAGATTTCAGTCTTTTAAGAGTTGCAATCCCCAGGCATATATTATATCCGTACTTTCCTTGAAACCTGGGTATCAGCTGTATGTTGGTGCCTTGCCTGGGATTTATGACGTATTGTTCTAGATTATAACTGCGGCGGTTCTCTATGGTGGCGATTTCGCACTCGGTGAATAATTCTGGTAGCATCTGCATCAATGCGTAGAAACCCTCGGTGTTCATCACTACGCAGGCATTTGGAGACTCTGCACTGTGTAATTTAATCACCGTCCAAAAATTCGTGCATGGATTAAGACCCAAAGTTATCAACTTGCACGCGCTATCATTTAAGGGGATTGTGCTTGCATATAGGAGACACTTAGCGTAGATTTCCTGCATACGCCTCTCTTGCTGCGACTCCGGTATGGCCTCGGATAGCAGATTTGTACGATACATGATGATTCAGCGTCTTGTAAGGGTACACCATGGCAACTTGTATAACAACACTGTCTTCAGCCGGAATGAACTAAATTCGCACACTCAGTCAGAAGACTATATGGTAATACCGCTGCATAGCGGTGTACTTAGGCGTTACCCCCTCCCCTACCAGGTACACATCCCTTACATCATACACCCCGATTTCCTCCCCATCCCCTCTATTATGTTTATGCTAATGAGTGCATCAGTAGTGGATATCGGCCACCACTCTGCATATTATGATTCAATTTAGACGTGTCGAAACTTGTCGTCTCCGTGGTGAGTCATATAAAACCGGTTTTCGGTGCAGGTAGTAGTTGGGTAGGTGTGTGGGTAGGTATACAGGTAGATCTTCGTAGTGAATACCGGTTTTCGATGCTGATGGGTGCGACGGATCTATGGATTAACATAATAACGGTTTTCGACGTTGGTGGTCGTCCGTCCGTTGTTTGTCGATTACGAAGGAATAACTTGACTCCTCTATTGTATTCCCATAACAAAACAGTGTACGTGGTGTCGCCGATTAGCGGTTATGTATAATTTTTAAAAGAAGTGCTATTTATTTATGAATTTCTGTCTTAATTCACGGTAATAGGTATAGGTATATATTATTATAGGTATATAAATATATATAATTACAACAACAAAGTGGAGAGTTATTCGAGCCAAGTACATATTAGTAAAAAGAAGACGTTTGTTTGGGTTCTATATATATAGGTATAGGTATAGGTATATTATCTACGGAGCGTCTATGACCTATGAACTAGGGCCCCCCCTATCACATACCTTTTATGTAACCATGAATGAAATAATACTAATATATGGTTTTTAATATCCCTATAGTCTCGCTGCTGTCATAATAGGTTGTTTAAGGAGCTGATATATAAGCATACTGCACAGCATGTCTCTTCTGAAAACAAAGTGCAAGTCCTTTGGCGGATTTAGCTCTGGATCCCTCTGAAGGATACTTGGTTATTGCGATCAGATTCGTTCCATGTCTTCTGGGCTGTATTCCATGAGCTCCCCGTCTGCTTGGGTATTTTAGCGACATTTTATATCATGCAGTTTCAACCCAACTTTACGGAGCTGTCAGATCCGTCTCTGAGGTCTTGGGTGTCTGGAAACTCTGATAGAGTCGCACCCTGTGCTAGCAACTCTCGTGGGTGTAATTCTATTGGGGGACCCTCGGCTGAGTGTCTTTAAACACTTTGGTATATATTCGAGCCCCAGTGAACGCTCATATCTTGCTGTAATCAGTACTTAAGACTCCATTGATATCCCTGTAGAATACTTAATACAGGTGATTCATAATATCTGCGCCCTTTTGAGTATGAATTATATTTTATTACCTACACCAGCTGTACGTTATTAATACTATCAACCCTGTACTTACCTATTATAATCATGAATTAGGCACAAGTACCTACTTATAATTATTTAGGGACTTAATTAATATGCTAATACCTACACATACCTACATACCCCCCTAATTACCTATATTATGATGATGATTTAGGCATATAGGTACCTACTTATAATTATTTAGGTATTTAATTAATAAGAAGTGACGTTGATGTAACGACTGAGATAAAAATATTAATAATAATAATAATAATAATAATGATAATAATATTATCACACTGTTTCCGCCGAACTATTCTCTATTTGTAATTAGATAAGTAATTAGTGTATTTGACGGTAATTAGATTAGGGTGGCGGTAATTGTAATTAGGGATAGACGTAATTAGTGTATTTCACGTAACTGTACTTTTGGTGCACCTCATATAATCATGATTTAGGCATAGATACCTACTTATAATTATTTAGGTACTTAATTAATAAGTTAGTGTATTTGGGCATAGATACCTACTTATAATAATTATTTAGGTACTTAATTAATAAGTTAGTGTATTTGACGGTAATTAGAAAAATAATCGAAATTAGGTAATTAGTGTATTTCACGTAACTGTACTTTTTGTTGTACCTCATTAGTACCTACCGCCACTGACTTATTAATAGAAATAACCGGGTTTCACCGTTGGTGGTCGTTTTCAGACGTGTCGAAACTTGTCGATACGTGCCTCTGCATAATTAATGACGCAGGTGTGCAGCGTGTTTCCGAACATAGGATCTGATGCAGGTGCGCCGTTTTCAGACGTGTCGAAACTTGTCGATACGTACGTCTGCATAACTATCTTATTGCCATGAATAACAACCGTATTTTCCCGCTGGTGGCCGTTTTTCAGACGTGTCGAAGCTTGTCAATATGCGCCTCTGCATAATTAATGATACAGGTGTGCAGCTCTATTGTATTCCCTACAAAGGAATGCCGACAAAGGGACGCCGACCAAAGGAGTGGCAGGTGGGCGTGATTAATGACACCCGATTTCTAAGAACTCATTAGTCTATTGTGTTTCCGAACAAAGGACCTGATGCAGGTGTTCCGTTTTCAGACGTGTCGAAGCTTGTCAATATGCGCCTCTGCATAATTATTGACGCAGGTGTGCATCTCTATTGTATTCCAGACAAAGGAACGCCGACAAAGTGCCGCCGAACAAAGGAGTGACAGGTGGGCGTGATTAATGACCCCGATAACAAAAGAACTCATTAGTCTAGACAAAGGAACGCCGACAAAGGGCCGCCGAACAAAGGAGTGACAGGTGGGCGTGATTAATGACCTTGATAACAATAGAGCTAATTAGGCTATTGTGTTTCCGAACAAAGGGCCCGATGCAGGTGTCCCCATAAATCAAGTACACCCCATTGTTTCGATGACAGGTGGGCGTGATTAATGACCCCGATAACAATAGAGCTAATTTGCATAAAAAAACCATTAAGGGCTGAAGTGTACTACCTTCTACTTATGCCTTATAATGTTTTGTATAGTGATTGTAGGATAAAAAATTCTACAAAAAATATAGGAAATTTTGTCCTCTTTAACTTTGTATAGAACATTTATTAAAGTGAAAGCCGCCGTTTTTGAGTTATTATTAAAGAAACAAATTTTTGTACCTAAAATTCAAGATGGCGGCTCAAAAGTATACGCCCCGAGGTCGAAAACTTGGATTTTTCAAGGCCCCCCAAGCCTAACGACATAACTAAAAAACCACTACTACCATACCTTTTGCATTCAAACACCCCTTTTTGATACCTACGTACTGACACAGATTCTGTGGTACTGGACTAAATGTACATACAAATTATCAGACTGCGGTCCAATCCTTTTTCTATTATGAATGACATAAGGTTCTAGTGCCGCACTCTGTATATTTCTCCAAAATCACGATCTTACAATTTTCATCTCTTATATTGATGACTTTGGATTTTCGTTAAAAAATTTAAGATTCGAAAAAAATTTGTTCTTCTCCCCGCATTTCAGGTCGCTATCTTCAAACTGAAATTTTTGCGGGAGTAAGGTATCTATAAGGAGTTTTCCAGTATTGCATTTGAGCAAAATTGATATAAGCGTTTCAAAAGATGAATTAAATTTTCGTAAATATTGGAATTTTTTGAACCTCAGTATATGCAAAGATGGAAAAAACTTTGCAACTACAGTGGAGTCTCGCTAATCCGAGTCCCGGTGTTCCGAGCTTCCGTGTGATCCGAGCTAAAAATAGAATTTACACGATCCGTATTAACCGAGCAACATTATGCTAGGTTCCGCTTTATTCGAGCTATCGCATTCCCTGTTAAATTACATACATATTATGTAAATTACAAAACGGTACTGTAGGGATTATTTTTTTAATACAATAATAATGTACTGGCATAAATGTATTTCAATTTGAATTATTATTTTTTATGTAGGTATAAAACAGTGCCGTTCGGACTCCGGCAATAAAAAGGGAGGTCCCATATGTCTGTGTAAACTGATAACTCGCGCACCACAGACATATGCGAGAGGTAGCCTACGCCCGATATACGGGTATGGCACTTGAAGAAGAATGTAGGTATAATACATAAATATGCGCGCACCTACATACAGGCATGCAGATGTACATATGTAATTACATATGTCGTGGGCTCGATTTAAGCGGAACAAAGTTCAGCGACGGTCGGATTAGACGGATTATTTTTTCATCCGTGAGATCCGAGTTTCCCGCAAATCCGAGCACCGTCCGGTCCCGTTTAGCTCGAATGAACGGGACTCTACTGTACATACTTATATTAACAGGATATAGGAGGAAAGTATCCTGAAGTTTATTATCCCTAGTCTAAAAATGTATGATATTTTCTAGTAGAAAACAAGTGGTATGCGGGAAGAAAATGGTAAAAATTGCTAAATTTCTTTAACCATTTATGAGCTCATTTTTTTTAAGAAATTGTACTGAAATTTTTGAAGTAGCCGATAACTAAGTAAGTATTTACCTATACTAAAAACATTTAACTGTGAAAAATACACAGCTGAGATATTCAAAATTTTTATATCATGTTTATCTTTCCAATATTTCAAATTTTCGATTTTAAAAGCACCCCTTTATCTTTACCTTTCAAACTTCGGTCACAAAATTTTAAAATCTTGTAAAACATACGGAGGACTGTGGTTTTTTTGTTAGAAAAGCTTTATAAAAAACGTTGTACAGGTTGTCCCTTCTAATTTCGCAAAAACCCGTTCGTGTTACAGGTCGTAGTTTCCAATCTAGGGAACTGAAATTTTTGTAATAGTTAGTTGAGATGTCTGGAGGGAACCTTTGAATCAACGCATTAAAATACATCAGTATTTAAACGATTGCTGGTCAATAAGGTTTTTTTTTACTTTTGAACATAATAAATTCTGACTATATACGTTCTAATTCTAAAGATAGTCTAAGGACTTTACGTTATTTAACCAAAAATTATTAAAAAGGGGCTTGTGCATTTATCTTTGACTTATACATTTATCAAGAACAAATGCAAGGAAATCGAATTATTCATGGCAACTCTGTTACCATACTCCTCACCAACTCATTTTCTTGGTTCTGATAAGAGAGCAATGAATCAAGAGGTTGCTTCTCGTCCGGCGGGTGCAAGGAAGACCTCTTCTCCGGTAAGGCAAGGACCGGAACCGGAACTGGGACAGCAGCACTGGACATAATTTCCGGTGCCGAGGGGGTATATAGAGGAGCTGTCATCATGCCAGCGTCCTCCTCCCTCACCCCTGTCGCCGGTGTCCAATCAACAATGACCAATGGCCAGCCTGCGTCTCCGGTCGTTAACGCGTCATGGGTACTCCAGACTCCTGCATCGATATTTCACTGCTCCAGAACTGAATGCTAAAATCGGCCTGGCCGAGTCTGCAATCGTTACTTAATAGCACAAGGAGTAATAATTTATTATTATATCAATTACAGCAAACTGATTGTTGAAAAACAATTAAGGAGATAAAATCTCAGGGGCTTAGTGCTGGCGGTATGGCATTATATGAAATCTCGGAACAAGTTTGTACTAGATTTTTATTAACAAAAAACTGAAAACCAACATTAGGTCAAGTAAGTCTGGAAATTTTACGATGTAATGTCCTTGTGCTTAAAAGACTTCAGTTCTGGATTTAAATAATTCAGCCATTTCATTTAGTCAGTTAAAGAATTTTTTGTGACATCGTAGCGCTTGCAGGAGACTTCCAGTGATTTTCAACTAAATCTCTTGATAATAAAAGCAAACGATGAATAAATAAATAAATAAATAAATAAATAAAATATTAAACAAATAAACAAACTTATCCAACAGAATTCTTGTATTTTAGGATGTAGATATTCGATAAAGATTTGTAAAGCAAATCTTTAACATAATCTCTCTATTAGATAATCTCTAATTATTACGCTTATTATTATTATATACGAGTTTATAATTGTTGCATCTTTATGGCAACATTTCTGAAACTCTAGTTATAGTTTATGTATGATGTGTGTAATCTTCATAGCTGACTTTAACTAGTATATCATATAAGTGATTATGAGCTGTTCTTCCGTAGTCTTTGGAAATTTGCTCCTAACATTTCATCCACAAGCGGTTTGCATCATCGACGCTAACGTATTGTTACGGGTTTCTCAATAATAAATCACCACCAAAGTCTGTAAATTCCTTTATTGTTTAACACCACAAGTACTTATAACCTCTAATAATTATTCTAAATAATCAAAACACAAACAGGTGACTACACTACTACTTGCACTTGTCTATTCTTTATATCCGCTATCTGTCACTACTGGCTCCCTTACTTCACACTTCACTTCTGCTCTGTCTATACTTCAGTCTTCACTGTTTCACGTTCAGGATACTACTACTTTCCACGCAACCGCAGGCTGTCCTTATATAGTCCCCCGACGCAGCAGTAGTCACGTTCTACTCACAGACTATCATACCTTAAAAGATCGCCAACTCAATGTAAATATTTTGGATACAAACTTGAGCGCCCCCTGCCAGCGAGGTGCCGTAACTAAAAAGCATTTGTGGCGGTGGTGGGGGTATAGCGGTTGGCGGGATATTTAAATTTAAATTATATCTATGAGTTCTGGCTATTTGGAAGTCCACATAATAATTAATTAATACAATTTTCAATAATAACGTCAGCGCATATACGTTACTATTGAAAAGTGCATTAATATTATTTGTGCATGGTTAAATGAAAAGAACAGGTACGTTTATTATTAACTTTTATTAATTAGTTTTTATAATTAAAAAGGCAACCAATTGTATAAGTTAAAAAGTATTATAAGTATTTCATATAGGCATAAAAAATATATCTTGAAAGATTTTTAAAACTATGTAACAAATATTCCTGTTAACATACATCCAATTTTCAAATTTATTAGTTTTTATATCAAAATACCTACATATAATACCTCAAAAAAATAGTATCATTTTTTATTACCTCCAAATAGATGAAAACATGGGGCATTGCTGAGGAAGTATATAATCCGTTGAAATTTGGAAAATTTAACTTTAAGGCTACAATAATAATACTTACTAAGTTCCTATTTACGTAAACTTCATAAACTTAAGAAAATTGGTGCCGAATTAATAACCTGAAATGATCAATCATAAATCGACTAAGCTGAAATACAATATATTCACTACCCGCATTACTTTGATTGAAGTAGTTAAAATTCGTTTTTTTTTACGTTTAATGAAACATAAAAACTCCGACAGCTCCCGTATTTCTTCTTGAAGTCCACCAGTTCACCATAATAATATGGAAAGTTTTCTGTCATTCAGTGAACACGTTCATGTTCAGGGGACCCTTTCACTGCTAATGTGGAACCTGTGAAAGAAATTCTATAATTCAAACAAACGTATAACATACCTAACTAAATGATGAAGAATAATTGATATGAGTACTACCACAAAGCACATTTCTAACTATTTAGGTATATCTTTTACTTACCAGATTAAATTACTGCTGCCTTTCAGTGATATTTTCTGGACTTATTTAAGCACTGCAAATCACCCAAATAACATGCAAATTGTAAAATAAATGGTGAACACGACGCAAATTGAAATTTGTTTGTATTTATTTTATTAGTTGTCAAATAGTTTCCAAGGAAAAGAAAGCGAAGTCCGATTGATCACGATGCCTAACGGGTAAGAACGAAATTCAAGTTCTCTTGACGGCAGCGCCCCCTGCCCCTGAGGTGCCGCAACTAAATTCAATGTTCAAGGTCATATATCTGAGTTGGAGGGCCCTGGTTCTACTCCGTTCTAGCAGGTACATTCTCGAACGTCGCACCGGCGCACCAGCCGTCGATTCATGGATTCTGGAAATGTCAGATTGTTCCCCACTCCAGAAATCCATAGAACTAACGTCTGTCTGTCGATGTGTCACATGACATGTGACTGGAACTGTCGCGAACATGTCATTGACTAACTCAGTATAAAAAAAAGAGAATGCAAACAAACAAGCAAATTGTGGACTAGAATGTTAAAGGTTAAAGAAGCAATTACTAGAATTTTTCCAGAGCGTTGTTCGTTATAGTATCAAGCAATGCTTACTGGATGACTTACTGGACGACTTACTGGATGACTATAATACGGGATCTTCGATTTTCATTACAAGGTCTGAGTTGTTGGTTTTGGTTTAATTCTCTGCACTGGATCGCCTTTCCGAGTGTGTTTTCCCTAATTGGATCGACTCTCCAGCGTAGGTCGGTTGATGTTATTGTGTCTTTTTTCGGGTCGACCCCCGCCCATAGTAGGATAGGTTATTCCGCAAAATTAGCTTTCCAGGGAGCAGTTCTTCGATTTGAATTGGCTTCCCTCCGCTAAAGCGTCTCTTCGGTGGCGTTCGGTTGGGCCTGCTTCTAAGAATCGACCGGGTGTCGACTTTACATAGATATGTGGGCAACAAGACTGATGTCGAGACTGTGACTGGACGATTAGAAGAGCGCTCGTATTTATAGGCTGATGGGCCGATGACATCATACGCACTCCATTTATTTTGCCCCCCATTTAGAAACTTAATGGCTTACCGGGTACTGGTGGTTAACGCAAGGTGCAAATTGGAAGAAAATGTTTTTCCCTCAATTTGAGGAATTGTTCAGATGCCCCCCAGTAATTTTCTTCCATATGGTAGATACTTTTTGAAATCGGTCGGGTAAGTCGGGGCAAAAGGTCGTAGCCGCTCATCGCAACGCGCTATAAGACCCCTACTTGACAAGACGGATTTTGAGAAGGGGACTCGAACTATAGGTATAAAGCCTGCTTTTCATTCATTTGGGAGATACAAGGCATTTTTGTCACCGTCTCCCCAACTAGTAGAATAAACTATAATTCTAAAAAAAAGCATGGAAAAACTAAACTTATAGCTACAATTCTTCATCTTACCCCCAGGTCAGAACAATTAACGAAGTTGACAAAATGACGAACCCATTGGGGTATCTTGTCGAATGAAATCCTTAGGACCCTTCATTCGCAGAGGTTGCAGATATATGGTCCGCAGCCATCATAACTGCTACAAAATTCATGTGACTTACAGATGCACACTGATGGGATGAGCCCTAAAATCACATTTGAGAAAAGCTTCAAAGTCCTTATCGACTGGGAAGAATGGAAACAAGTGGAAGAGCTATGTCTGAAAAGAGGACTGATTTGGTACACATACGGTTCCAAAACAGGCTTAGGAGCAGGAGCCGGCTTATATGGAGAGTCCCCCAGATACAGCATGTCTGTATCATTAGGGAAACACACCACAATTATGCAAGCCGAAATACATGCAATACAGCAATGTGTCGGAGAATGTATGAGAAGAAACTATAAGAATAGAGAAATCTACATACTCTCCGACAGCCAGGCCAGCCTGAAAGGTCTTCCATCCTACAAACCCAAATCAAAACTGGTATGGGAATGTATCAACGACCTCAACGATCTGGCAAAACAAAACAAGGTAACACTTGTTTGGGTACCAGGTCACCGAGGAGTAGCTGGTAACGAAACGGCGGATGAACTGGCCAAAGAGGGCGCGGCAGCCGCCTTCACAGGACCAGAACCAATGTTTGGAACTACCAGTAACATGGTACGTGGCGCGATAGCTAGTTGGACAAGTAACCAACACAAAGCATATTGGAACCACATAACCAGGCAACAAACATAGCAAGTAAATGAACCATCTCCAAAACTTGCCAAGTTAAAACAGTGTTGGGACTTCTTACAGGACACTGCCATCTGAGACAACACCTGATGGAGAACCAGCATGCAGACTATGCAATGAGGAAGTCGAAACAGCTTTCCATGTAATCTTTGAGTGCCCAGCACTCAATCGAACCCGACACACAATCATGGGGAACAATATCAATGACATATAATTATATTATGATGTCGGGGAAAGCCTTGGCAAGCAAACTTCTAAACCTTGTGAAGGGTACAGAGTTATTTGAATAGCCAAGAACTAATAGCTACGGAAAGATACAATAAGCCTAAATGGCCGCAGCTTCAGGGACCTAAAAACCGATTTCCGTATCTAGCAACAAACAACAACATGTGACTTACAGCCATATGAACTGTATCCAATCTTCCTCTGGGGGATCGGTATATAAACTCCGACACTCAGGACAAACGACGTTGTTAGAATTTGAACCATTCGAAGTTTCGTTTGTCCTACTTGCTACTTTCGTTTGCGTATTTTGCGTGGAAAAAAATTGACTTTACATTCTTACTTTTCTCACGTTGTTTAGAAAAGAAACAGGCTAGCCTTTTTTGTTTCTTTTCATTCTCCCCTTTACGAAAGTGTAACTTTCTGTCTTGATAAGACAACCGAAAGCGAAAGTAAAACATCCTAGGTGATAGGTTGCTAGGTGGTTGCTAGCTATGAAAAACTTTCGTGGCCTGGACAAAAAAGTAGAAATATCAGTTTGATTAACGTTTATTTAGATGGAAAATTAAATGTAAAACTACAATAAAAATTCCAGTAAATCTTTCTGGAACATACAAATAATTATTATTGTATGTTCCAGAAAGATTTACTGGAATTTGCAGCTTCTTGAATGAAATTCATTTTGAACTAAACTACGATTAAAGATTCTAAAATCATATCGGTTCAGAGTTTTAGACTTGACAGTGTCGCAAATTAATAATTTAAAGCTATCGTTACTATGGTAATGTTAAAAACATGGCACCTTATAATAATTCCATTGTTATCACTGAATCGTATTATTTTACTCATTTCTTCTTAATCCGTGGTTCAATATGGCAAGGGGAGAATGAAAAGTTTAATACATTACACGCTACAAAAGCTCTTTCAGGTGCTCGGAGTTTTTAAATACCCTCGGCTACGCTACGCTTCGCCTCGGGTATTTAAATACACCTCACACCTAAAAGTGAACTTTCGTAGCTTGTAATGTAAATAACTATTTCTGTTGACACACAAACCAGTCAAACATATTATAACGAGACTGCTCTGGAAAAAGTCTAGTAATTGCTTCTTCAACCTTTAACATTCTAGTCCACGAATTTGCTTGTTTGTTTACATTCTTTTTTTTATACTGAGTTAGTCAATGACATGTTCGCGACAGTTCCAGTCACATGTCATGTGACACATCGACAGACAGACGTTAGTTCTATGGATTTCTGGAGTGGGCTCGCCAAACAATCTGACATTTCCAGAATCCACGAATCGACGGCCGGTGCAACGTTCGAGAAAGTACCTACTGTTTCGCTGCCCGTCGGGGGAGCTATATAAGAGCAGCCTCGCGGTTGCGTAAAACAGTTTTAGTTTGGACATAGAGTGAAGTGAAGACAGAGCAGTAACTAGTGGAAGCTGAACAGAGCAGTAGTGAAGTGAAGTGTGAAGTAAGGGAGCCAGTAGTGATAGTTAGTACAAGTAGTAATCAGCTGTGTGTGTTTATTAGAATTAGAGGTTATAATTTGGATTAGTCAATAAAGTAATTTGTAAGACTTTTAAGTGGTGGATTTATTATTGAGAAACCCGTAACAATATGATGTTACTAGAGAAAACAGTACAGTTGTTGTGAACGTGTATCGAAGATTTCCGCTGTGTTAGAAGAAGTGTAAATATACCTAGTATATTTTAGTCGACACCTGAGGAAGAATATTCATTGTAAAGGGCACCCGTTGTGGAAAAGTGTATGAACAGTGACTTATAGAATAGAAAGCAGATAAGTGAACTTAATTAAGTTTGAAGTGAACTATGAAGTGGCATTTAGTTAAGAGTACTGGCTGTATGCACAAGGGTGCCCTAGTCATAAAACTAGAAGAAGTAGTTAACAGTACCTATTATAATAGTTATATCGGTCACAATAGCCAAGCTGCTAGAGTTTCGGTCAAACGATCTCTAAAGTGCAGCATGACTTTTCTTGGTCAGTACTTAGATGGGTGACCAAAATTATAGTGGTAAATAAAAAAAGTTCCGTGACCGATCGTGCTCCGGGAGGTACGTTAAAAAGGGGGTCCCGGCTGCTTCACAGTAGTCGTTAAGTTACGTCAGAGGCCCTTGAGGCTACTTGAAAACTTCTGACACTTGGGCTTTACCACAGCCATAAGATATTTATTTATTTATTTTTATAATAGTGGAATTTTTTTTTCTTTTCGTTTTCCCGTGTGGTAGAGGTACCCATCGGACGTGACCCAGGTGACGTATAAGGAATGGTGATACAATACAATACAAAAGGAGGGAATGGTGGCATTTTATATTTAACTTTTTTTTTACATTTTACAATTTCACGTAAGAATCAAATTTTTGTTTTTGTATAGGTATACCAATCCACTAAAGTGCAACCCCCCTTGTCCGTTTTGGACAGTAGATTCCCGACTATGAAATCATTTCCGGCACCGCAGTGACATAGATAATGAAAATAATTTTCAGATATGCCTATAGTATAATATTATAGACTGTAAAATTATTGTAAAATCTTATGAAGCCAAATAAGAGAATACAGTGAAATACTAATTATTGAGGCTTATTCAACTTATTCAACAATTCCGAACAAAATTTACTAATTGCATCATTGACAGTTAATTCCTTTCAACATTGAACGCTAACACTAGAAGAAGTTATCTATTTAAGGGGATTTTTCGATTGCATGACGTTAAGATAAATGATTATAAATTATTACTTTCTTTTAAAGGCAGCAAAGTTAATTCTTCTTCCATTTTTAAATAAATAAATTCCGATATTTCGAATCATGCAGCTATTTTACACACTGCAGTTTCGTCACACATTATATGCGTGGTATCGAAAACTATCCTAGATAAGGTCCGTCCATTACCCTGCCAGAGTTATCTGGTCGGGGACGGTAAGGGGGCGGTGGCTGCTTGGTAGGTGGTTGTGCATCAGTCAAAGCACGGTCCATTACGCAGGGTTAAGCGATAGCGGCTAATGGCGGAAAACCGGAGATGAATGGCCAGCTGAAACCAGCCCTGTTCACTGAAAACCGTCGCCATCGACCTGCAGATATAGCTTTCTTCTCGTCCTCCCTGGTGCCCTTCTGATGCCTGCCTGGGTTGATGGAATGTGTTAATTTCTCAGGAACGAAAAGCTGTTGAATTATATGTCCGCTATTAGTTCTTTTTGTAATTTTTGGATAATTATCGAGTTATAATAGTATACTTATCACTTATTGTACTTAGAAAAAAAACTATAAAATTGGAGTTTTTGAAGCATTGAAAATTTGAAGCACCTCAACCTGTCTCAAATTGAAAATTGAGGTTGCACCTAACTCTTAAAATGATGCTTTGAGTATACCTACAGGTTTTTTTTAAGCACATATTTTATTTTTAACTCTGTAATATTGGATAAAGTAAATGATGTTTACTTTTTCGCTAAACAACTTCTACGCCCATGGACTTAAATTAAAAGTTTAAAGTTTAAATTAAAAAAAGTTAAATTAAAAATTAAAAAAAACTTGCCCTATCAAAAATGAATTCCCCGGAGTTTTCTCACAAAAAAAGGGTGTACTTATGAATATTAGAAATTTCCCATAGTTATTGAGTAAATTAAGTCCCAACAGCAAATAGCAAATAAAGGGTGTGAATAACTGGAAACTTACATACAATCTCAGCTGTACAAATAAATAGTAGGAAATATACAATACCAGCAAACAAAGCCAAAGTATAAAATATAATGGAAAAAAAACAAGTAAGTAAATACATATCAATAAACAGAATGAACTGCGAGCCTTGGCGGATACGCTGCAGAAAATCCAGGCTCAGATTGGGCCCGAACTTTTTTCCCCTTCGAGGGCCGTCTGATACAAGATCGCCAGAAGCACCTCAGCCTCATGGGCTTATTGTGCTAAGGGCCCGAACTTAGGAAGTACCTTTTATTCTGTTGAACACTTCAAAAGAAAATATCGAGGCTGCTTAGCATGTTGATTAGCACAATCACACTTTCGACGCAGTGAAGAAAAGACAAGATCGTTAGTCCTGGGGGTTCTTACCCACAAGAACTGTTGACGACTAAAAGCGACCTGAAGAACATGAAGGTAGATTTTGGATAAAATGAAGGGAGAATCGATATGTCCTTTTAGCAGTCCCGAAAGAAAACGCACAGAAATATAGGTCTTCCAGGATTCTAAAATCAAATTCTTTCAGAAGTCTAGACTCCGGGTAGACCTGTACAGGATATGAGTCCGACCTTTTACAATGTAGATATTTTAAACAACGACGCTGCACGCGCTCCAAGCTGAGAAGGTGACATCTGTAGTACCCGGGAGACCAAACAATATATATTTGGCAGACAACGCCACGAATTAGAGTTATGATGGTAAAAATGTTTCCAAAATCTAATGAATTGCGAATAATAAAGCCTGATAATCTTATGAATGTAGAGGTGGCTGCATAGTCAATGTGTTTTCCGAATGAGAGCTTGGGATCAAATATTACACGAAGATCCATGAATACCTTCTCAATAGGGCGTCCATCAATAGTGTATGAAACTGTAACATAAAATGCACACTAAAGTCAAGAAATTAAAAATGCTACAAAACTGGGTCAGAGTATGTTTAAGACTGGAAGAAACTTAAACTTAAACTTAAACTTTAAAATGCTACAATTTTCTTACTGTCAACGAATGTTCTTGGGGCACTGACAACGTATACAAAATTTTGTTTATCTAATTTTTAGTATAACTGAGACATTGATTCCCCTATTTCAAGGACTATACTTCTCAGGGGTGCAGCTTAGTATACGGAGATAAGTTGCGTTAAATAGCCATACTTTGGGTTCCCCTAGGGCCCTTGCTCTTTGTCGGTACGTATGCGAAACAGCCTCTATATTTTTTTTCTTTCCTCTTCTTCTGTTGTTTCCAATACTCTTACAAAAATGTATCATTTATTGTGAAATATTTGAATGATCTTGAGAAAATAAAACTTAAAATAATCAACGTTTTTCTTTGTCACTCAAACAAAATAATCTTTATTTTTTTTCTCTCATATCTCTTTCAAAATCAGTTTATCCTAGGATAAACTATAGTTTAGCCCAAAATTATGAACATTTCAAAGCGGCAAAACTAGTTCATCCTAATTAGAGCTTTCGGACAAACTAGGTCACTTCAGAGAATTTTTTAGGGTAAATGAAGCGTCATCCCAAAGTTTTTAAGGTAAAACCCAAAAAAGCGTTTTTAAATTTTAGGTAAAATTTCCAAAAGTCGCGTTACTTCTACTGTTCATAAGTCGAAAAATCCGGTTCTTGTCATCTCATTTCAAGTAGCAGTTTTTAATCTAGGAGACTGAAATTCATGTGGGAGAAAGATATCCATAAGCAGTGATTTGGTATCGCATTTGAACAAAATCTGCAGAGCCGTTCCAAAATGGCGGCCATTTGAATTTTTAGAAAATTATCTATTCTTTGAACCCCTGCATAAGCAAGATAGAAAAAAAACTTTTAAACCAAACTAACAAGATTGGAAGAAAATTATTTTAAATCTGAGATAATGCAACAAAATTTGCATTATTTCTATCAATAAGCCAGTGGCGCGGGTAGGGAAAGGGTAAAAATGTCTAAATTTCTATAATCATTTATGAGCACAATTTTTAAAGAATTGAACTGAAATTTTTACAGTTCAAAATTATATTAATAACCTTTAACCTTAAAATGTTTAAAGAAGCAAATAAGAAAAATTCCGGAGATTTTAAAATTATTTTAAACGATGTTTATTTCTCTATAATTTTAAATTTTCGATTTTCAAGACTCCCCTGTAACTATTTTCGAATTTAATTGGCGTGCATAGGAAAAGGAGCAAAATTGTTAAATTTTGGCAATTTTTTATGTTTTGTTAAATTAAAAAATCCATTTTAAGGCACGTTTTCAAACAAAATGAAATGAAATTTTTACCGTTAAGCACTACACTAATATGACCTGACTATGGAAAATGTCAGAAATCCAATTTAAAAAGCGGTGAAAATATTCAAAATTGAATCACATAAAAATACACTATTTATGCGATTGATGCGCAAGAAGAGTTTTTTTATTAAAAAATACACTAAAATTTGCATGGAAATTCCTATGTTGTGGGGGCAGTTGAAGAGATACCTTACTCGACGTTTTATAACTGGGGAAGAGAATTACCTAAACGGCTCTACTATCACGAGAAATTACCTCGATAATTGATATCAGTTACACCATACTCTGTCACGATTATAGAAACTTACACAAGGAAGCTCGCATACGAAAACAAATGGGAGGTCTCACGTCATTCAAATGTCTGCGAGACGTGACCAAGCAACGTTTTCGGGGCAAATACGTTCATTTGTAGAGCTCGTTAGGCCCCTTAAAGCTGCTGATTGTCGTGTCGAAGTCCTACTGATTCAGCAGGAATCGGCTGATGAATATCCAGAAAGCCGCCCATCCAGGCGGCTATGAATTATTGACAACTGTTGAAAATCACGACACTAGCGATTATATTCATCTAATTGTGATTAGAAGAAGTACCTACATAGGGTGAAATTTATATTCGGCTTCATATGCCATGAAGTCGAGCACGAAGCTGACTTATCAGAAAAATTTAATCTTAATATGCCTTTAATTTTTGGAACGAATTCCCTTTAGACTCGTATTTTAATGCAGAATGTAGATGAATATAGGAAATCTGCTACGGCGAAGAAAAATGTATGTTGCAAAAAAAAAAAACGTTTTGAAAATTTTGAAAATGTTTCGTGCATACCAGTCATAACCGCTCTTAATTCAAAAACCGCCGCGTTAGTTAGTTAGTTTATTATTCGCCTCCAAATTGTACAATTATTACTATACAGGGTGGGCCATCGTACATTTACTACTGGAAACCGTGTAGACACCTGTGTCTTGAAAAAGACTTGCTTCCAGTACTCGGTTCTAGTAACTCACGCCAGTTACTGGCATCGTGTAAAGCCGCCTTAACATAAATAACATCAACACTATACTTTCCTAACTACGTGGGCTAGATCGCCAGCACTTCATCCTCTCCAGAAACTCTGCAATACTTATGCAGTTATACAATACTGGTAATGACTTATTTCCAGGAGCATAACTTTAATTCTTTGTTTGAAAATGGGCACATGCAGCTGCTTAATGTCACCAGGTAAAGCATAAAGCATTATACAGTCTCAAACCCATCACGCCTGACGACCCCTGATAAAGCGACAATCTAGCAATGGGCACATGGAATTCATCCCTAATGCGCGTGTCATGTTCATGAAGAGATCTATTTGTTATATAAGTCTTCCTGTTCGAATGGATGTGAGTCAGGATCTCGTGTATATGTAAAGACCATACATTGGCAATATTTTGAGCTTCCGAAACAATCCCCTAGAAGACTTTGTAGTGGGAAGATTGAGCATTGCTCTGATTAATCTCTTCTAACTCAGGAACACATCACACACACCGGCAGAAATCCCCCATAGCAATATTCCATACCCGATCCTGCTGTGCACCTGACTATGATAGAAACGCAGCAACACGTCCCCGTTTATAACTCTACGCAGCATCTTCATCTGAAAAAAAATCGATCTCCACTCCCAGGAATTTAATTGATCCAGCACGGTCGAGATCAGAACCATCGACAGAAATATCATAATCAGGAGATAAACTCGGTCTCAGATCAGGCTGACGGGTCCGATAGAAAACGCATTTTGTCTTTGACAAAGCCATGCATTCAGCCTTTCAAGAGTAGACTCAATCAAGCCACTCACGCGGTTCCCATCTGCCGCCCTGAACAAAATGGTTAAGTCATCCGCGTAGAGATATGTAAAAACTCCCGGTAGCAAAGCAGGCAGCTCGTTGATGTACAACAGAAAAGGCACAGGTCCGAGCACGAACCCCTGCGGCCCTCCAATCGGATTGTGTCTATCATTCGAAAGAAAATCTCTCCGGACTTTCGACACCTCCTGTGTTATTTTGTCCTTTTGTGTGCAGCTCTTCAAAAAAGAACGGAACCACTTATAAGGTGTACCTCTTATTCCCAGTCTATACAGAATATCGAGCAATACTCCATGTCGAACACAATCAAAAGCACGGCTCAAATCACAGTGAATACCAACTGGGCACTGTCCAGCTTCAACAGCCCCCAGTACCTCCTCATAGAATGCAAAAAGTGCATTCGAAGTTGACCTACACTTTCGAGAGCCATTGGGCAATACGAACCAATCAATGCTTCCTATGATAGATTGTTTCTTACCGTGAGCAGTGCACAGTAAGCTCTTCCGAGCTTAGAGCAGACTTTAGAAATTTCCGGCTTCCAGTCCAGCTTGATATCCATTACCAAGCCAAGGGAACTGATTTATTTTACGAATGAAATTACGCTGCCTCCTATATATAGAGATGGGGTCATGCGTTACGACCAGTGAACTCCACATCATCTTGGTCTTCTCGCGGTTCAAAATCAACTGATTTCTGCCACACCATCCTTCAAAATCATCAATAACTTCCCGAACGCGAGCACCCGAGGCCTCACCCTGATCCCTACCATGTGTAATAAATGCTGCGTCGTCAGCCTACTGACACAATTGATACTATTGTATTTCTCATAAAGTCTGACAAGTCATTTACATAAAAATCAAAAACACAAGTGGACCCAATACACTTCCCCGAGAAGCGCCCGAATTCACCGTTCACTCACCGGATAGTGAATTACCTATTCTCATATCAAAACTTCTATCGATTACAAATAATATTAAATTTCTCTTTTATCTATGAGATCCTCGATGATTTGCTCGATAGATTTTTTTGTCTCCAGATAATTGACTATACAATTACTTATCGCATTTTCTCGGGATTGCCCTTTTTAAAAACAGGAATTGCCGATGATAGTTTGAGAACATCCGGAAATTGTCCAACTGACACCGCCCAATTGATTAATTTTGTAAAGTTTGTTAATTGCCCATCTCCACCGCAACACTTTTATTATTATTTCATACTGTGTCGTATCACCTATATAGTCTGTACGCTGAGTGTTGTCTGTTGTGATAACTAAGGATACATCATCTCGTTATGTTTCTTACTCCTTCTATTGCATTGCATACTCAATCGAATTAAATTGGGACGTATTGCCAGAAATACGTTTGAATCGTCAGCAATTCTAAAAAGATGAGCGAGAGTGAGACGGAAGTACGACTCGCGTCTTGATACACTTAGATTGATACGATAAGATTGTCGTCCAGCTGATCGGCTAGTGTCAGATACAGTGACAGCGCTAAATATACTCACGAGGTTTGTGTTTGAAACGTTTTTAATACGAAATTAGTAGAATTACCTGTGATATTGTACGATGTGATAAACTACGAGTAACTTATTAGTTGCGTGAATGCCTAAAAATCTATTGCCTTGTTTTTCTAACGTTTAAAACGTTTAAAACGAACTACAAAAAAATACACAAAATGCCTGGGAAACGATTGCACTCCCTAGGACGTGGTCTTATGGTTAAATTGCTAGAATATTTTACTTGCAGAAAAAAAAACGGAGGTGTATGCTTTCTTTTAAACGCCAACCAGCAGGTAGGTGACATGCTATTTCTAATCATAATTACAACAATTTATTATTATCAATCTTACTTACTTGCATTACCTATATAGTTTTGTTATCAAAAAGTTTTAAGGCTCTACTTCGTCAATAACTTGTCGAAATACTATATTTGTAGGATATTCATTATTCCTCAACACACGCCACTGACACAAACTGCGATACCACATCTGGTTCGACTTAGAAATAAGTGTATGAATCAAATCGAATTAAATGAAGTTGCTTAGTCAGAATCAGTGTGGCATGACAACGGACTACATTCAGTGGACAAAGCATACTTACATTCCTAATTTTAATCCGGTAAGTTGAACATTACAGTACTCAGTCCGGTAAATTTTGGAAATGGACTGATATTGAACCAATCACATTGGATATCAAAATGAAATAATTTCTTTGATTGGTCAAACAAATGTCAGATCAGACGCCATGCATCCACAAAGCAGTTGCCATGCATACGACTAGTGTCAAATGCATTAGAACGCTAGAGTCCCTATTAAAATAAACTGCTACGCAGATAGTGCAAATTTGTTGTTGAAATAAAAAAAATTTAATGTAAACAATAACACAGTATGAAATAAAACGTTGTACGACGTACGTCCGGTAAGCGATGTTACAGTATTCGTCGCCAAATTCTGACGCTCATAAACATGACGCTCATACTGTAACAGCTGGCTTACCGGACTTATGACGTAAATAACTATTACAGGCGTCTAACCCCGGAGATGCCGAGGTTTTTTCAAGAAAGTACATTGTCGGGTCGACATCAAGCATCGTTGTGCAAGATTCCTCTGAGTTATCCAATTTATTTTTATCTAACATTGACGGAATTACTGTACTAAAATATCCACCGAAGCAATCCGCAATAATTAATTCTTTTATCTACGAGTGAGTCATAAAATTAACTTTTTACACGTTTCTTAGTTCATAAAATGTATGATTATCATAAAGAGTATGAGAAAAAAAGGCAAGTATACTCAACGAAGAATAAATAAAGCAATGAATGCAGGCCGTATGAGTATAAAGCACATAAGATGGAATTACTAGCCTGTTAAATGAGGTCGGAGCATTCCTCCATCACCCTAACATTTGTCATACTGGCAGTGTCCGAAATTCAATCGAGAGAGCTTCCATCCACACAACAACAGAGCCACCAGAGTACCAGAACAAGCACAGATACGTGTTTCGCCCTATTGGGGCTCATCAGTGTGCTGCATCTGGATCCGAAGGATGTTGTCGAATGTCTGAAAGCCCTCCAGGTCTTAATTAAAAAATACACTAAAAGTGAGTAAGTACAAGTATACACCGTTCACTTTTTATAAAAGAATTAGGTTATGGTGTAGGATGATAGAAATTACTAGGTATAACCGCTGTCAATCATTGGCTGGAGTTTGGTATGTCTCTTTTTTATGAGGTTAAAGTTTTATGGCAAGAAACAGGAAATAGTTGCCAGATGGATTTTTGATATTTTAGGTCTTCTTATTTATGTTTATATTTACATCTTTGGGTGTTTGAGCATTAGATCAATCAGCTGTCAGAAAATTCAAAATACAACCCCAGAGTTATATTTTGAAGTTTGATGAATACGGACATCAGTCACATATTGCAAACTATAACTAGAACGCAAAATCTCGGACTCTAATAACCTTTTCCTAAGAGTTTGAAAAATAAGAAACTTGGATCAATTAATTATATTAATATTTTTATTAAAAACATGGTAGGTACATACAATGTATAGGTACTCTAGGGTCTTGGCAAAGTATATTTAATGGGTAGGTCGAAATATGCAAGAAATCGTCAATAGCCAATCGCTTATATTATCTTAGAATATAGAAACACATGCACATTTTGGTTTTTGGATTACTTTCTTATAAATACAAATATAGTAGGATGATAACGACCTCGATGGGAGGAGTTGAAGTCAGTTTCAGGCCGAGGAGAGGGTGTCCACAGGGAGGAGTACTCTCCCCCCTACTATGGACCCTTCTTGTAGACGACCTGCTGGCGATCCTCTCCTTATGGAGAGTTGAGGTTCAAGCATATGCGGATGACCTTGTCATAATGATCAAAGGAAACTCCGAGAGGACAATATCCAATATCCTTCAGGAAGTACTTCAAGTCATGTATCAGTGGTGCGAGAGGGAGCAGATGTCTGTAAAATCCTCGCAAGACTGTTATAGTACCATTCTCTAGACGAAAAAGGCTGGAAGACCTTATACTTACCACCTACTCTGCAAGGAGTAGTTATACCATTTGCGGAGGAGGCTAAATATCTAGGTATCACACTTGATAGGAAGCTACTATGGAACTCCCATCTGGAAAAGATAATCCACAGAGCAAAACTCTCCCTATGGAATTGCAAATAGACCTGTGGAAGAACTTGGGGCACTGGTCTAAAGCAAATACACTGGATATATGTAACGATCATTAGGCCAATGATCGCATATGGCTGTGTAGCTTGATGGTTCAAAGGCTCACAAGCCTTGGCAAAAATGAAGCTGTCAAGTCTGCAAAGACAAGCATGCCTGGCAATCAGTGGAGCAATGAGCACCACACCGTCGGCGGCCATGAAAATACTTCTGGCCCTTCCTCCACTCCATATATACTTGGAAAGAGAGGCCAGATGGACAACGTACAGACTGCTACAGGTAGCACGAAACACACAAATGGCTTGTGTGATGGAGCGGATCAGTCTACTGGACGACACTCTAAGTCACAGTCTTCTGGGTATGCCCTTAGACATGATGCCATACACAACAAAGCACTACACTGCATACAACGTCCTCTTTCCAAGCAGAGACGAATGGGAGCGTAACTTAAACGACCTCCTCAAAGCAGACATCACGTGGTTCACCGATGGTTCAAAGACCCCAACGGGAGTTGGATCCGGAGCGTACGACGCTGGGTCAAGACGAGAATTCTTTGAAAACCTGGGTCAGTACGCAAAAATATTTCAGGCAGAAATTTACAATGGCATAAATTTCTGCCTCAGCGCGCAGATGCTGGATGAAACGCACTGCTCGCGGAAAACAATTAAAATCTTATCAGATAGCCAAGCGGCCCTGAAAGCCCTTTGCTCCATTAGTTGCAAATCCAAACTAGTATGGAACTGTCAAACAGCACTCAATGAGATAGCTAAAAACAATAACTTGACTCTGGTCTAGATTCCAGGTCACTCCGGCCTTGGAGAGAAAGAAATAGCCGACTCTCTGGCTAGAATAGAAACCGAATCCAAATTTACAGGACCAGAACCCGCTGTTGGCATATCCTCAAATACTGCCAAAACAACAATAGACACCTAGGCGGAAAATAAGGTACTTCGGGACTGGCAAACTCTACCAGGATTAACTCACTCTAAGACCTTCATTGAGGGACCATCGAGAAACAGAGCTAAAAAGCTACTGGAGCTCAAAAGGACTGACCTAAGGGCCCTAATAGGCCTATATACAGGACACTGCAAAGTGAACCACCACTTACACAAGATGAATCTAGCCGATAACGCAGAATGTCGCCTGTGTTTGGAGGATGTAGAAATAGCAGAACATGTTCTATGCAACTGCCCCGCGTTGGGAAGAACCAGGCACTCTGCTGCTTGATAAATGGAAGTTGGCCTGTCTTAAGCCAATAATTAACACGGATCTCCGTGTGGTGTGAAATAGAGCGACATCTAGCGGTCAGTCTAAAGAACTAAACGTGAGTTCACTCTAAGTTAATTGCAGTTCCAGACGCTACCAAAGCCAGTCGATTGACAATCATAAAGAAGAGTATAAGCAAGTATACTCAACGAGCACTGCCATCATGACAACTGTTAGGGCGATGGAGGAATTCTCCGACCCCATCTAACTGGCTAGTAATTGCACTTGATGTGCTTTATACTCAGAGACCTGCATTTCACTCTTTTATGCATTGTCTAATACTTACTAATGTATATAACACTGGTTTATAAAAATAAATATAAATAGAAACTAAGACTTTTTATAAGTTTTGTAAGATAACTAAAAGAGGATTTATTTTGTAATATGGGTGCCTTCTCTTCCGAGAACCTTTTCTTAGTGCACCTCCTCCCTCAAAAATACGGCGTAACACCAGAATAGCTGCCTAGAAAATAACAAGGTAAAATATAAATTACATTTCCAGATCAGAATTGTTGTCAGCAACTGAGAGTAATAAAAAAAACATTTCGGAGAAGCGGCAAGCAGAAAATTTTCCCTGAAACAAGCTTGCCGCTTCTCCAAAATGGCTTTTTTAGTAATGTCAGTTACTGCCAACAATTTTGTTCTGGGACTATAGGTAGAATACAGAAGAGAAAGCTTAAACTGTTGGATTTTTATTTGAAGAGACTCATCTTTTAGGAAATGTCTTAGTATTGGAAAACTTATCAAAACCAGATTTCTATTTTAATGATTCTGATATTTTCATTTGCAATGAATTACTGCAATTGTGTAATGATATGTCTTGACTTTATGGACTGTAGAACTAAAGTGGACCATAAATAGCTATAATCATCTCTAATATTGAAAATTAATTCTACTGTTGAATACAAAATTTTATTTTGAATTTTATAATTGGCACATTCACTATTGGCACATTCAAGTACACAATACAAACATAATTCAACATATCTTTGTTACCCTTCTTTAAACTTCTCTTAGTGCTGTTCGATGGGTAGACGAGCCCCGCCCAAGTTGGATACGGAACATAGAGAAGGAAGGAGTTGGATGAGGCACTACAGGTGTGTTCTTAATACAGAGAAGTATTTCTCGTGTCTCCGGGGACCCGGGAAATGGATTGGAAAACTTCCATCCATTGATTTGTATTCGGTCCGCGTTCCTGTGCCTCTGTACTTACATATTCACCGAGCGGATACTTTATATAGATCCTCTTACGTTCCGACCACACGCACAATTTTACCCCAGCGCGTTCTTTAGTGACGCAGGATTATATTCTATTTCTGGAAAGGAACCAATAATTTCATTTTAAGGCTTCTTGCCCTTTTCAATAAGTGCATGTATTTTTTAAGAATCAATCTATTTATTATTTATTCTAACTTATTTATTGACGAATTCCATTGAAAATTGAAAATGACTTTCCCATTCAAAAACTTAAGCGAATATAAGACAGGGTGTTTACTATACGTCTGGCCAAACTTTACAGCATGATTATTCAGACTAAAATAATGAAATATACAGGGCGTTGAAAAATAAGTATCGAAGATTAGGAGAGTTATATTATTATTATTATATATTATATAATATTATATTATATTGCATTATATTTTAATTGTATTAAGTATATTATATTATCATTCTGACTGAACCATGGTTGGACGTTGGACGAATCGTTTCATAACGGCGAGGTTTTGGATGGTTATGTTTTTCATCGATCCGACAGAAGTTGAAATATTAGTGGCGAAGTTAAAATGAAGTGTTTAGTTTCAGTTATTTGAAGTGGAAAATCCAAATCACCAAAAGCCTGAGACGACCACTAAAGATGTCCCTGAGTTCACGTTACGTCGACGCTCCCCCGTTCAGTCTTGCCCGGGGATGACCCCCAAAATTGAATTTATACAAATTAATCTTCAACACTGTCGGGCGGCGACGGCAATCTTTTTTCGTTACCAAGCGGTGCATCAAAACACGGTAGACCTAGTTCAGGAGCCCTGGACCGTTCAGGGCAGCAGGGCAGGGCCCGGGGCTTTGGGCTACTTAAGGGAACCTTCCTAGCGGATGCTCGAACATTTGACACACGGGTGGAGGGCAGACCTAGAACATGTATCTATACCAAGACAAATACTCTTAAAATAGCCACCCTGGTGCACCAGCATTAAGGGGCCGATCAAACTACTGTGGAGATCGGCTGCGAAATGGGTGGCGAACAATTAAAAATTAAACCAGCCTCCATCTACATGGCCTCCGACTCAACGTCTCCCCCTCCACCTGGAGAGTGAGGTTGGTCGGCGACTGTGAGGATGCAGGACAACATTTGATAATAGGTTGCGACGCCAACTCACACCATACGGTCTGGTGTAGGGCCCTCACCAGGGCCAAAGCATTGCTGAAATATCTTCTAACAACGAATATACAGATACTTAACGAAGGAATAGAGCCGACTTTTGTCACTACCCGCTCACAATCACAGGTGGACATCACGCTGGCTACCAAGGAGGTATCTACACTCACACGTGACTGGAGTGTATCCAAGGTGGATACAATGTCAGATCACCGAAGTATAATCTTCAACGTGAAGTACACTGTAATCAAAGACAAATTTTTCAGGAACCCCAGACTCACCGACAGGGATGAGTACCACCACCATGTTCAGGATTACCTGAATAACCAAGAAACTTCAAGCAACTTGGAGTCAATTGACAAATTGGAACAAGAAACTAGGATACTCAGTTCGGGTATAATCCAATTCGAAGAGAAAGCCTGTCCACTCAGGAGGTCGAACCCACAAACCAAAACATCACTTCCATGGTTGTGTAGGGAACTCGAACGTGTAACGAAATCCGAGGCTTTCGTTTATTATTATTATTATTATTATTATTCGCTTCTTATGCTAATTTCAGTTTATCAATTCAGAGCAGAAAGGGAGAATTTTTTGGCGGTGATAGCAACCTTATCACCCCACCGCCGGCTAAATAAGGGGAGCACACCGGAAGAACTGGCAGTGTTTATGTGCGGGTACTGACTAAACATTCAGCTCCTGCAAGGTGTATTGAGCCTCGCAGAAGTAAACGCTCCGCGGTGGATGCATTGAGTTCACCAGCCGGGCAACAGACAGGGAAGCGCGAGCTGGATATTGACCGGCGAACGCTTCATTCCTCTGATAGATGTAGTGAGCCATCAGAGGAGCAGAACAGGATAGCCGAAGTGCATTATATTGAATACACAGGGGAAAAGAGGCTGATGTACTGAGTCAGCCGATCTTTGTCCCATCAATCTACACACAGAGTGTATTGAACTCTGCGCGGAGAATCTTTTTCAGGTTCCCAGACCCGCGACGTATTGAGACGTGATCTGACCAACGAATCCCTCCGTTTGACTTGTATTGAGGGTCAAATAGGAGCGGCCACATTTCCGTTTCCTAGCCAGGCGATCAGGCGGGACACGCAAGGGCAAATCGCGTATTCCGAGGCGGAAGAAGAGGTTGGGACGCATGGCCGATGGGTCGAGGATTACTGAAGCAGCAGTGTGATCGCAGAAGCCAGCATTTTACACAGCACGCCCGTCTAGAGGGCGGGGCCCAGTCAAAATAATTTACTGGAATACGGAAGATAGAATTATATTTTACTATTTTGTATATAGAGTTTATGTAAATAAAATTGATGTAAAACTTAGTAACGGACTAATTAGGGACCGAACCAAGACCAAATTAATTAACCTGAAATAACCGTTGCAAACGCTTAAGGAAGGTATCGAGGAAACTGTTCAACAAAGCAAACAAGAACAAAAGCGAGATGGACTGGCAAGATTACCAAGACGATCGCATGTCCCTCAAAAAACTCCACCGTCAAAAACAAAGGGAGTCCGGCGGCCCGCCTGAATAGGATAACCTCCAGAAACCCTCCGAAGCTACTAGGGACTCTCCGCAAAGAAGATGGCACCTATACATCTAACTCGGAAGAAAACTTCCAGCTACTCCTAACGACCCATTTCCCAGACTGCGATTAGGCGCTGAACGTCTCTCACCCGGTGACCTATCTCCCGCCCGCTCCATCTGAGGTGGACTGGAGTCTGGCTGTCCGAGCGGCGTAAAGCAACAGAATTGCCTGGGTAATAGAGTCTCTCTCTCCTTACAGGTCCCCAAGATGGGACTGCATCCACCTCGCCCTGCTACAGTGGGGTTTGGAGTAGCTGCTGCCCTACCTGGTTAGACTCTTCAGGGTTATCCCTAAACCTGATTGTAGCGACTATACACAGACCAAATCATTCCGTCCAAACAGCTTGACGCCTTTTCTACTAAAGACACTGGAAAGGCTATGCGACAGACTAATTACGGACGAATCCAACCTATGAATTCGCCCAAACCAACACGCCTTTAATACTGGCTGGTCCACAGATTCTGCACTACATCAAGTGGTCAGCAGCATAGAAAAAACGCCATTGAGGGGGCCTTTGACAAGACCACCTTCAAATCAATAGATCTAATATTAAGCCGTCATGATGTCCCTAAAACCATCATAATATTTTGAAACATTTTGATCTTAAGGTCACTAACCATAGATGGTGGAGATACGATCGGTGACAGTTACAAACCTGTCTCGGTCACGCGGGGCTGTCCCCAGAGGGGAGTCCTCTTGCCGCTGCTCTGGATAGCCCTAGTAGATGATCTGATAACGAGTCTGAACGATGAAAATATCCATACAATCGGCTATGCGGATTACATCGTCATCCTAATATCTGATGGCAAATTCGAAAACATACGCTATTAGAGGATGCAGGCCGCACTTCGCACAGTAGAAAAATGGTGCGGAGAGAACACCCAGGCTGTGAGCCCACAGAAAACAAGGGTTGTACTCTTTACACGGAAGCGAAAATCAAACATGACAAATCTGCCATGCCTCTTCGGCAGCACCTTAAAATTCCCATCCGAAGTAAAATATCTGGGCATTTTACAGGATGACAAACTGACGTAGGCAAGACACGTCAACATAAAGACTGGTAGGACCCTGTGGCAGTGCAGGGCGTCCGTGGGATCGACCTGGAGCCTAGCCTCGAAGCTTGCCCTATAACTGTACACAGATGTCATCAGGCCCATGCTAGCTTATGGTTCAATAGCATTGGTGTCGCAGAACCAAACTTTCAAGCTGGTCGTCCGTCTGCTGCCCCTGGACATTTTTGTCAAAGAAACGGCGCTGAGGACTGCCTTAAGACTGGCGAGTCAGCTCAATGAAAAGAATGGATGGGCCAACACGGCTCCATACTGAGGGAGGCCTTCGCAAGATCACCTATCCTCACGGTGGCGGTTTCCAGGATTGTACTCATCCTCGTCTTCAATATGAACTACGCAATAACAGATGAGCCCCCGAGTAACTCGTGCTTTGACGCGTTACTATACATATACGGATGGGGCTAAATCACATATCCTATATTGTTATTCAAACAGAACTGAAAGCGATCCACACTGTTCAGTGGAAATCACCTAATGCGGAATCGCAAACAAAAATCTATTAATTCTAACGGACAGCAAGGGAGCTCTGGGGGTACTCGGGGCCCAAGGTTTTGCTCTGTGGCTCACGAGCCTCTAACGGCTGCTGCTAACCACAACCGTCTCACGCTGTCCTGAATAAAAGGCCACAACATCAAAGATAACGAGGCCGCAGATCGGCTAGCTCGGGAGGGAGCCAGCCGAAACTCCCTCTGCAGCGGAGCCTGCTGTGCCGCTGGCATTATGCGACCTCTATTCAATAATAAACAAGGACAGTGTGGAATAACATGTACGACCTTGGCAAAATGGCCCCATCGGCTGCTTCCCCAAACAAATCATACCGGTACCGACCGACAAACGCACTAAATACTGTCTGGAAATATCCCGTTCAACACTCAAATTAGTGATTGGCATCTACACCGGGCACACATAAACAAACATACTATGGGAATCAATCCTGATCCACTATGCAGGGAATGTCACGAAAAAAAAGAGACTGTGGAACATATCCTGTGCCGCTGTCCTTCACTCTCCAATTTCCGTGGATCTATGCTTGGCTGTCATCAGCCAAGCCTCAGGAGAGAGGCCACTAAGGAAAGGAGGAAGCATAATGGGCCACCTGAGGCCTCAGTGCAGCGGACTTGTGCTGCTCTCTCAAGAATCCAGAATCCAGAATATACCACCGTTTAAATGAACAAAAAAATTGTCTTGTTTTGCTGGGAGGAAAAGTATAGTGCGAAACACGCGCACAAAAGCAATTTCTCACTTGTGTAAAAATCGGTACTTGATTAATGATTTACACTCGTGAGAAATATGCTACTTCGTGCAGTGGTTTCACAACATTGTTAACGTTTTTATAATCACTTTCATGTCAAGAATAACTATAAATTGCTATAGGTACTTTCCACCTGTAGAGTCGATACACTCTTTAGAAACAGTTACATAAATCTGCCCTGTAACTTAATGGGCGTTATGATACCCACTGTAAGCCGCTATCGTCATGTAAAATCCATGATAAAAACCATGACAATATCACCATTTTCGGATTATTTTATATTCATTCAACATCTGAAACAATGAACATAAGAATATTAATCTGCTTAACCATTAAATGACACTTATCTATAATAGTATGGATACAGGATTTCCGGCATACTACCTCCCAATTTCTTGGAAACATACGGGAGGGGTCAAAGAAACCTATTTGTCATAGAAAAAAGTTTCTAAAGCGAAAAATTCCTAAATAAACGGAGAAATAGAGCCCCAAAAGAGTACCCAACACCAATGCAGGGATTTACTTTTCGGCGCTAACTTTTGCACCGACTTGATAATTTAATGAAATTTTTATATTTTACAGAGGCCACATAGAGACATTAACTCCTAATGTGCCAAGGTCGGTCAACATATCCACCACGTCAATAAATTTTTAATATCAGTACTGGTCATGGTGAGCATGTGATCCTGAAAATTTTAAATTCTGTGACTAAACCCTCTTTGGCACTGAGGTCAATACTTTAGAAATTAAATCAACAATATTATTATATGCGATACAGTGATAACTACGCCACCTCAACAAATGTTTCAAATCAAACAATCTCATCATCATTTAAGGTATCTAAACTTAGACTTCCCCAACCCAGCGGTTTAAAGTGTAATAACAATGAGAGCTCACTGCCGTAAGAGGCACAGCGAGAGAAAACATTTAATCAAAAAATCTGCATTCCGTTCGGGGAAAAACTGAGGGAAATCCAGATGAATGCCGCTTAGCTGATAAAAAAGGAATTAAAGAACGAACGGGAAAAAATGAATTTCTCTGTTTTTGACAGGCCCTTAATCCCGCACACGAGAGATACGCCGCATTAAAGGGGCACTCGTTTCCCTTTAATTAAAGCCCCGGTGACATGCTGGGCTCAGCGAGGGCCGGACGAGAGAGATCCCGGCTAATATAGACCAGCCTCCATCGCCGCCAACGCTGCCCCCGCCGTTCCCGCTGCCGACCGGACATGTGCCCCCATGAATATGGTTATCACTTTTCTATTGTCCAGGAGGCATTGCATCGTTTCTGGCTTGGTAAAATCTAAATCTAAAAATCAAGAGGTCGATATAGGTACTTGTAGTTTCAAGAATAAATTCTACAAAATATCATATGAATTGTAGGTAGCAATATCTTAATCCAATCATAATATTGATAATAAAAAAATAATTCTATTAATTATTATAAT
Organism: Malachius bipustulatus; assembly: GCA_910589415.1. NCBI lineage: Eukaryota > Metazoa > Arthropoda > Insecta > Coleoptera > Melyridae > Malachius > Malachius bipustulatus. The sequence goes on from OU342632.1 coordinate 53,595,340, forward strand.
TATTATTATGATAATAATTATGCATTTATCTAATTTGTTGTATTTATGCTCAGCGGAAAGTTAAAAAATTGAATTTATTATGTTTTATAATAAAACAAAATAATAAGTTTGGTATCAACATCCGAAGTGTTCTACCTAATAAAAATAATTTATACAGGGTGTTTATTAAGTATGTAGAATAAATTTAACATTTGAGTGATTTTAAACTTAAAAGTTAATTAAAGAAAATTAAAACTATTCAAGATGTTAAACTTGTTAAAAAATGCTTTGTCGTAAAGAACGAACGAACGCATTCTTTACTGAATTTTGTTGCAACTAAATTGGCAGTGTTCTTCGTAGTGTTAAGTTGCTAATTTAGCCCTAACTTAATTAATTAACTTTATCAAGTCCAGTGATGTCCCGAGTAGCACCTTGACGAATACTTTTGACAAAAAAAATGAACGCCGCAGATTTTTTTATACTTTTTTTCTTTAATTGCAGCTAAAAATACAACTTTTTTGTTTTTTGAATTTTTTTCACATCTAGATCAGTTTTTGAAAATCAAAGCCACTTAATTGCATATCCCTGGACCACACAAGAGACATGGGGAAAATTTTCTGTTGGTGTTTGTCCCATCTTTCTAATTATTAGGAATTCCTCTAGAATTGGTCCCGCACGTGTCCCTTCCACCCACTTCCACTACTTATAGTGTACATTCTCCTGGAAATGGGTTGCATACACTTAACACCCACGGGCAACAAAATTCGAGTTTCTGAAGTAGACAGCGTCAAGCGTCAAGGGACAACCCAACGCCCAACGAAGAGTATTCACCAAAAAAAAGATTGCTATAAATAGTACTGCCATCGTGTGTTCTTACTGTTCTGAATCTCATGATATGAGGTCCTGTAATAGGGAGTCAATGCGTTGTACAAATTGCTCTTACATAAATGATAGGTTTAAAACTGAGTATGCAACCGATCACATCGCAAATAGTAAACAATGTTTTCACTTCTTGAAGAAAATTGCAGCAATTGGAAATCTAAAATTCAATATGACTTACAATGTTAAAGTTACTCACTTCAATGCATGTTTTCTTTTTCCGAAATTCGACTTATTTGCTGAGTGTGTTATCCAAAATAATTATGATATTATAACGAGACACCGACACCGTCGTGAATAATTATAGTTTAATATTTATTTGTTTGTTTACTTCCTCAATTTTTATGATGACTCTGCCATTCATGAAAATTACACTTTCGCGACAATTCTAGTTACATGACAGGAATGATACATTGCCGGCCAATGTGACCAGTTCTACTAAATACCAGAATGGTTCCGCATTCTACGTATGTTCGAGATTGTGCTGTCCGTGAACTATCTGATACTAGACCGCCACGGCCAGGGATATAAAGACGGTGCTGTCGGTGCTCTAGAGTCAGTCGTACCTTGAACGTGAAAGCTGAAGTATCACCAAGAAGGAAGACATAAAGTAAAGTGACAATAAGTGAATTGTAAAGTATGAAGTATAAAACAGAGTGGAGTGTAAGTGGTGAGAGACATTAGTTGTGTAATACCTGGGGGGAAATAAGAGGACAGCTGATTATTTAAATTTAGAAGTTACTGCTGTAAGTTATATTTGTGCTGGAGAATAAAAGAACTTTGAAAAGACTTAAATTCGATTTTGGTAAAGTGTAAGACACTGAGCATACCTGATTTACAACTGCATCGCAGAGATCGCGTGGATAGGGGAGGAGGTGGTGTAGGCTTCTATATTCGAAGCTCTTTAGAGTGCGCTGTGGTCATGGGAGATCATGAACCCCCAGAGGGCATTGAGCATTTTTTTTTTTACTATCAAAATTTTAGTCGCGGTCATCTATCGTACAGTTGCTTGTGGTCTGCGGGATTTTATAGAATACTTGCACTCTACTTTATCGTTTATAACTTTATAACACCTCAAAATGACCATGTGATGTTGATGGGAGACATAAATGAGGATCAGTTTGTAGGATCTGCTGCAGTTGCGCGTTGTTTTGAATTTTACGATTTTGTTCAGTTGATAGACGAAACCCACTCGTGTCACGGCTAACTCTCGAACTCTTTTGGATGTATTTTCACAAACAGTGATAATCTGGTGTTGGACTCTGGTGTTCTGGATCATCAGATTTATGATCATCGTTTAGTGCTCAATAGATACATTCGCCCGAACCAAGGCTCATTATTTACAAAGACTTTAGCAGGTTTTCGGTGCCTGATTTTATTGGAGATCTGTTGAGGTTGATGTTATTGATATTGATGAGAAAATCAATTTTTTTGCAGATAGCGTCAATTATTTGTTCGATTTACATGCCCCGTATACTTCATCCAAAGGCAGTAAGCCAGTTGCTCCTTGGTTAACTCCTAACATCCGCGACATAACGAAGCCAAGGTGATGAAAAATCATTAAATAAGAAATCAGAAATAAACAATTTAAGTGTTTTTTTCAGGGAGGGAGCATCGGTCTTAGCTATGTAGGTAAGACAAAGTCGCTCTAGTAATGATGGGATTCGAGAACTAGCTCATTACACCCAGGCACAAGTTTGCCAATTAAATAAATAGTCTTAAAACCTTCGATCGCTTGTTTTACTTTTCACAGACATTCGAAAATGAATCTGAAAAGTAATGCGGGCCGAGCTGAGTTTCGAACCCACAACCTGTGGCTCCGTAGTCAGCGGATTTAACCATTATGCCACGCCAGTCATCAAATTTATATGTTATTTACACATATTTGTTAACACTAAATAAAAACAGGTTCTAAAATAAGTAATCTTTGTAGTAACAGTTATTATCTCTTTGGTTGGTGTAATGTTTGTTATTAAACTTATTCACGACAGTAATATAATTATATACGTACGGGATATTTATTAAATAGGATGAGGATGACCAATTAAATTTATTTATTTATCTTAAATACCACATCAAAGTGACAATTAACTGCAACAACTAAAAGGTGTTTCAATAAGAGCGCAAGATTTGAATTGCGCGCCAAGTTTGACAGCCATAATGACTGTCCTATTGATCGTGTCATGCTCCATGTTTCTAACTCCAATCTGTCAACTTTCGATCCGTCACGTCATAATCATGTGAAATTATGACTGTCAAACATGGCGCGCAATTCAAATCTTGCGCTCTTCTTGAAACACCCTTTAAAAGTCTCTCTACATAACACGCCCCTCTTTTGATAAATAAGAACAAAAACAAATTTCAATAAAATAACTAGGTGATAGCCAAAAACTGTCTTCTTCTCAGTTCAGTAACTAAGCTTGATGGGTCTCTTGACACATCGACTACTTCTGGCTCTAACTTCATTGTCTCTTTCGGACTGGTTCACATCATCTTCATTTGGGAGACTTTTCCTCCAACCAGAATATGATTTGGTGATCTTTGTGGAGTCACCAGAGTCAACAGGGTTTGGTTTTGGGGCACACCTCTCCAATGGAACGCCTTACTGCCCGCTCCAATTTACGCCTTACTGCCCGCGTTACGACCTCATTCTTCTGATTCATAGGACTATAGCAGGACGAACAGATTCTTCATTAATATATACGGTTTCAAAAACTGTCTATTGCGCCTGTACTCAGCATCCTCTACCTTCATAGTGTAGTCACTCGGTCCACTATGTAAAGTGACTACTCCAGGATTCCACCTCCTTTTCTTCTTTGCAGCCAGATTTTTTTGACCAACTTTCAAATCTGACAACCTTCTAGCATAATTGTCATGATTATGCTTTCTGCTTCTTATGATTTAATTCTAACGCCGATTTCATACCTTTTGTTGAATATAGAGGTCTCAACAGTCACTGGTAAGCAAGTTCCAAACTTTCTTCTCATTAGTAACATAGATGGAGATGGCCAATTTGCTTTTAGTGTTGAGTTGTAGTCAAGAACTGCCAAAAAGGAATCTTCATTATTTTGATAGGCTTTGATAAACAAACCCTTGACAGTTTGAATTGTCCTCTCGATCATACAATTACTTCGAGGATTTAAAGGACTGGATGTGGTCAATTTTATGTTGTCCTTCTTTGCAAAATTCATAAAATCAAATGAACTAAACGGAGGTCCATTGTCTGAAAATATTTCAAACGGAAGTCCTGTTAAAGCAAAAACATTTTTCATGCTCGATATGACACTTAAAGCAGTCTTACTGGATAATTTATTTACCACTGCAAATTTACTATAGAAGTCAACTATTACTGAAAAGTTTTCAGACTTCACCGACATTAAGTCCATGCCTATATTCTGCCATGGAAGACTAGTAATTTCATGGGGTGAAAGAGGTTCTTTAGAATTGCTTGTAGCATACTCTTGGCAAGTCGAACAGGATAGCACTATTTTCTCAATATCACTGGAAAGTCCTGGATAAAAAATAGCTTCTTTAGCCTTCCTTTTACAGTCAACAACTCCCTGACGTGTTCGATTACAAGTGTCAAAATCTTATCTTTGAGAGCTTCTGGGATAACAAGTATTTTTTTATACAACAGCACTACTTTATGTAGATACATATCATCTTTAAAAGGCCAAGAACTTTTTAATATCTGCAGGAACTCCATTCTTACGTTTAGGCCATCCATTTAAAATTATTGTAGTGTAACCTACCTTTTAAAATGGTGATTCTGCGTCATGCGCATCAAATTCTGTAGTGTGGTCCCCAGACTGAATGGTTTTGAAAAAGAAGCTCTTTGACGTTTGAAAGGTCAACTTGTCTGTCATGAATGACTGTTTGAATTCCCGCTCTGAATGCTTGATTTGAATTTTAGGTTATCCCTCCCTGAAGTCTTGGATGTTTGAATTTTAGATTATCCCGCCCTGATTTCAAATAAAATAGCCAACATTACTTACTGTTTGTGATCGTGATTCTACCTGGGCTCATGTTCGTCTAGTTTTCACCTTGTTTGGACCTTCCATTGTGTTTGTAGTAACCTCTTACCTTGTTATTGGTTCTTTTATACACAGACATGAAGCAAAAGGTGGTAGATTTGAGATTAATGAAACAAATGAATTCTAAAAACACCTACTTTATTCTAAGAGAAACCTAATAGTGCCTATTACGCTCACTGGGACTCCCGAGTAACAGAGCGTGGCCGAGAAAACCTCGATCATTATCCCGAAATGAAAAGAATCAACGGTGGTTTGGAAAAGTGTAGATCAATCGTCTCGACAACTGTCACCAAAACTAATGAACCCTCTTTCATTCTGACTCATTTGCGCGAATCATTTTAAACAGATGCATTACCACAGAAATCTAGATCTTCAAGATAACCATGGGAATGGGTTTTTTTAGTAAGACAGTGTAACGAGGTCCGGTTAAGGAGGCAACCCGCCTATAGTTGGGAGGGTCCCTTTCCGGAGTCCGGTTAAGGAGGCAATCCATTGGCTGTTTAATTGACCCCCCTCGTGGCAAGGACGAAAATGTTAGTTAAATTCACATAAGGCCCATACATTCGTAGTTCAATAGATCGGTAAACAATTATCAATCAAAATGATCCACCCCTTTGAATTGAGTTTGACGAAGAACGAGAACTGACCTCTTCGTTGATTGATTTCACAGAAAAGTAGAGAACCTGACTTTACATTTACAAAGATCAATTTGAAATCAAGATACATCATTATCGATTGGACAGTTTTGTTGAATAAATATGTTCATGAAATATAAATAAATAATCAAAAGAGTATAAGTCAATAAACAGCAATCAAATCAAGAATGTTCGGTAGACAATTTAACTAAGACATCGATTAAGTAAGCGATCAAATAAACGGCAGGTAAAATGAGAATAAAGAGCGAACATGTGACATGAGATAAAAGCATGGCAAGACATAATAAGTAGGTACATGGTTATAAAGTGTGAATGGTAGCAATCGATGGTTAGAAAATGGTTAGAACTTAGAACATATACAATAAGAATGAAGCGAGTCGACTAAACATTATTCTGGAGATACACAAAATGGTTGGTTCGATAAATGGTTCGGTTTGATTACGTTCTCAATAGAGAGCATAAAATAAAATGTAGAATAATTAAATATACATTTTGATACACACAGGTTAATAAATGCAGGTATTTATTGTTGTAACATGAATAAATAGAGCAGAGCCATGTGGTTTGTAAAGTAATAAAATATAAAGGTGCTAAGCACATGTTAGTTCAGTTTCGAATGATACATAAAATATAAAATAAGCGAAAAGAGTTCCTTACAATTTGTTAATACATTTCTAACAAAAGCCCTGTGCCATGTGTGAGAGGTGTGATTAAAATAAGATCGTTAAAATAACTCTTCATAGGTACCTACAGGAATGTGGAAGTTCATTATTCAATAAACTTTTCTTTAAGCTAATTCAGAATTTCGTATCATTATTTTAGAAATTATTCCTTACTCAAAACACACGTTATTTAGAAATTGTGAAATAAATTAATTTAAACAAATCTTTTGAATAAACTGCAGGTAAAAATTAAGCATGGCATTTGAAACGTGATGAAATTCACCCCCATTAATATGAAAGATTAATAATTTTGCTATCGAATTAACATTATTTAAAATAATTATGCAGTAGGTATGTATGAAATTAAAGGAATATAAAATATAAAATCCATAGGTACTTACTTGGGTAATGTTAAACAGACATTAAATTCAACAATAATAAATAACAGGTGGAATCGTACTTACAAGAGATAATAACAAAGCTTTTGTTTTTGGTTTGGAAGCAACACTCGAGCACGAGGTAACCTTTAAATAAATCGCTGAAGAAGAAGCCACGTTTTGGGGTGGTCACCCCTATTTATAGCCTGTTTAGCTCATTATGTCGATGATTCGTTTCACATTAGTCTTATTCGTAATTTACCAACATGTCTTCCATCCCATTTCCGCTGGATCTGCCATGTGTTTACCAATAGAGAACTGACAGTGACATTTGACGCTTCTAGGTTTGAAAGCTTGAAAGTTGCCAGATGACATTTGAATAGGTACATAGAATATAAGTGAATGGAAGGAACTCTACGTTTTCGATTTTAGCATCCGCATTGACATTTGTAAAGGCAATCTGGGTCACTTCATTATATTTCATGAAACGCATAGTTAGACTTTGTATACGAGGTGACATTTCATCAACAAGGCGTTTCCTTCAACAATCCGACAATAGGACGATGATCAGTTTCAGCTACAAAACTACGCCCTAGCAAATATAGTATAGAACGAAAATCGTTCACATCCAAAATCCAATTCCAGTAGTTCCTTATCTATGTGATTATATCTTATTTGAGTAGGAGGACGCAGACGCAAATTCTACTGACTTCTCATCTTGAGAAATAATTGCACCCAAGCCATAGGGGTTTGCATCAACAGAAAGGGTTGTAGGTTTTTTCGGATCAAAATATTATGATAAGGTACTTGAGCAAACTAACCTCTTAATGTTATCAAAACACTGTTTTTCATTGGTTGCCCATTGCTGCTCATTTCTCTGGCTTAGCAACTTGTGAAGAATACCTGTTTCGTGAGACAAGTTTGGAACAAACTTTGCTAGGTACACACCCATTCCTAAGAAACGTTGCAATTCCTTACGATTTTGTAGAGATTTCATTTCTGAAATAGTCTGAGTTTTTTCGTAATCTGGTGAAATACCCGCATCACTGATGTGATGTCCCAAAAATTTTACGTTGGAGACAAAAAAATTTTACGTTGGAGACTCAATATTTTGATTTGTTGAGATTTAGAGATAGACTACCTACTCTTTTGTATTTTTTTCAACACCAACTTCAAATTAGCATCATGACTCTCTATTTTTTCTCCGTAAACTAAAATATCATCAAAATAAGTAATCTGGCCTTGCACACCATTTAACAGTTCATGAACAAATTTTTTGAAAATTTCTGGACTACCAGTAAGGCCATATGGCAGCCTCAAATAACGGAATCTGCCCAACGGAGTAGCAAAAGTACACATCAATGAAGTTTCATAGGTAAGAGGCAGCTGAAGAAATCAGAGCTGGCGTCTAACAACGTGAAAAACTTTGCACCAGCAATATCAGCAAATAATGTTGTTTGTGTGGGAATGTGGTATCTTTCACGTTTAACATACTTGTTCAGATAAACAGGGTCCATACAAATTCGAATGTCCGGCTCATTGTTTTTCGGTACAATCACAATGGGATTTTGCCAATCAGTAGGATCAACGATAATTTTATCACGCATCATTTGATTGAGTTTTTCCTTAACTTTGATTTTCAGTGCTAAAGGAATTTTTCGAGAACCACAGATGTATATAGAACAGCATCATCTCTTAAAGTTATTTTACAAACTTTGTTTACTTTCCCAATACCAAAGAAAACAGATTTATAATAAGAATTAATTGTAAACTCTCACTGACAGAATTTACCTTTGGATAATCAACTAGACCAAAAGTCTTGGACTGCTCTGAGTCCGAGTATTGATTTAAAAACATCATTGTCCAACACATAGAAAAGCAGTTGCTTGATAATGTTTCTTAGCTGACAGTCCAGATAAATTTGTCTCGCAACATTAATTCTACGTCCTTTATAGCTGGACAAAGTACTTGACACGTGTTTTAGTTCTCCCGGACTTATGTTCAGTTTTTTAAAGTCTCTCGCAATCCAAATATTAACACCGCTCCCACTATCTATTTTTGAGTTCATACTATAGTTAACGATTCTAACTTTTTCGAACCATTCGACAGCATTTACCACAGAGTTATTAATTGTCCAAACAACTTGAGAATCATTATGAGAATCAGAATCACAAAATTTATCGGGAATATCTTCTTCACTAGAAGAGACTCAATTGACCTTATTAACTTCGGTTTTAAGAAAACAGAATTTTCTATAATAATGTCCTCGATGTTTACAAGAAGAACGTATCGAAAGTACGCGGGGCACTTGCTAACTGGATGACATTTTCCACACTTATCACTTATCTTTACTACCTGTTTGCTGCCGCCGCTGTACTTTCTTGTCAGCACCAGAATATCCTGCTACTGGACCACTATTCCCTTGTCTTGTATGATGCTCTTCTTTCTTAACGGAGTCTTTCCTACATGAGTTCGCCCTGCTTCTTATTGCACTTAGTTAGTTATTTAGTTTAGTTATATAATGAGTGGGTCAATTAGTGACACCTCCACTGCGACCAAGCGGTGCTTTTTAAAAAGCTAATGACCTTAGATGGTGTGAATGTATCCAGGTCTCTTGGAGAGAGAAATACTCTTCCGAGCGTTGAGTGCCTGGTTCTTCCCAAGGCGGGGCAGTTGCATAGAACATGTTCTGCTGTTTCTACATCCTCCAAACACAGGCGACATTCTGCGTTATCGGCTAGATTCTTATTGCACTTACATTTCTGATTCCTTCGCAATTTCTCTTTGAGTTATCGTACTGCTCTCGACTGAACGACAAATATCAATAGCCTTATTTAATTTATTGTAAATCTGATACCTGCAATAACTCCTGTATTTTATGGTCACGGATACCCAATACAATACGATCTATAAGATCAAAACATCTTGTTCCTTGAACTCACAAGTAGATGCAAGCTGTTTTAATGCTGTTACAAACTGGTCAATTGACTCATCAGGCATTTGATCACTCTTAAAGAACTTGAACTACTCGTAGACAATGTTCTTCATTAGAGAACAGTATTTATTAAATTTTTCCATAATAATGGAAAAAATTTTCTCCTCACCTTCAGTCTCATACATAAATGTATTGAAAATTTGAATGCCTTCATCTCCCAAGAGATTGAGTAAAACTGCATTCTTCATCTCATCATCGTTCTTGTTTTTTCCAGTTGCCAATAAAAATACTTCACATTTTTGTTTCCACAAATTCCAACGGCCAGACACGATATTTCTGTGAAAATAAAATGGTTCAGGAGCTCTTCTTTGATCAGACATCTTGACAAGCACCAATAGCTTCCTCCAAGATATACAGGAAACTTTTTTAGCAACTCAATCAAACCTTTAGTTTGCGACAGTTGGCGAAATCCAACTTCCATTACTGCATACGGCCAAACCCGGTACGTCGCTTTTCCGACTGCTGCCATGTAATGTTTGTTTATTAAACATATTCACGCCAGTAATATAATTATACATAATATGTACGTACAGGGTCTTTATTAAATAGGATGAGGATGATCAACTTAATTTATTTATCTTAACTACCACATCATAGTGACAATTAACTGCAACAACTAAAAGTCACTATACATAACAGTTGTAGGAAATTAAAATAAAGATTTGAAAAAATTAAAAACTAAAATGAAAAGAAAAATTTATAATCCCTTTTACAACATAAATAGGAATTCATATAAAACATTTATTAATAATTATTTATCAAAATTTCATATCCAAGTATTCATTTTTGCGAAAACTTGGATATCGTTGTATTTATTATACCGGGTTGGCAAACGCAGTATAGGGATTTCAATGGGAAATTATAAGTTGTAATTATTGACTTTCATATACATTTTTTAGAAAAAATATATTTTGAGAAAATCGGATAAAAGTTTTCATTATGTGACGTCATTTGCATTGTAATCATTTCGCTGTGATGTAATTTAAAATTTCTCCCTAAAACAAACAGGGAAGCTAATAATTCAATTCTAAGTTTCTATCATTGAAATACTTATGGTGCGTCGGCCAACGTAACACACTATATACTTTTGTATATACATACAAGGTGGAACACCGAAAACATACCAGGCCTAATAACTTTTAAAACTGAAGATGTACGCGAAAAATTCCGAAACAAATCAATTTTGTTATCGCGGGGAACATATTTCGGTGATAAATTTAATTACCCAAGTGCATCCCCTTGACAGGGGATGATTCAAGTAGCAACCCATTTGCTTATACTCATAGAGAACAGATATTGAGTGATACATCATTTGAAAGCTACTTGAATTCTATATATACAGGGTGTCCCAGCTTATTCGAAGCGGTCTCTGTAGGCCAAACGATGGACTTTTTCAAAAAACTTTTTGAAAAATCAAGTACAGAATCACAATGGCCATAATTTAAAATTATTTTGGAGTATACAGAGTGTCCCATATGAGAGTGACATATCAAAGTTATGTTTTTTTAAATGGAATGCTCCTATTTTATTGCATGTTAAGATTGTCTGAGAAGAGAAAATAAGATTGGCTTTTACAGTTGGTGTTTAAATTCAGAAGTTTTTGAGTTATAAACAAGTGAAAATCGTCATTTTTCAAGTTCAAGGTCCTGTACAACGAGAACGGCTGAAGATAGAGAAAAACGGCTTACATGTCCCTATTTTAACTTTTTGTGTACTATCCTATGGTGTAGAAACATTTGTGCTTTCTTTGATTTTTTTATTTGGCGACGCGTGGAGAAATCTCAGAATTTTCCAAATTTTTTATCACCCTGTATAAACATTTCATCTACATCATAGGATAGTACATGAAAAGTTAAAATAGGGACATGTAAGCCGTTTTTCTCTATCTTCAGCCGTTCTCGTTGTACAGGGCTTTGAACTTGAAAAATGGCGATTTTCACTTGTTTATAACTCAAAAACTTCTGAATTTAAACACCAACTATAAAAGCCAATCTTATTTTCTCTTCTCAGACAATCTAAAAATGCAATAACATAGGAACATTCCATTTAAAAAAACATAACTTTGATATGCCACTGTCATATGGGACACTCTGTATACTCCAAAATAATTTTAAACTATGGCCATTGTGATCCTGTACTTGAATTTGCAATTTTTTTTTTTAATCAATCGTTTGGCCCACAGAGACCGCTTCGAATAAGCTGGGACACCCTGTATATTTATTTATTTAGGTGTCTCAACATCAAGGTCATTGACACCGGAACATATAGATAATTAACAATATTAAATTTTTACAGAAGGTGATAGATCTCTATTTTCTTGAGGAATTCTATTAGGTTGTATACTTTTGCGTCTTTCAGTTGGAGTATTTCGGCCAGTGTGCCATCTAGCTTGAAGTGGTTTCTATGGATGTTGTACTTAGAGCATTGTAGTAGGATGTGCTTCACAGTGAGTTGGGTATTGCATGTTTGGCATACTGGGGGATTCTCGCCAGCCATAAGATATTTGTGAGTTAGTAGTGAATGTCCTAGTATCAGCCGTCGAATGATGGTTTCTGATCTTCTGTGTAACTGGGGTAATCTGGTATACTTTACTGTGGATTCTACTTCGTGAGTTTTAGTGTTGATATTCTCCCAGTGTCGTTGCCATTCTTCATGTACCTTATTTTTGAAGTACAAAGTTAAGTCGTAATGAAGTTGGACTGTGGTTTCTTCTGGTAAGTATGCTGCATCTTTAGCCTCTTCGTCTGCTCTCTCATTTCCTGTGATAGGTACCTGTATGAGATGGTATCCAGATTATGGATGGAGTTTTAAGGTGCATCTCGTGGAATCGGGTGCTTATATCCTGGATTTTGTTGACTAGTGGGTTGTTGCTGTATAACACTTCTATTGCATTTATGGCGGCTAGGGAGTCGGAGCAAATTACGGTATTATTGAGGTTGTTGTCTGTAGTATATTGGCAGGCCTGGAGGATTGCATACAGTTCTGCGGTGAAGACGGAGCTTTTGCTTGACAGTCGGAATTTTTGGACATGATCGTTGTGCACTATAGCGCAGCCTACACCATTCATATTTTTTGATGCGTCCGTGAATATTATATTATCATGTGGATGTCCTTGAAGTGTTTGGTTATATTCGGATCTTATGAATTCTTTCGGGTATGCTTCTTTATTGTAGATTTTGAGTGAGGTATCAAGCGGCGGTATATTTTTGGTCCAAGGAGGTAGTGTTCCTGGTTCTATGGATGCTGTGGACATTAGATTTATTTCGGATAACTCTGGTCTCATTAGTTCAGGTAGGGGTTGTGGAAGGTTGGGTTTATTCCAATATAGAGACTCATACGTTTTTCGGGTTGTGATTGTAAAAACGGGATTTTTGTGGCAGGCTGATGTCCTAGAGATGTATGAGAGTGCCTGTGCTTTTCTTCTTAATCGTAGTGGTGGTTCACCTGCTTCTCTATTCATGCATTCCACTGGGCTTGATCTAAAGGCTCCAAGGGCTATTCTTATCGCTGTATTTTGAATCACATTAAGTGATCTGAGGGTGCGTGTACTTGCTGATGAATATACTACACATCCGTAGTCTAATTTGGACCTTATGAGGGCTCGATATACCTTAAGCAAGACGGTTTCTTGTGCACCCCATTGTTGACTGGAGAGTGATTTCAATAGATTTATTTTTTCGACGCACTCTGTCTTCAGTTTTTCAATATGTGGGCGCCATGTTAGTTTTTCATCAAATGTCAGTCCGAGGTATTTATACTGGGTAACAACTTCCAGAGTCTTTCCGTACATTTTTAGATTTTTAGGCCGTGGTGAGTTGGTCTTTCTAGTGAATCGTATTACTTTTGTTTTTTCGGGAGAGAAGGAGAAACCAGCGACGTTTGCCCACTCTTGGAGATCGTCGATGACACTCTGCAGGACCGCGCAGATAGTTTTCTGATTTCTGCCGCGAGAGTAAACAACTACATCATCTGCATATAGGGTGCCGACGGCGGGAGTTGATAGTTTGGAGAATATATCATTTATTGCGACAATAAATAGTGTGCTGCTTAAGACAGACCCTTGAGGTACACCACTTTCTAGTGTGTGTGATGTAGATAGTGTTCCATTTGCTCTGACTTTGAAGGATCTTTTCGATAAAAAGTTCGATACGAAGGCCAGGAAATTGCCTTTCAAATTTAGCAGTTTTAATTTTTCTATAATTCCAGGTCTCCAGGCAGTATCAAAAGCGCTTTTTATATCCAGAAATATGGCAGTCAGTTCTTGTTTATTGGCTATTGCGTCTAGAACTTCGGTCTGGAGACAAACTAGGTTATCTGTTGTGTTGTGATTTGGTCTGAAGCCCATTTGATATTTGTTTAATAGGTTTTTGCTTTCAAGATGCCATAGTAATCTTTTGTTGATTATTTTCTCCAACAATTTGCAGAGTGTACATGTGAGCGAAATAGGTCTATATGATGATGGGTCGGTTTTTGGTTTGTTTGGTTTATGGATTGGTATAATAATTGCTTCCCTCCATATGTTTGGAAATGTATGTTTAGACCATATGTTATTATATAGTTCCAGGAGCTTTTGCAACGCATTTTCTGGTAGATTTTTTAAAAAAGCAGAAGGGATATCGTCAGGGCCGGCTGCTGAAAGTTTGCATGAAGAAATGGCGCAGAGAAGCTCTTGATTATCGATAGGTAGATTTATGGGGTCGTTGTTGTCGAAATGTTCAGGTGATGCTGGCTGTAGCTGTGAGTTGTTTTGGAGGGGGTTTTTTTGGTTGGATTTATTAGATATTGACGTTGCTATTATGTTTACTATTTCGTTATTTGATGTGATGGTTTCATTTTGTGAGTTTTAGAGCCGGTATGCACTGTCTGGATTTGTGCCCGTTCATAGCTTTAATTTTCTGCCATACTTGTGTCGTAGGAGTGTTTCTTGTAAGGGTTGATACGTAGGTTTTCCATGACTCTTTTTTGGCTTCTTTTAGAGTTCGTCTGGCGATTGCTTTCAGTTTCTTGAAGACGATCAGCTTGTCTACAGTCCTGTGTTTTCTATATCTGTTCAATGCTTTTTTGCATTCTTTGACTGCCTCTCCGCATTGCGGTGTCCACCATGGTGCACATTTCACTCTACCTCCAACAGTGGATTTTCCTATATATTCGTGGGCAGCATTGAGTATGATCTTGGTAAAACTGTCTAGGGTGGACTCTATATTATCGGGAATGATTTGCAGAGTTGTCATGTCTTCTTCAATTTTGTTTTTAAAGCCATCCCAATTGGCATGTTGTAGTTTCCATCTTTCTAGTTGATGCGGTAATTCTTCATTTTGGTTTCTCGTTTTCAGAGTATAGGGGAATAATTACTGTCGTATAGGCTATCTAGTACTTTCCAGTGCATTTCGAGTGATAGTTTCGGACTACAGAAACTAAGGTCTATACTGGAGATCTCTCCGGTAGCGAAACAGAAGTGAGTTCCTGCTCCAGTGTTGAGAAGAAATGTATCAGAAGACGAGAGGAAGTTTTCAACTATTTTGCCTTTGCCGAATGTCTTTGCAGAGCCCCAGGTCAGGTCAGGTCAGGTCAGGTCTCTTGATTCTCTTTATAACGATATCTCACTTTTTGGGTTTTACCTCATTATTACAAAGCAAATCGATAAAAAATGTCTACTTCATAATTGCTTCATTTTTTTGGAACTAAGCAAACCGAATTTTTTTATTACAACGTCGCAGTTCACTAGATAATATCCAGTAAAAGCGATATTTTATTAAAGATTATTCTCTCGCCACATTTCCGAAGAAAAAAAAGGAGGAATCATTGTTAAGAAACCCCGTTTTATCGATTCGCTCTGTAATATTTAAGCAAAACTAAAAAAGTGAGATGCCGTCGTAAAGAGAATTCAAGCAGTTTTCAAATTTTGTATAACACGATATTTGTTCCCTAGGATGATAAGCGAAGGGTACCCACCCCTGCCAAGGGGATGAATTTGGATGGTTAAATTTGTTACCCAAAAATGTCCCCCTCAATAACAAAATTGAGATCTTCAGTACATGTTCAGTTTTCAAGTTATTAGGACTGGTACGTTTTCGTTGGGCCATATAGGTTAGTATATCGTGGGCAGGTGAATTTTGGAAAACCACTTTTTCGTGATCTGGAGGTCAGAATCGGTGGACATTTGATGAATTTGGGTGATTTTCGGAAAGTAATATCGTCCTCGATAGTGTATTCTTTTAATTAAAAATACACTAACAGAAATTAAACTTTTGTCATCGATCTCATCAAAACTGCGACGTTTTAAAAGATTCTAGAAACGCGAAGGTTTCTGTTGCGATCGGTAACAAAAGTTTAGTTTGTGTTTTATTTTATGTTGTGTGCTTTTAACTTGCCAAAATTAAATTTATGTTTAAAAATATTTTTTAATTCTATTTAAAATTATTTAGCGAATAATGAAAATGCACGCCGCTGTTCCGCAAATATAAAATTAAGAAGTTTCTCAATAATAACTTAAGTTTAAATCTCTTCTATCTTCCATTTCGGCAGAGAATCACATTCCCGGTGCACTGCTGCGATCGAATAATTCATTATTCTTTCATGCTAGTGCAAATTATCCCAAGGACTGAACCAGGATTCGGGTCGGAATCGTCGCGAAGACGGTTAAAAATACCGAGAGTTACCCAACCGGAAACTTAATTATATTGGAGGATATTCGGACTCCGCTGGGGAGATTTACAATCGAATCTATCGGCATCTGATCGATGAGTATCACAGACGAGGGGCTCCGGGACCTGGGTAGGAGGCCCTGGAAAACGCACAGGCACAGCGTACGTCAGATCTATTCCGGAGAACTGCCGGTTACATTTATAACATCCGGACGGGATATTCCTCTGTTTAGGGATGCTTTCTGGATGGCATTTATGTATTTATGCTGGGATAATGGTTTGTTATATTTTATCGTATCTTTTATGCTGTTGTCATAATATTGCGAGGTTAATCAAATCAAAATAACCAAGTAGGTAAAGCTTCGAGAAGTTCTTTGAGTGACAAAATTCTCTTGTAAATTATTTAGGTGTATTTTGCATAACTAATTATTTTCTTTACATACAGTGTCTTTGGGTTAATAGCCCATTTTCGCAAAAATTATTACTTACTGCTTACAAACTGGAAAGTCATTTGGAGTATAGGTAAACGTTCATTATGTAAAATAGGTAAGTTATAACGATAATTTCATTGGGGTAATCTTATTTTCATTTTCAATTATGCGAAGCATGATAATTCTTGAAAAAAATTAATAACAACTAAAACAATAGGTATCTCTAGAATCGCTATAAATTAAACTATAGTTCAGTTCCGAATCGGAAGATACCTTATCAGTTTTTCCAGCTAGAGAGCTGAGAGGAATAAACGTAAGGGGAAAGCAGATGTCAGTGGCGCACGACTTACCAATTTTAAAGGGGCTCTTCTTCTGAACTTGATGTCGAAATGTCACTGTCACTATTACTGTCCATATCTTTGTTAATTTGAACTATAAGTGGTTGTACTAGGCATTCAACGCGGATGTCCAAATCCCACATTTTTATTTCTTTTTTTTCTACATGTCCTATACAACCACGCCATATGTCCGCGGTTATATGCCAAACCGCTTCTTCTAATAGCTTCTTCACATCGCACAGCTTAAAATTAGAACTTCTACGAGCCACTGAATCTTTAATTTGAGCCCAAACAAGTTCAATGGGGTTTAATTCGCAGTGATACGGCGGAATTCTCAACACTGTCACACCGTGCTTTCGTGCCATTTCGTCAACCACATACTCAATATACATGGGTCTGTGCTGACGCACTATTTCCAATAATTGTATTTTAAGCATATTTTCATCATGAGGCACTTTCTTTGAATTCAGCCACTCTATTATATTTGCTTTCCGCCACGGTGAAGTTGGTATTTTTTGCAATCGACGACTGTGATTGTCGAGGACAATCACAGAACCAGGCTCAACAAGCAACAATATGGCGGAAAACCATCGTTCAAAAACTTCTGCGTTCATGTCCTCATGATAGTCTCCCATCTTTTGCGATTCAAATACATTAAGGCCACCTTTTAATAAACCAGAATCACTCCCAATTTGGGTAATGATCAGTCTTCGGCCTTTGCCCGATGGAGATTTTAATCCCGGAGAAAATCCCTCAAAAAACGCTTGACGTGAACTTTCGATGTTAAAGTCTTGCCAGACTTTCGACACTGTGTGACTTTCATTCAACCACGTTTCGTTAGTGTAATATATTTTTCTTTGTGATCGTCGATGCTCTCGAATTTCATGCAAAATATTTTTACGCCACAAAACAATTTCATTTCTTTCAATTAAGATGCTCTTTCGGTTTCTTTTCTGGTAGCGGATGTTCGCGTAAAGTTCGAATTAGTACTCGACGAGATATCTTTGGCAGACTTTCTTCGTTGTGCAGCTCTGCTAGAATTCTACTTAAAGTAGGAATTTCATTTATAAAAAATGCTGCATGAAATTTTCGACGAATAGCATACTTCACGTCATCATCGAGTATGATTCTCTTCCGACCAGAATTTCCATCTTTATTTGGTTTCTCAATATTGGGATTCTCGATAACTCTGAAGACCGTACAAACAGAAACATTAGTTAAACTAGCACACAAAGTAACTCCTCTTTCACTAGCATATCCGGGTACCTATCCTTAAGACCCTTATACACATTATTCACCATTACACGCTCTTCTTGCGTTAGAACGTGGCGCTTTTTCGATTGTGGATATTTTACGGGATAAGCTACCGGGTGAATCTATTATCCTATAGGTATATCCAGCTATTTAGGTACTTATAATAATAATTATGTATAATTAGGTATTATATCATCGAGTCACTTAAAACTTGGATCATGAAAAGAAGCAAGTGAGGCAATTTACGTTTATAAATTTCCAAAGCAAAAGACTGTGCCCGCCTATGGCAGGTAAATCACACTTCACAATTTTTGCCTCGAATATTTAATAAAACAATAAATTTCGAGACAGAAATGCATAAAAAAAAGCGCGATCAGATAATAAGACGGATATGCTCCGGGTGATTCGTGTAAAAACTATAAAATTTAGTTTGTTCCGTACACTTTTAAATACGACTTCTTTGAATCACCTATATAAACATGAAATTTGATTGCAAATCTGATAAGGTATCTTCTAATTCGGAACCGAACTATAAATAATGCAATTTTGATACAATAACGCATGCAATTGTGAATATTTTCAAATTCAATCTTCTTATGTTTTTTATATTCAGAAAAAGAGAATCATTATAAAAAAAATACTAAATTAATTAGGAAAACTTGAGATCAACTTAAAAAATGCGACAAAATTAATAATACCAATATGTCAATAATATACAGGATGTCCCGTATCGTTATGTTCAAATTTTGTGAGCATATAGTAGGCTTATTTCTAAGCCTAAAAAACCTAAAAGTGGCAGTCTATCTGCATTCGTTACGAAGTTACAGGCCTAAGAAAATAATGTCTAGTAAATACCAGATTTAACTTTGAAAACCACATAAAACTTATTTTATTGACCAAATCTTTAGTTTATCATGTGTTAAAAATGCCCTATTCCTTACTGAATACAAGCTTGTGCTCGGAGACCTATTGCAAAAGTAACAGTTTTCTCGTCTTTTTTCGCGTACCTATCTCTTGACCAGCTTGCTGAATACGATCAAATAATGATTTCTCTCTGGTATTTAGTTACAAACATCAATTCCAAAATATGCTGGTGCCGCATCTATTTGAATCCTAATGCCATTTCGTATGAGCAGGGGAACCTCTACTAATGTTATGTTAATTTCGGTGACGTTTACTCATGTGTAGCAATTTGTGTGGCTTACAAAGTTGAATCTTGTTATTTACTAGTCATAATCTTCTTAGGCCTGTAACTTCGTAACGAATAAAGATAGACCTGTCACTTTTGGGTTTTTTGGGCTCAAAATTAAGCCTACTATATGCTCAAGAATTTTGAACATAACGATACGGGACACCCTGTATTGTCTGTCATTTTACCCTCCCACTGAACTAAAATTTTCTAATAAAAAACGTTAGAAATTATACGGTGTTTTAAATAATTGTTGAATTCGTAATCGGATATTCTATCTAATAATACAGGTGTACTTTTTTTACGGGCCATATAAAAAAATAAAATTGATAGTGATTTCATCGAAACTAAAAGTTGAACTGAAACTTGATAATCGGATTTTTCGAATATATCCGGTAGTAAGCGAAATTTTATGGTTTTCTTAACGGAATATCATTGACTACGAAATTTACCAACTTTTTGCTGATTTAACTCCCCGCCCCCTGTATCTCTCACGGTTTGCGAGATGCCCATGGCTGTTTGTTCTTATTCCGGGCACACGGTTTTATGCAGTGTATGTTTTCTAAAAACAAAATGCTCTTATGTTATTTCCTTTTTACATTGGTCTGGGGGAAAAATAAGAATGAATTTTACAGTTGGATCCTAAAATTACTCCTCAGATCCTACTTTAGAATCTTAGAAGTAATGAACTCACTTTAGGAGTAACAAACCAATGAAAATGCCCTTTTTCAAATTTCAAAGCAATTTACAGCGGAAACCGGTTTACATGTTCCTATGTTAACAAAATGTTAATAGACTTAATTAACGTTCAGTGTGAGAATTGTAATTACTGTGTTCCAAATTTCAACAATACGTCCCATTTTAAGCCTAGGTGGCGCATTGTCAGATACTATTGCATACACTGTGGTATTATAAAGTTTCTTTGAAAAAAATATTTTTCAGGAGGATGAGCTCTTCAAGCAAGTTCGCCTTTTTAACAATTTTTAAATTTTTTTAATTATTATACAGGGTGGGGCGCGTTGAACGCCTCGGTCTGTGTAGCCTAAATCATGCACGATTTTTTTTTTTTTAATTGGGTCTTATACAGGGTCGTAGTGCCTACAACTTAAAATTATTTTGGACAATACAGCTTGTCTCATATGAGATTGACATATCAAAGTTATATGTTTTTTTTTTAATGAAATGCGCCTATGTTATTGCATTTTAAGATTATCTGAGAAGAAACAATAAGATTCGCTTTTACAGTTGTTGGTGTTTAAATTCAGAAGTTTGTGAGTTATACTTATAAACAAGTGAAAATCGTCTTTTTTGAAGTTCAAGGCCCTGTTCAAGGGACATGTAAGCCGTTTTTCTCTATCTTGACCCGTTTTCGTGTTACAGGGCGTTTTCTTCACTTTCAGGGCAAGGAGTATCTTTGAGATTAACAGTAGCACGATTATTATTTTAAATTTAGCATTTATTTTGCATTTATATTAAAAAAATCATAGCATCAATCCCTGTGGTCTGGACACGATATGAGAAAGCGTAGGTGTATAGTGCCAGTCCGTCTCTGTACGCTTCGAAGCGCTTGACATTGTCGTCAAGTGGTTACTTCCGATATTCGAGGTATTTAATCGGCGCTTATTGCCAGGACCGCACTCTCACTGTACCTACTCTGAAAATATGTATATTTTTATTGCCGTTTTTTTTTCTAAGCATGTATTTGCAAAGCAAAGGAATACCGTCGTGGTGTTACTATAGGTATGTTCTCCATCCCTATATAGGTGTCATAGTTAAACTGTAGGAAACGCGGATGTACATTAGACCAGAATGTTATTTCGAAAATAAAATGGCAATCAAAATAAGAACTTAAAGGCGCGTATTCATCTGAACATGAACGGGACGAACGGGAGGCAAGGTGAGGCCGAATGAATGCCTCGTTTGTATGTTTTTTAATTGCGAACGATGTGTGCCACAGAGCACCGATCCATCTGTGCGGATAATACTAATTAGAGAATAAAGAAAACAAAGAATAAAATAGAGAAAAAATAAAGTCTGTCAAGGTGGTGAACATGAACATCGATACGATAGTACCCAAGCTTAAAGTTTTTTTGTTGTTCAAATTATTCTTTGAAGTACCGACCTCCATCGGATGATATTCGAACTGCCTCGGGTCGTGCGTCGCACAGCCACACGCATTTTGTCGCACCTTGGTAGCACGTCTACATATCTACGCTCGTTCGGCTTCGCCTTGCCTCGTTCCCGTTCGTGCTCTGATGAGTACGCGCCTTTGTGATGTGATTTAACAAAAATGACTTGTTTCTGTTAGGCAGGAACTTTTTCTCTTTCTCACTCTCAATCCTTCTTATTTTCACTCTCTTTCTTGCTCAATAAGTAACACATGAAATGCCCTGCATACTATATGCCCTATTCCCTATCTTAGTCATCATCGGTTGAAAACGTGTTACTACTATACGTTATCAAACGAATCTGTTACAATGTTACATGTTATATTACAAAGTCAAACCTTTAACACAATATTTCTATTTACATTTCGCTTTGTAGGTACGTATATACGTATGTAGTTACTTCTAAAAAAACACTCTATAGACAAAGGGATTTACACTTAATGAATACAACTATTTGTAGTGGAACACCCCATTCTTTCGCTCTCGACTATAAGGGCTTGCAGCCCTTCCACGAGAGGGTAGTTGGCGTTTCGTCATCCCCCGTCAGAAGCGGCACTCTAGTTGAGCGCAAGGAACACTCTAGACCGTAATATTGTTACTTAACTAATCAGTGGGAACTAGTATTACGACGAAATCTTTTGACCAACAAATGAGATTAGCTTGCATTGCAAATAGGAAAAGTGTTTCGCGTGTCGCGTAGCCTTGCAACAATGAAGTCACCCAGTAAAGTACTTTACTTACTTATTATTATATTATTACTTATCGTCGCCTTAATCAGAAAAACCCGTAAGTCCACATTTTATCAAAATCGACCTTTTTACGCCATCTATGAAATAATAAATAAACCTACAGTTGAAGAAAATATCATATCTCCAAGATGTTTCTGTAATTTATTATTCCTAGAAAAGAATTTCCCATAAGTACTCACCGGTGTCAAATATAAACGTAAAGTCCGTATGTCCACAATAAAACCGCCATTTGAATGTAAACAATAGACGTGTGGTGACTTGCTCTGTGTTTACCTCCCGATACTGTGCGATTTTGCGAGTTAGATTTGATGAAAGTGTATAAATATGGACCAAGTACATGTAAACATGTTTAACACAATTATTTACTAGAAATTAATGGTTTTACACCCTCAATTTACATTTTGCATTTTGTCTTGGACTTACGGGTTTTTCTAAAATACTAAATTTGCTCAGACATCATGATGCTAAGGAGATACGGGAATTTCTCGTTTTATTTTATAAACTCTTTTTTGTGCCTCTTGAATAATTTTCATTTTGTGACTTACGGGTTTTTCTGATTAAGGCGACGTTATGTTATATTACTTATTATTATTATTTAAATTCACCGCATAAAAATCCCTTTTTTTTAATAATTATTTATTCACCTTTCTTGATTTCTATAATATAATTATTTAATTTTATAAATACTGTTTATAGTACTTATGTACTTATATTTTTACAATTTAATAATACGAAAATGGTCCAAAGCTATACTAGGAAATACTGGAGATTGGACCATACACTATTTTTTGAGGCATCGATTAAAATGGTGTTTCAGAGGTTGTACCCTTTCTTAGAGTCTACTATGGTTATCTTGTAAATGCTAAGAGATACAGGATCGGTTAAATTAGAGAAAATATGCTCTATTTTGTGTCCATCTCTAATCCGTCAAGACATACAAGATATTCTCCCGCGAGTAATTTTTATAAAAAGCAACCACAAACTGTTATTACACTCAAAACTACCTGCTTTCATACTGATACATTTTCGCGTTAGGTTCATGCATTTTGTAAAATGCATCTCTATGTAGACCAAGCAACAGAGCTCAAAAATCACCAAATTCTGACAACAATAGTAACGGAATACCGCCGGTGCCATCACACGCGAAATAGCCCTCAGATCCTAACTGAACAGTCTTCTACTCGAGTTTTTCTTATTTTTTCTTATTTTCTTATTTTTTTTACTAAAACTAGTGCAAAAAAAAATTTGCTTATAAAAGAAAAACTGATGAAGCAATGTAAATGGTCCCAATTGACGAATAGTAGAGAATTAAAACACGAAAAAAATGGGAGTTGAAACAACCTGATCGGTTATATTTAAGAGAGAAAACCAATTTTTGAGGTGTAGTGGAAGCTCCTCCGAGATAGGCGATATTGATAAGTACTTTCTATGTGCAAAACCCAGACGCTGTAGAATAATTAATTTTAGCGTAATTGCAATCAGAAATTCTTCATACAATATTTTTAGCGATGCTGGATGATCTGGAGGTTATCCAATTCGAATTTATCAAACGGATTGGGAAAGTGGAAGTATTCAGCTATAAAACGTCAATCTTAAATGCTGTAAAATAGATAAAAATTACGCGCAAACATGAGCGAAAAAGGCCAAGTGCGCTAGAGTGTGAGTAGAACAGCGATTGAGGCAAAAGCATAATGCAAGCGCGGTTGAACCCCTCATCGGCTGTTCTACACCGCCACTCTCACGCGCTCAGACGTTTTCGCTAATATTTGCGTTCAATTTTTCAACATTTAAATGACAAACGAAGCTTCTGATTGAAATTAAGCAAAAACTAATTTATCCAACAGCATCTGGGTTTTGCACATTGGAAGTACCTATCAATTTCGATGATCCCTCAAAAAAAAATACATCACAAAAATTACAACGTTAAAAAATTTTGAAAATCGAAATTTTTTTCGTTTTTTTTTTTTTTTTCTCTTTTACCAGTAACCCATCGGGTTGTTTCAGCTGTCATTTTCTTCGTATTTTAATTCTCTATAACTCGTCCATTGGGACGGAGAGACGGATACATTATATTGCTCCGTCAGTTTTTCATTAACAAAAAAATGCGATTTTTGGCACCAAATGGGTCAATAAAAAAAAAGAAAATGGCAAACTCGAGTAAAAAGTGAAAAAGTGTGCAGCTGAGATTTGGGGGCTATTTCGCGTGTGATGCCACCGGCGGTATTCCGTTACTATTTTTGTCAATAAAAAACCTCTAATTGCTTGGTCTAATGACTCTGTAGGTAGGTACCTACTTTTATGGAACATGACGGATCGAATTTTGCGTTCCCCGGGTAGTCTACTGTATATTGTCGAACGTACCCTGATGCTGCACGCTTAATATTTAGGGTAAACATAAAAAGTAAGCTATCGTTGTAAGTAGAATTCAAGTAGCTTTCAAATAATGATATATCATTCAATATCTGTTCCCTATGATAATAAGCGAAAGGGTAGTTACCCTTGCCAAGTGGATGAACTTGAGTAGTTAAATTTGCCACTTAAATATGCCCCTCGCGATAACAAAATTTACCTGTTTCGGCGTTTTTCGTTTACATCTTCAGTTTCCAAGTTATTAAGGCTAGCTTCGTTTTCATTAGGCCACCCTGCATTTAATCGAAATCCAAAAAGTGAGATATCGTTGTGAAGAGAATTTCAAATAATGTATCACTCGATAGTCGATATTTGGTTCCCTTATGATGATAAGCGAAGGGTAAGCTACTTCTTGCAAAGGGGTGAACTTAAATAGTGAAATTTGCCACCTAAATATGTCCTCCTCGATAACAAGAGATAAATAACATCATTAAAAAAAAAAAACAATTTACGTTTAATAAAGTAATTGACTGTTAATTTTTACAGATTTATATTGTTATGGATACAATTTGGTTTCTCCATGGCAGTCTTTGTGACAAATGGAAATTCTTTGATTTATGAAGTAAACATAAAAGTAAATGTAAAAGATTAAAGTTGGCCTATGATTTTCAAATTTGATATACTGACTAAATGTTGATTCTGTACAACTTTTTTAAATCACATTTTGTCGTATTTGCCACATAAAAGGCACTTTACTCCACAGAAAAACCGTTTTTTTTTTTAATATTTCCAAGACATTATGCTTGATTTTTCAAATCTAAAATTTTGTTAGAAATTATTCTTTAATCAAGCAGGGCTGATCCCCAAAAAATTAAAATTAAAATCGAAAATTTTTTGTCTTTTATAAGAGTCGTTTCACCTATCCGGGGGCACATGGTAACTCTTCGGGCACCATGTTCATATTGTTGTAAAACTGCTCCGATTGCCACATCTGAAGCATCCGTCGTTAAGTTTAATGGTAAATCAATACAAGGATATACAAGAAACGTTGCATTGGCCAAGTCCGTCAGGTCAGGTCTTTTCTTTGCACCTTTTAGATATTCATGCAGTACGGCTTGAGAATTGGCAGCATCTTTGAGGTACTTTCTAACAAATTTACCATGCCAAGAAAGATACGTAATTCGTGAACACTATTAAAAAGTGGGTCGCACTCTTGGATCGCTTTAACCATATCAGATAACGGTTTTCAGCCAGAAGCTTAGATATGATATATCCCTACTCTTCAACTTCAGACACTGATTTCGAAATATTTATGCGGAGGTCACAGCTGTTGAGTCTATCAAAAACTTTCAATAAATGAGCTCTGTGTTCTGATAAAGAATTAAATGCAATTAGAATGTCGTCCATGTATGGAAATGTAAAATCCAGCCCGTGGAAAACTTTATTTATAAACATTTGAAAGGTTGCAGGAGCATTCTTTAATCAGAAACTCATAACATAAATTCATATACTTAGACCAAAAGGGGTTACAATAGCCGTTTTCTTTTTGTCCTCTTCTGGTATGGGAATTTGAAAATAAAGCATTGAACATTTATATTATCTTCGAGAATATTGTTTTACTTTTTAGGATGTGATGAAAATTTTATATTCTTGGAATCGGATATCGATCTGGTATTGTTAAATGGTTTAGACGCTTATAATCTCCACAGAGAAGGGATGAGCCATCTTTCTTGCTAACAATGTGCAATGGACTAGCCCATGCAGATTTTGACGGTCGAATTATTTCAGCATCCAACATAAAATTAAATTCTTCCTTTGCTATTTTTCAAACGAGCAGGATCGAGCAGAAAATTGTCTAGACCTACAAAATACTGGACCTCCTATGCAACTATTTTCCATCGATGCAGTAGCAGAGCTGGCCGCAAGCTTTACTACTGATTGAAGTTTTTTTTTCTTTATTGTTTGACTGATTTTGCCAAGAACAAGGTTGTTTGCATTCAGCTTCATAAAAATTTCTTCCATATTTATAATGAAAAAAAAAACTTTTCCATCAGGATTGAATTTTCGTCTTGATCTGCTACGATTTCTATTAGATTGTCTGTACCCTAACTGTAAGTACCCTGGCTTGCTGCTGAGTTCTTGGACATTTTTAGTGATTTTGTGTCACTAGATACAATATAATATCTATTGATAGAATAAACTAACGTCATATTGCGGACTTGACGCTTTAAGAGTTCGCAGACCAACGCGAGACTGCATCGGGAACGAAGCGCTCCGAAGACGGGACGTAATTGTTCTAAATTCTGTTTACTTACGTAAAATTTAGGGACGCTGTGCAATGCCATAGTTCATATAAGCTCTAGAAAATAACACTATTCATCTCAGGATAAGTAATTTATCTATTTGTTTAAGTCAACATTATAATACTGACTTCCAGAAGGCTTTTGATCAAATGGATCACTTCGTTCTCTTGAAAAAGCTTTATTTGTTTGGTTTTACCCAGCCCATGATAGACTTGCTTAAATCTTACCTCTTTGACAGAAAGCAATACGTCACCTACAATAACTTCATTTCAGAATCTTTTACACCCACCTCAGGAGTGCCACAGGGCTCTAACTTGGGCCCGCTATTATTCTTACTTTTCATCAATGACATCACCAACGTCATATCATGTAATAACTTGCTTTACGCTGATGACTTGAAACTATTCGTAAATGTTAGGTCCATCTCTGACTGTTCTCTTTTGCAGAATAATGTTGACCGTGTAATGGAGTGGTGTGAACTGAACAGGCTCTCCCTGAATACCTCCAAGTGCAGTGTTATTACCTACTCTCGTAGAAGATCTACCGAGTATTTTGGTTACACCATCGGTGATATACAGCTGGCGAGAGTGGATTCTATCAGGGACCTGGGTGTTCTTTTCGATTGCAGCTTTAACTTTGCCACTCACATCTCTGATATTGTTAGCCGCGCCCTTAAAACATTCGGCTTCATTTATAGGAACTGTAAAGAGTTCACAAATGTTGGTGCATTGTTAACGCTCTTTTACACTCTGGTTAGATCTAGACTTGAGTATGCGTGTCTTATCTGGTTTCCTGTTCCCCAAGCCCATATTCATGCCCTGGAAAATGTTCAGCGAAAATTTCTGAAGTTCTTATTCTTCCGAGTTGAAGGTGTCTATCCCCAACGAGGATTTGAACACACTCTCCTTCTCAATAGGTTTGGAGTTTTATCGCTGGGAATGAGGCGTATAATTGTTGTAACTCGTTTCCTTTTTAAACTGGTAAATGGTGGAATAGACTGCGAGTTTTTGCTTGGTAAATTGCCGTTCTTGGTTCCCCGTTTAAATTCACGTTACTCAATAACTTTTTACACTCCCTCTGGAAAAAGTGGTGCTCTGACTAGGTCGCCACTCTACCTGATGTGTGCTTATTTTAATAGTATTAGTGATTGTTGCGACTTGAACCATGACAGTTTCAGCATTATGCGTCGCCTTGTTATTGAGAGATGGTCTGGTAGTTGTCGGTATTAGCGACTTTCTATCTGTAAATTAATTGGTAGCATAATACTATTCTTGATTGTTAATATAATTATTTACTTAGTTATTAGTTGATTATTATTGATTATTAGATTATCTTGTTATTAATTAATGGTATTAATTTTGCTATGTTTTTTATTTCATAGCTTTTCATAGTTTTTAGTTATAATCTGTTGTTAATTTTGTAATTCTGTATGAAGAATGGGTTTGTTTTCTTCTTTTTTCTTTTTGTCAAATGTATTTTATATTTTGTTTCCTGTAATTGGGCTCTTTGTCTGTTGGAAACAATAAATTATTATTATTATTATTATTATTATAATAGGGTGTTACCAAATACGCTAAAATAATAATACCGGACACTCCTATACCTATAGCATTGCAACAGGTTGCGTCCATTTTAGCAGCGCCGCCAAGCATGAACTGGGGACACTAAAAATTAAATTTGGTGAAACATAGCGGGAGTTTAAATATCAACGCTGAATAGAAAAGCTCTTAAAATTAATTAGACGGAATAGACGGAGGAAATTGGGACGAAGAATTATAATACAACAATAAACAACACAGTTTTCAATATTTTTATTATATTAACAATAATTAAATACTATTACACACAATATTATTAATATCTTTAGGTAGGTATATTTCAAAAAGATCGAATCGCTATATACCTAAGTGTGAGCCTTTTATTTGCCGCAATTCCAATAATGTGCTTCCTTGCAGTTTTAAAGGTCTATTATTTGCTGGATTAACGAAATTTTCCTCTTTGAAATGATCAGTACAAAATAATATGGTGAGAAATCGGCTTCGACACTCCACACTTTTTCAAAATTTCGTCACTCATCGATATTATTATAACCTATTGCTTGTTCCTATTTCCATCAGCATAGTTATAAAATATTAATAAGTTTATTTACGCGTCTTCTAAAGTTAACTTTATACATAATTCTTTATTCCTGCTTGGAACACCGTGGAAAGATCTGGACATGCTTAACAATCCATAGTCGGAGCAACCGCACACAGCACACAGCACATATTTTCCAGACATAATACCTATGTTCACTTTAATACAGCGGTACATTATAAATGCCTATTTAACTGGTACCCAACAAAATTATCCGCTGATATAATGCTTTGAGAGTAACTTTAAATTGAAATTATGCTTGGAACTAAAACGTTCAATTACTAATGACAAATTATTAATAATTATGATTGACTGCAGCTGTCAAAAACCGTGAAAAGTTACCTAACTTTGAATTTAAAAACAGCTTTAGTGTCCCCAGTTCCTGCAAGAGGGCGCTGTAAAAATGGACGGAGGTTTTGAGAGGAAGTGTCCGGTATTAATATTTTAAGGTATTTGGTGTTACTTAATGATAGGCCGTAATGTCAAGGGCGCGTTCCTGAACCAAATTCAAGTAGAAAAGTTCATATATACATGTGTCCTGAAGTGTCTGGTTTTCAAGATACAGGGTGTCATAGTTAAAAAAAAAAAATTAGTTTTTTATTAATATCTACCTAAATGATCCTTTTTCCCATTTTGTTGAAATCTAGCAGGGTTATTTATGTTATTAAGACGCTAAGTTGACATTAACTAAAAGATAATTATAAGTTCCAGTGGCGTCTCGGGGGGTAGTCCACGAATAATATTGATAAAAAATGTACGCTACTGAGTTTTTTTTTTAATTTTAATTTTTTTCAGATCAAGCACCAAAATCAAGATCAAAAATTGTTAATAATTATTCTTATTTGGAGATGACACAAATGCATTTACTTTATGGTTTTGCCAATGGTAATTCGGCGCAGACCCGGCAACTCTATCAAGAAAGGTAGGTATCCTGATCGTGTCCTTCCAGATAGAGAAATATTCATAAACATTAATCGTCGTCTGACTGAATCTGGCAGTTTTAAACGTAATACCTCCGAGGGAAGACCTCGTACAATTCGAACTCCAGCAGTTGAGGAGGCTGTCCTACATGCGGTCGAAGAGAATCCTGCAACTAGTACCCCAAAAATAGGTAGGGAATTAAATATTTGCTATAAAATGGTATGGGAAATTTTAAGAGATTCTCTGTTGTATCCCTATCACGTACAAAGAGTTCAAGCACTTCTGCCAAGAGATTTTGAACCGCGTGCGCAATTTTGTAGATGGTATCATCAAAGACTGCAGAAAATCCTCACTTTGATTCCATCATTATGTTTACGGACGAAGCTCATTTTCCCAGAAATGCATGCAATAATTAATTTTCATAATAATCATACCTGGTCCCAAGAAAATCCTCATGAGAGACATATTTTCAGGAGCAATATTCTGTCAATGTTTGGATCGGTATAATAGATTACTATTTGTGTGTGTGTGTGAAAGGTTGGGTTGGCCTCGAACATTGTTCATTAGCCACAGAACATTCCCAGAACGTTTCATCAGATGGGATAGGAGGCTAATTCATGGAAAAAGAAGTTTTAAGTGTAATAAGATAACTATTTGATTGAACCATTTTTCTTACCACGATGCCTTAACGGACAATCTTACAGTGATTTTCTACAAAATGATTTGCCGCTGCTTCTTGAAGACTTTCCCTTATATTTACGTCAACAACATCGATTCATGTATGATGGTGCTCCTGCCCACTTTAGCATATTGTCTCGTGAGTATTTGAATGGAGCTTACCAAAATCGTTGGATAGGTCGTGAAGGATCACAATTCTGGCCACCAAAATCGCCAAAAAATTTGTATTTTTAGGTGCTTGATATGAAAAAAAATTTAAAAAAACTCAGTAGCGTACATTTTTTATCAATATTATTCGTGAGACTACCCCCCGATACGCCACTGGAACTTATAATTGTCTTTTAGTTAGTGTAAACTTAGCGTCTTATTAGAATGAATAACCCTGATAGATTTCAACAAAATGGGCAACAAAAGATATTAATAGAAAACATTTTTTTTTTACTTTGACACCCTGTATCTTGAAGACCAGACACTTCAGGACACGTGTATATATGAACTTTCCTACTTGAATTTGGTTCAGGAATATGAAGGACCACAATTCTGGCCACCAAGATCGCCTGACTTAAACAGTTTAAAAAGTTTTTTTCACTTGTTTAAAACTCATAAATCGCTCAATCTCAATTCCAATGGTAAAAACCACCTGTATTCGATTTCCTCAGACATTCAAAAAATATAATAATTTACAAGGTGTAACCGTTGAAATAACGAAGGAGGTGTCAACTTCCAGTATTTCCGGAAGTGCGGCCATCTTGAAAATGTTTTCATTGAATTTCTCGTGGTGTGGATTTTTTTATTTTGAGACTCTATGCCCATTAGTTTTTGAGATATGGACGGTGGCCGACCATAGCGGAACACTCCGTATACATCACGAGGCCCAGTCCACATTCCTGATGGTATAATTTCACAGAACAAATAAAAAAATAATGTTTTGTTTACGTTCCTGGTGAGAAAAATGTCACAGTTTCTTATTAGCAGGTTGCTACCTTATACTATTGCTAAGGACGGTCAGAAGATATTTAGGACTGCAAGGATCTTCGAAACAAAACGACAACGCGATCCTCTCTTGCAATGATACAAAAATGTTTGCACGAGCGCACAAAGCAATTTAAACTTCCAAATTATTTTCAATTCTCATAAAGGTACCTAAAGGTATGTGTATAAATATGGTGTTATTAAACGACACGTTGGAGGTGTTCGTATTTTAAAAGTAAGTAAGTAGATATTTGTTTATTCCAGTAAGGAATTCCTCGGGAAGCCAAGAGAAATGAGGAAGTATATTGTTACGGGTCTCACAATAAATAAATCACCACCAAAAAGTCTTACAAATTACTTTATTGTTTAACACCACAAGTACTTATAACCTCTAATAATTATTCTAAATAATCAAACACACTAAACACAGCTGTTCTCTTTATAATTCGCTATACTGTCACTACTGGCTCCCTTACTTCACACTTCACTTCATTACTGCTCTGTTCAGCTTCCACTAGTTACTGCTCTGCTCTCTGTCTTCACTTCACTCAATGTCCAAACTAAACTAAAACACGCAGCCGCGCGGTGGTCCTTTTATAGTCCCCCGACGCAACAGTAGGTACGTTCTACTCCGTTCTAGCAGGTACATTCTCGAACGTCGCACCGGCGCACCAGCCGTCGATTCATGGATTCTGGAAATGTCAGATTGTTCGGCGATCCCACTCCAGAAATCCATAGAACTAACGTCTGTCTGTCGATGTGTCACATGACATGTGACTGGAACTGTCGCGAACATGTCATTGACTATCTCAGTATAAAAAAAGAGAATGTAAACAAACAAGCAGATTGTGGACTAGAATGTTAAAGGTTGAAGAAGCAATTACTAGAATTTTTCCAGAGCGGTGTTCGTTATACTGCCCCCTTTCTATTTTCGAGCGTCCCGCTCGAACGGACTTATTCGCTGTCTCCACAGTAGGGTGCCAGACGATTCAGGTGGACTACCTTCATCTTGCACTTGGGGGCTCCGCTCCGCTGTATCCTATACACCACGTCGTTTATCCTTTTAATAATTGTGTAAGGCCCTTCCCAGGATGGCATAAACTTAGGCGACAAACCCTTCTTCCTAGTTGGATTATAAAACCACACTTTGTCTCCTTCTGTGAAGCCGCCGGAGTTTGCCTTCAAGTCGTACCTCGCCTTCATTCGGTCGCTGGCCAACTTGATCTTCCTCCTGACTAGGGAATGCACTTCTGCCATGGAGTTTCTTAATTCGTCGACATAATTTCTGATCTCCGATGGTGGACTGCTTGGTGAACCGTACACCAAATCACAGGGTAGCCGAATCTCCTTACCGAATACAACCTTGGCTGGTGTCTGCCCTGTAGTCTCATGGATGGCTGCCCTGTACGACATCAGCAACAAAGGCAGGTACTGGTCCCAATCTCGCTGATTGTTGCTCACCACCTTCGACAGATGTTCCTCCATTGTTCGATTAAACCGTTCTACCATACCGTCAGATTGTGGATGGAGAGGTGTAGTCCTTGTCTTGTTTACCCCGAGCAGTTTACACATTTCTGCGAAAACTTGGGATTCAAAGTTTCGTCCTTGATCGGAATGCAACTCTAAAGGTACGCCAAATCTGCTAATTAAATTATCCACCAAGACTCTCGCAACTGTAGCAGCTTCTTGGTTCGGTATGGCGTATGCTTCAGGCCACTTGCTGAAATAATCCATGGCAACCAGGATAAAGCGATTGCCGCTGTCGCTGATTGGAAAAGGACCTGCTACGTCTATGGCTATCCTCTCGAATGGGGCTCCGACGTTGTACTGCTTCATAGCACCTGTCAGTCTTCTGTCCCTTGCTTGCAGCACATTTCTCGCACTTACGGCACCAGGCTTCGACATCGTCCTTGCAGTTCACCCAGTAGAACCTCTCTCGAACTTTCGCTAGTGTTTTGTTCACTCCGAAGTGAGCTCCTGATGTACCTCCATGGATCACTTCGAGAATCTTCGGAACTTTACTCCTTGGAACCACCAACTGCATGACGATCTTCTTTCCGTCGGCACTCTCCCAGGCTCTCTTCAGCAGACCATTTTCGATTTGCAGCGACTCCCATTGTGACCATAGAGCTTTATATTCTGGGCTACGTGGAGAAACCTCTGCCCACGTTGGTCTCTTCTTTACGTTTTAAAATGTCTCCGATGTCTTCGTCTCTTTCTTGCTCTTTCCTGCATGCTTCTATCGTCCATCCTGTATCTGCATTGATCACGATCCTTCGAACGCACTCTTCCTTCTGGCTATCCTCAATCCGCTCACAATGTGAGCATTTCACGCATGGCCTCCTTGATAGTGCATCAGCGTTCTGGTGTAATCTGCCTGCACGATGTTTTATTTTGAAGTTGAACTGCTGTAGTCGTTCTATCCACCTAGCAGTCTGACCCTCTACGTTCTTCATCTTCATCAGCCAGGTGAGCGCGCCGTGATCTGTTCTGATCAGGAATTCCTTCCCATGCAGATAATTTTTAAAATGCTCCACCGATTTGATGATCGCCAGTAATTCTTTCCTGGTGGTACAGTAGTTCCTCTCAGGCTTTGTCAAGGTCTTGCTGTAGTACTCGATGACTCGCTCTTCTCCCTCTTGGACTTGCGATAAAACAGCACCTATCCCGATATTACTTGCGTCAGTATCAAGTACGTACTTTCCTTCTCTTTGAGGATATGACAGGATCGGACTAGAAATCAAAGCCTTTTTCAGTCTTCGGAAAGCGTCTTCACACTTGGCATCCCAGATGAAAGGCGTCTTCAATTCGGTGAGCTTATGGAGCGGAGCTGCTACATCTGCAAATTTCTTGACAAATCTTCGGTAGTATGTACAAAGACCCAGGAAACTTCGGACTTCGTGTCTGTCCTTAGGAGTCGGCCAATCACGAATCGATGCTACTTTGCTGTCGCTGGTCTGGATTCCTTCAGAAGTTACGGTATGTCCCAAAAACTCAACCTTCTTCTTAAATAGCGAACATTTTTCTGGATTCAGCTTCAGGTTGGCAGTTCTGAATCGATCGAAAATTTCCTGAAGGTTGTCGATGTGATTTTGGAAAGTGGAACCCATAACCATGACATCGTCCAGGTATACTAGGCATGTTTTCCAGGTCAGCCCTCGGAGTACCATCTCCATCAGTCTTTCAAAGGTGGCTGGCGCGTTGCAGAGACCAAATGGCATAACCTTAAAATTGTACAGACCCGTGCCAGTAGAAAACGCAGTTTTCTCTTTGTCATTTGAATGCATGCCAACCTGCCAGTAACCGCTCTTCAGGTCCAAGGTTGAGAACCAGGTTGAGCCAGACAAGGTACATAAAATGTCGTCGATTCTTGGTAGCGGGTAGCTGTCCTTCTTCGTAACATCGTTCAACTTCCTATAGTCGACGCAAAACCTTGTTGTTCCATCCTTCTTGGTTACTAACACGACTGGCGATGACCACGGGCTGTTGGATTCCTCAATAACTCCGTCTTTCAGCATCTGGTCCAGCATGGTTGATACCTCTTCTTGTTTCGCAATCGGCAGTCTTCTTGGGGCTTGTCTTATTGGTTGGGTGTCGCCTGTATTTATTCGGTGTTGCACAATGTCCGTTCTGCCTAACTTCATGTTCCCTGTTGCGAAAACGTCTTGGTTCCTCTTCAAAAATTCTTTCGCCAACTTTGTCTCATCTTTTGACAGTTCTTCGAAGTCAACTTCCGGCAGGACAATCTTCATCTTCCTTGTATCTGCCTTCTCCTTGCCCTCCATCTTCTCGCAACAGCTGATCTTCTTGACTGCTACGCAAATTCCAAGTACGTCACCTTCCTTGATCCTAGCGCTGCCAGAAAACACATTTGCAACACGTACAGGAATCTCTCGGCTAGTGTTGACTAACGTCTTGGCTATTATCAGGTTCTTATTACTGTCTGGGGATGGCTCGACTAACCCAACGCAGCTTCCAAGATCTGCTTCCAGTCTGGCCGGGACTATCTGCTCGCTGAACCCTCGGATGGTGGTCGTTGAACTCGCAATCAGTCTCGTCATTACCTTCTGTGATTTTCTAGAGCTCAGTACCAAATCTTCTTCACCCAATCTCAGGATACCTTGTTTCGGATCAATTCGCAGTCCATGCTGTTGAATGATGTCTAGTCCCAGAATAAACTCGTCTTCAATCTCGGCTACCACAACCGTATGACGCAGTTCCAGGGCTCCAAGCTGGATTCGGCCATCTACTTCGCCGATGATATCTGCGATTTCACCTGTCGCTGTCTTCAACTGGACCCACCTTGATGGATGACGAATTACAGCAGGACTGACCATGTCCTTCCTTACCAATGAGATCGATGATCCGGTGTCGAGTACCATGGCAACAGATTTCCCATTTATCTGCCCTTCAACGGCTAGGCTGTCTACGTGGCGTTGGAGTGTTCGGATGGAAACGATCTTGGGGGCCTTGTTGTTGTCAGCCAGCATTCGCCCCTTCACACTGGCTGAAGTTAGTTTTCCTGCCGCCGACGAGGAGCTTCCCGTTCTCGAGAGACACTTCTATCTCTGCTTCCGCTCCTGTCCCTGCCTGGTCTTCGTTCCAGGGATCCACCACGTCTCGGAGTCTCGGTAACTTTACAGTCACGAATAAAATGTGAACTGGATCCGCAACGGTAGCACTGTTTCCTGTTTTCGTCCCTCCTCGGAGTCCAACCTCTTTTCCCATTATTAAACTGCTCAGAGAGCTTATCCACCATCATTTTACTCAGCCTTTCCAATATGGTAGTCACGTCCTCTTCTTTTTCTTCATTGATTGTCACTGCTCGTACCTTGGAGAAGTTCCTACCATTGGACGCTTTGATTGCTGCGTCTATCTCAAGCGCTCTAACTAACGCTTCGCTGGACTTTGTCAAATGTGACATGCGCAGGATCTTCTGTATTTCAGTGTCTCGTATCCCGTTGACAAAAGTTTGCGAGGCTAGTTGTTCCTTGAAATTTTGCGGCGAGTCTGGGTAGGCTTGATGGACAATCCTGTTGACATCAGCTTCGAACTCCTGTAGCGACTCGTTCGGCTTCTGCACTCTGCTCATTAACTGATTTTGGAACACCTGCTCCATATGGCGACTGCCGAACCGAAGTTCTAATGCTGCACTCAATTGGTTGTAATTCGAGTGCAGTTCTACCGGCAGTGTTTGCAGCATGTCCACAGCTTGCCCTCGAAGAGCAAGAACCAGTGCCGTTGCCTTCTCTGCGTCGTTCCACCCGTTGGCCATGCATGCAGCCTGAAACTGCATCTTGTACGCAGTCCAGGGAGTTGTTCCGTCGTATGCTGGTGGTTTCACTTTCGCGCCAAAACTGCTAGTCGGTACGGCACATGAAGAATGCTTTACCTCAGAACTTTCGAGAGTTCTGAGTTTATTCTCGATCTCCTCTACCAGCAGTTTCGTTTTCCGTTCTACTCGATTTTCTACCAATTTCACTTCATCGCGAACACCACCGACTTCATCGCGAACACTGTCAATGTCTTGTTTCACTTTATTTTAGGCCAGTAGAATGGTATTTTGAGTTTGCGTTAGCATGCACAAATTTTGTACTATACGAAATTCGATAGATGATCATTAAGAAATGTTAAATCCAAATTTGCAGCACCGTGTGATTTTTTTTTACCAAGTTATGCAGAAAAGCGTTTTTTCTTGTATTATCACGAATATATTGGCTTCTATCTATTGCACATAAGCAAATGACATATCATTCTCTTCGTTATGAAATTACCTACATCATTTATACAAATATTTTTTTGGTTACACTGATAATAAAAAAAATATTGAGGTTTAAAGTTAAAAAATTGTCTTTCGAATTAGGTTTTTTGCAAATAACTTATTTTTTTGCGTTTTAACGCTGGAAAGCTCTAGTAGTTTTTTGAAGAACAGTCAATTGCCTATGCAGAAGTTAATCTACGTGCAACATGTGCATGTCGGTGCTGTACATGTTTTATTTTTATTTTTATTTTTGTTAAATCAAGGCAATAAGTACTATGCTTTTACAAGTGTCAAAATATATTTTTTTCTATAGCACGTTTCAATGGGCCAGGCTCTTCCTCATTTTCTTTGTTTAATATTCCACAAGAAATTTTGTCTGAATTCAAGACGGCTTTACATTTACGAGTGACTCGTATACGAACACTCGTATAGGCGTACGAGTTCTATTTATATTGCTATTCGGGATCGTATGCGATAAAGCCGTTCGAACATGGCGCCGAATAAAAGAAAGCGAGTTGCTATGCTATAGGTATTTTGGTGTTATTGATGAAGGTAAAAGAAAAACGTGAAGATGATAATAGAAAAAGGCGAGTTTGGGTTAAAAATTCCCTTTGCGTAGGCTTTGTTCCTAGCACTTAGGTCTTTTTATTCTTTTAATCTGACATCCCATAAACAGGTCATACCGTAATAAAGATCAATGAATTGATCAAGATCATCCGTAGACAGTTTATTTGCCGCCATTTTAAATTATAAAAAACCATTTCACTCGTACCACTACTCGAATCCCTCTCAACTTTGAAACTAACACGAATACGACCTACGAGCTCCTGTTTACACATACGATATCGTATACGATTGTCTAACTCGTATACGAGTCACTCGTAAATGTAAAGCCGTCTTTAGCTCGTCTTTAGCGAGGCAGGGGAACTGTGGTTGGCAAATCGTAAATGTCTACATCGTTGCGACATCATCATAAATCGTCGTCAGTGATTTCCGCGACGTTTAAACAACTTTGACCTGAGCAGTTCTTGCAAACTGCAGAGCACTTCAGTCCTGCTTTTCTGTAGCCACAAGCTACCCCGCAAAGATGCATGCACACGAAAAAAACCTTGAGAAGTGAAGATCGAATTGGATCTTTGGTGCTCATTACGGGTTCTGATCCACATTTATGTCTCCTCCAGGCCCAGGTTTGTTTGTGTTTGATAGCAAGTTCGAAATTAATGTTGTTCAGCAGCTGACTCCGATGGTGTAAAGAAGTAAGATCCGATTTTGTCCCATGCGGAAGAAAAAGTTGAAACGAAATTCGTCTTAAGATTTTTCGTTGTTTCCGCCGTAAAGAGCGATAAAGACTTCTTTTCTGTTGACGCAATCAGTTCGTGGTTCGGTTTTTTTTTTATTTACAATAGTACAACATTTGTTGCAGATGATTTTTCAACGCTGTAATCAATTTCGTTTTTCCATACTCGATAATAGCTAATGTGGTATCACAACCAGAAAAATAAGCATGTATAAAAAGTACGTGGTCGACAAGTTCCTTGTGTTTAAAGCTGGTTGAAGAGAAGAATTCAGTTTTTTCTGACCCCTTTCCAAGTTTTTTGAGAAAAACATTAGTGACGTGTTTTCCGAGTTCTGTGAGAATAGCAAGTAGATCAATATCGTCACCAACAATAAAAACTAGATCGAATTCTGAGGACATAGATACTGCTGTGCACTGACAGATCTCAATATAATCACACAAAAACTCACTTTCATGAATAACATATGTACCCACTAAAATTCCACTCACAGAAGATAAAAAAATCAACGAAAAAAAAACGGATAAAAAACAAATTTTCGACATGCACCATTTCGCGCGTGGATTACCGGAGACTCGTTTATCGGATTTTCATGATTGATCAATCAACGTAACGGTAATTAAATGTTCTTCAAAAAACTACCACGGCTTTCCAACGGTAAAATGCAAAAAAAATAAGTAATTTGCAAAAAACCTTATTCGAAAGACAAATTTTGAACTTTAAACCTCAATATTTATTTTATTCATCAGTGTAACAAAAAAATTATGTGTATAAAAAATGTAGGTAATTCCATAATGAAGAGAATGATATGTCATTTTCTTATGTGCGATAGATAGGAGCCAATATATTCGTGAAAATATAAAAATAAAACGTTTTTCTGCATAACTTGGTAAAAAAAAATCGCACGGTGCTGCAAATTTGGATTTAACATCTCTTTATGGTCCTCTATCGAATTTCGTTTAGTACAAAATTTGTGCATGGTAACGCAAACTGAGGACATTTTTGAGGACGATTCTACTGGCCTATTAGTCCACACACGTAATCGTCTCTTTGCTGCAGGATAACTTTTAGCAGCTGCTCCTCACTATCCTTCTGTTGTCGCAGCATCTTCTCTTCTGTGTCTTCGAGCTTCTTCATGATGTTTTTCTGCTCTTCCTGGCCGTTTTTGAGCAGTAACATCATATCCTCCAACATTTTCTCAGACATTTTGTCACTTCCTATTTCCTTTCCACTTCTTAATCTACCCATTAACTAATTAATCTTCTTGCTGGAATCCGTATCCCGCTTCTGACACCAGTTGTTACGGGTCTCACAATAAATAAATCACCACCAAAAAGTCTTACAAATTACTTTATTGTTTAACACCACAAGTACTTATAACCTCTAATAATTATTCTAAATAATCAAACACACTAAACACAGCTGTTCTCTTTATAATTCGCTATACTGTCACTACTGGCTCCCTTACTTCACACTTCACTTCACTACTGCTCTGTTCAGCTTCCACTAGTTACTGCTCTGCTCTCTGTCTTCACTTCACTCAATGTCCAAACTAAACTAAAACACGCAGCCGCGCGGTGGTCCTTTTATAGTCCCCCGACGCAACAGTAGGTACGTTCTACTCCGTTCTAGCAGGTACATTCTCGAACGTCGCACCGGCGCACCAGCCGTCGATTCATGGATTCTGGAAATGTCAGATTGTTCGGCGATCCCACTCCAGAAATCCATAGAACTAACGTCTGTCTGTCGATGTGTCACATGACATGTGACTGGAACTGTCGCGAACATGTCATTGACTAACTCAGTATCAAAAAAGAGAATGTAAACAAACAAGCAAATTGTGGACTAGAATGTTAAAGGTTGAAGAAGCAATTACTAGAATTTTTCCAGAGCGGTGTTCGTTATAATATAATATAAGTTT
The DNA here is from genome assembly GCA_910589415.1 of Malachius bipustulatus. Classification (NCBI taxonomy): domain Eukaryota; kingdom Metazoa; phylum Arthropoda; class Insecta; order Coleoptera; family Melyridae; genus Malachius; species Malachius bipustulatus. The sequence goes on from OU342632.1 coordinate 53,636,031, forward strand.
GTAAAATACATAATTCTACCAGTAGTTTTGAGAGAAATTACTTTTTGATATGAAGTTTTCCAATATATTTCCAGCTGCAAGGCATCTTGTGAATCAATGAATTCTTCTGACAGTATTTATCTATAATAACATCCCAAATTCAGCTATATGCGACAAGGTGATTGTCCACGGTGAAATATTTTGTTAAGAAAATACGAATACCAAATCCAAAAGTAGATAGCTGACATGACTTCTCTGGAATTTTGGATGGATGAGACCCAAACAATCTCTACGGGGAGACTTCAATTTATGTTTTGCATATGATGGAAAACAGATAATTGAATTACTTAGAACTTTACATTGCCATAAATATTGCAGTACCATGTATTCTCCCCATATCTTTGGAGACTTTCTGAGGAAGTTAAGCCATCATCCAGAGCAAATTTTGATGAGTTTAAAAACATACTGTAAGCATGCAAATCAAACAGCGGAGTATCATTCTTCATTCAGACTCCAGAGAAAGCAGGGATATTGTCGGAACTTTATTTTTACTAACAGCAGACACCACACAGTGTACTCACATCACAATGTATTCTGTCTGAACGTTTACTTTCTGAACACTTTTTAATACAAGCTCCCTTCAGTGTCATTAATGCAAATTCTTAGCAAATAGCAAACGTTCCTGCCAACAATTTTTTTTTTATATTTTCGCTGTTCTCGGTTATTAAAATGTATTAAATATTTTCATCTAGTGGAATACTCTTTTGCTGACGCAGTCATCTCTTTGTATCCATATTCATATAATTGTAATCGCATCATGCATGTGTCATTTGAGCGATGTAACTACATTTCCTGTGCATTGTCGCCGGGTTATAGCGAGTCGACCCTCTCGGTACAGCGGCGGCGGCTGCGTGCGGGGCTTCTCTCAGTGCTTCCCCTGGCGGGGACCGACAACAATGCCCGATAAACAATGCAACCGTCCAGGCTAATAACGCCCGGGGTCCAAATATTCTTCTCCCCATGTATGCGAGGATCACCCGTCTGATCTGTGGCCGGATCCGTGACGAACGCCGATCGGGGCGTGACGGGAACTACCGGGAGATAAAGGATTGTGAAGAAGGGTGCGAATCTAATCAAAATTGCAGAGTTTTGACAAAGGGAATTTTAAAATATTACGTAGGTATTGTATATTTACAAACATTCATGAAAAACCATATTAAGGTGAGGACAAATTTGCTGCTTGCAACCCGTAACCACACATAAATAATATCTAATATAAAGAACTGAATGTAGGTATAAAATGATCCAGGACGCAGGACGTGGTAAAATATGAAACTCAAAACCCAACTAAGGGCAATAGTCACCTAATCATCTGCAATAAATACCTGTTGCTCTAAGTTACCCATTTCAAAATGTGAACAATATTGCGACTCTATTTGTTTAATTGATCAAGAAAAAAACCTTCTTGCGCATCAATCGCAGAAATAGTGTATTTTTATGCGATTCAATAATAAATATTTTCTTCCTATTTTTTTTTATAATGAATATAATGAAAAAATAATCCGATTTTTTTTTGGGAAAACTCCACCTACTTACCAAAAAAAAAAAGAATGGTATCATCTCGTGGTTTCGAACCCACACCAACAGTTTACTAAACATAGGTGTAATCAACTGAACCACGGTGGGCTTCGAGTTTGAAGTGTTGATCGCGTAGATAGGTATATGTAATACGTCAGGTACCTATTATACACTACACATTTTATTTTTTAAACTAGTCATATCTTAGTTATTAAAAGACCAATTTGAATACTTTTTTCACCCGCATGTAGGTGATTTAATTGTCGTTGCGATTGCCCTTCTAATTTTCAGAACCATTCATAATTGAATGTGAAAAAAAATAAAAAAGAAATTGCGAACCATTTCATCGATTTAATAAGTGCAAGCTAATTTTGCACAAGCGAAAAACTTTTTTGTTTTTCGTTTAAAGTGCTACATTAATCGAGGAGAATTGAAGCTAAGACATCAAATTATATGTTAAAGCAAAAAAAATGGAAAATTTCGGTTCAACTTCTTCAAAAATGGACTCATAAACGGTTATAGAATTGACACATTTTCACCCTTTTTCCTACCCACGACACTGGCTTATTAATGGAAAATATGCTAATTTTATTGCATTAACTCAAATTTCCAATAATTTTCTTCAAATCCTGTTGATTTGATTTCAAAGTTTTTTTCCCATCTTGCTCATACAGGGGTTCAAATATTAGCAAATTTTTCAAAAATTAAAATGACCGCCATTTTGAAACGGCTCGACCGATTTTGCTCAAGTACAATACCAGACCAGTTTTTATAGATATCTTACTCCCACAAAAATTTCAGCCTCCTAGATTCAAAACTGCGACCTGAAATGAGATGACAAAAACCGGATACCTGGAATTTTGAAGGGACACCCTGTAGAAGTGATGGGACTTTTGGAAAGTTTTTCAACGAAAATCCAACGTCATTCCCAAATTTTACAAGGACCCAAAATTTCGTTCACTAATCTTAAAAGATAAAGCCACAGGAGCGTTTTTAAAATCGAAATTTCGTGATTTTGGAGAAATATATAAATATATATATAAATATATATATATATATATAAATATATATATATATATATATAATATTTGAAACGGAGTAACGCCGTACTCGTTGAAACAACAGATAAATTAATCTAGTGGGCTGGTTACGGCACTGTGTGGCGAGAAAAATGAAACTTCTTTCTTAGTACACTCTTTATTTTTTTCCAACGTTTCGGAGCTGGTTTGGCTCCTTCATCAGGGTACTACAACAAGACAATGTAAAGGTAAGTTGTTGGATCTATCTTATATTCGAACAATTAATTTAACTAAGTAGGTACTTACAAAATGTTGAGGTTAATTCAAAGCACATGGCTAACATTCTTAGGGGATCATTACTTCAGAGATTTTAAAAACAAAATTGGCAGAACTATCAAGAACATGTTAAATAGGACAACTCCTGTAGGTTTAAATCACTTTTACATATTTAAAACACATTTAAAATTTAAAATTAAAATATTTGGATGGTGGATGACGAATTATTCATGTCTTCACGACCATCTTGTCACTATTGCAGCGAGGTGATTGATAACTGCGAAAAATTTTTAAAAAATTTTTAACTGATTTGTTGAGACAAGATGACGGTTGACATAATTGACATGTGAAAAGAAGAGAGAGAACTGACAGATGTTACTTCAAGTTGGTGGATTGTCTTCTGTCTTGTTGACTGATTGATGTGAATAAATTATTTTTTGGGCTAACCAGCTCACTACTACACCCACTATTGAATTGAGGTGAAAACCACTTGGGAGATGTTACATTAGATTTTAATTTTATTATATAGCACTGATATAAATAATTTGATTTATATAGCCCCATATAACAATACATTACATAATTGATGTTTTTATCCACTACAAGACAATGAGACTGCCGTCACTTTATTTATTTAATTATGCTAGTGATATGAGATATGAATAGATGTTACTCAGATTTTTTGTGTCTGTATTAGAATTCATTGAATTTTTATTTTTTTGGATGTAAACCATTTCTAAAAAGGACCTTTTTGATGTTCTGTCCTCAGTTTCCAAAATTCTAGACTCGGCATAGTTCATTACATGACCGGTGGTTCTACAGTGTGTGGCCAGAGCACATTTTTTGTTTGTTTTTTTGGTGTCACTTTTGTGTTGAGTTATTCTTTGTTTGAGTTGTTGGGATGTCTGCCCTATGTATGTTAGGTCACAGTTGGAGCAGGGAATGCTGTATACTACACCCCATTTTTTTTCCTTTTCTATTGGGTCTTTTAGTCTAGAGAAAAGGTTGTTGATTTTGAATTTGTTACTTTTAGCAAATTTCAGGTTGTCCATTTTCAGCACAGAGATGAGTCTGTCGGTAAGGTTGTTAATTAGTGGTAGAGCCACATATCTCGTCAATGGACTCTCTCGGGGGGAGTTGGAGGTCTCTCTATTTTCTATTGGTGTTCTTTGATTTGGTTGGGGGGTGTTGGTTGGAAGAGAGGTGCTAAAGAGATGTTTGTTAATTATACTGTTAGGATAACCGTTTTTTAGTAGGATGGACCTGAGCTTGACCAGATTCTCCCGTCTTAGTGATGGATGACATATTTTTATTATTCTATTTTTTAGGCCTATGATTAGGTTGATTTTTTGTTTAATCGGATGGTTAGATTTATAATGTATGTATCTATCTGAATTAGTAGGTTTTCTGTACCAATCAACCATAATTGTGCCGTTTTCTTGTCTTATAGGTTTGGTATCCAGGAAAGGAACACTGTTGTTTGTTTCTCTTTCCATTGTAAATTGGATGTGTTGATTGAAACCGTTGAACACTGTCAACGTTTCATCAACCTTGTCCTTTGGGATGGCTGTTAGAATGTCATCCACATATTTTTTAATGAATGGAAGAGGAAAAGATAAACGGGGTATAACCTGGTCAAGGACGAGGTCCATGACTAACCTCGCCAAGGACGGGCTGAGTATCGACCCCATGGGGCAACCAAAAATTTGTTTGTATATGTTCCCTTCGAACGAAAAGTAGCTACAGTCGAAAGTCAGCTTGATCAGTTCAATGAATAGGTCACATGGAATGTTAGTGAATTGGCTGATGGAATGCCATTTGTTTCTGATGCTGAACAGAGCTAGGTCTAGGGGGATGTTGCTATATAGAGAAACTACATCAAGACTCACCAGTACATAATTTTCAGGCAGCGTCATGTTGTTAGCGAATTGTGAAAATTCGAAAGAATCCTTAACAAAATATGGGTCGTTTTCATTGTCGAATGAAGATGTAATTATGTCTGCTGCTAATTGGGAAAGAGATGAAGTGGGGGTATTGATAGACGCAACGATAGGTCGGAGTGGTGTGTTGGCTTTGTGGATCTTGGGTAAGCCATAGAAAAAACCTGGGACAGTGTTGTAAGAATACATTTGTTTGCCTTTTCGTTGGTCTATGTATCCCTTATCGACAAGATTTTTTATGAAATCGTTGGTTCTTTTTTGAAATGTTAGAGTGGGGTCTCTGGTTAATCTCGAGTAATATTTATTGTCATTTAAGATTGTTTCAGCCCTCTCTCTGTACTGGTCTTTGGACATTGCTACTGTGACATTACCTTTATCTGCTTTAGTTATAATGCACTCAGGGTGATCTTTGAGGAATTTTTTTGTCTTGTAAAAAAGTGATTGTAAGTACGTCTTTTCCTTATTTGAATTTGTTAGTGCGTCTGTTATCATATATGTTACCCTAGCCCTCAAACTGTCTCGGTTTTGTATTTCATGCAAAGTGATTAAATCTTCTACCTCAGCTAGTAACTTTGGAATGTTAATTAGTTCCCTTGGCATGGTTATGCTAAATTTAGGTCCGAGTGACAGCAGTGCACGAATGTCTGGAGGGAAATGAAAATCACCCAAGTTTTTAAACCAGCTGTCCTCTGTTTTTACAAGTTGGATTTCCCTTTTTTTTAACTTATTTAATTTAGTGATGTTAGTGTTTTTAATCGAGTGAAATTTACGATTGTAAGAAATTTGTTGTCTTGCAATGAATTCATTGATTACTGCTCTAGGTAATCTTTCATATAATTTATTTAAAAGATTGTTGTTTTCTTTTTCCAAGAGGACAACTGATTTTACTGTAAATGTTACCTCAATAGATAGTATTCTGTGTTTCAACCTGCAGTTTAAGTTGACTATCTCTCTCTCCATCCTCACTCGGTTGTCCCAGCAGTTGTAGAGGCTGTTGATGTTCTGGCCGATGTGGTTGGGGATGACGCCTGCCGCCTTACATTGAAGCAAAAAAATCCTCCTATTCCTGAGAGCCGCTAGCTTGGTGTTATTGTTCGCCCAGGATTTCAACATCGTGCAAGTCACTTGTCCGTGTTGTCGTGTGATGTCTTGGAAAAAACCCATCCTGTAATAATATTTGAAACGGAGTAACGCCGTACTCGTTGAAACAACAGATAAATTAATCTAGTGGGCTGGTTACGGCACTGTGTGGCGAGAAAAATGAAACTTCTTTCTTAGTACACTCTTTATTTTTTTCCAACGTTTCGGAGCTGGTTTGGCTCCTTCATCAGGGTACTACAACAAGACAATGTAAAGGTAAGTTGTTGGATCTATCTTATATTCGAACAATTAATTTAACTAAGTAGGTACTTACAAAATGTTGAGGTTAATTCAAAGCACATGGCTAACATTCTTAGGGGATCATTACTTCAGAGATTTTAAAAACAAAATTGGCAGAACTATCAAGAACATGTTAAATAGGACAACTCCTGTAGGTTTAAATCACTTTTACATATTTAAAACACATTTAAAATTTAAAATTAAAATATTTGGATGGTGGATGACGAATTATTCATGTCTTCACGACCATCTTGTCACTATTGCAGCGAGGTGATTGATAACTGCGAAAAATTTTTAAAAAATTTTTAACTGATTTGTTGAGACAAGATGACGGTTGACATAATTGACATGTGAAAAGAAGAGAGAGAACTGACAGATGTTACTTCAAGTTGGTGGATTGTCTTCTGTCTTGTTGACTGATTGATGTGAATAAATTATTTTTTGGGCTAACCAGCTCACTACTACACCCACTATTGAATTGAGGTGAAAACCACTTGGGAGATGTTACATTAGATTTTAATTTTATTATATAGCACTGATATAAATAATTTGATTTATATAGCCCCATATAACAATACATTACATAATTGATGTTTTTATCCACTACAAGACAATGAGACTGCCGTCACTTTATTTATTTAATTATGCTAGTGATATGAGATATGAATAGATGTTACTCAGATTTTTTGTGTCTGTATTAGAATTCATTGAATTTTTATTTTTTTGGATGTAAACCATTTCTAAAAAGGACCTTTTTGATGTTCTGTCCTCAGTTTCCAAAATTCTAGACTCGGCATAGTTCATTACATGACCGGTGGTTCTACAGTGTGTGGCCAGAGCACATTTTTTGTTTGTTTTTTTGGTGTCACTTTTGTGTTGAGTTATTCTTTGTTTGAGTTGTTGGGATGTCTGCCCTATGTATGTTAGGTCACAGTTGGAGCAGGGAATGCTGTATACTACACCCCATTTTTTTTCCTTTTCTATTGGGTCTTTTAGTCTAGAGAAAAGGTTGTTGATTTTGAATTTGTTACTTTTAGCAAATTTCAGGTTGTCCATTTTCAGCACAGAGATGAGTCTGTCGGTAAGGTTGTTAATTAGTGGTAGAGCCACATATCTCGTCAATGGACTCTCTCGGGGGGAGTTGGAGGTCTCTCTATTTTCTATTGGTGTTCTTTGATTTGGTTGGGGGGTGTTGGTTGGAAGAGAGGTGCTAAAGAGATGTTTGTTAATTATACTGTTAGGATAACCGTTTTTTAGTAGGATGGACCTGAGCTTGACCAGATTCTCCCGTCTTAGTGATGGATGACATATTTTTATTATTCTATTTTTTAGGCCTATGATTAGGTTGATTTTTTGTTTAATCGGATGGTTAGATTTATAATGTATGTATCTATCTGAATTAGTAGGTTTTCTGTACCAATCAACCATAATTGTGCCGTTTTCTTGTCTTATAGGTTTGGTATCCAGGAAAGGAACACTGTTGTTTGTTTCTCTTTCCATTGTAAATTGGATGTGTTGATTGAAACCGTTGAACACTGTCAACGTTTCATCAACCTTGTCCTTTGGGATGGCTGTTAGAATGTCATCCACATATTTTTTAATGAATGGAAGAGGAAAAGATAAACGGGGTATAACCTGGTCAAGGACGAGGTCCATGACTAACCTCGCCAAGGACGGGCTGAGTATCGACCCCATGGGGCAACCAAAAATTTGTTTGTATATGTTCCCTTCGAACGAAAAGTAGCTACAGTCGAAAGTCAGCTTGATCAGTTCAATGAATAGGTCACATGGAATGTTAGTGAATTGGCTGATGGAATGCCATTTGTTTCTGATGCTGAACAGAGCTAGGTCTAGGGGGATGTTGCTATATAGAGAAACTACATCAAGACTCACCAGTACATAATTTTCAGGCAGCGTCATGTTGTTAGCGAATTGTGAAAATTCGAAAGAATCCTTAACAAAATATGGGTCGTTTTCATTGTCGAATGAAGATGTAATTATGTCTGCTGCTAATTGGGAAAGAGATGAAGTGGGGGTATTGATAGACGCAACGATAGGTCGGAGTGGTGTGTTGGCTTTGTGGATCTTGGGTAAGCCATAGAAAAAACCTGGGACAGTGTTGTAAGAATACATTTGTTTGCCTTTTCGTTGGTCTATGTATCCCTTATCGACAAGATTTTTTATGAAATCGTTGGTTCTTTTTTGAAATGTTAGAGTGGGGTCTCTGGTTAATCTCGAGTAATATTTATTGTCATTTAAGATTGTTTCAGCCCTCTCTCTGTACTGGTCTTTGGACATTGCTACTGTGACATTACCTTTATCTGCTTTAGTTATAATGCACTCAGGGTGATCTTTGAGGAATTTTTTTGTCTTGTAAAAAAGTGATTGTAAGTACGTCTTTTCCTTATTTGAATTTGTTAGTGCGTCTGTTATCATATATGTTACCCTAGCCCTCAAACTGTCTCGGTTTTGTATTTCATGCAAAGTGATTAAATCTTCTACCTCAGCTAGTAACTTTGGAATGTTAATTAGTTCCCTTGGCATGGTTATGCTAAATTTAGGTCCGAGTGACAGCAGTGCACGAATGTCTGGAGGGAAATGAAAATCACCCAAGTTTTTAAACCAGCTGTCCTCTGTTTTTACAAGTTGGATTTCCCTTTTTTTTATAACTTATTTAATTTAGTGATGTTAGTGTTTTTAATCGAGTGAAATTTACGATTGTAAGAAATTTGTTGTCTTGCAATGAATTCATTGATTACTGCTCTAGGTAATCTTTCATATAATTTATTTAAAAGATTGTTGTTTTCTTTTTCCAAGAGGACAACTGATTTTACTGTAAATGTTACCTCAATAGATAGTATTCTGTGTTTCAACCTGCAGTTTAAGTTGACTATCTCTCTCTCCATCCTCACTCGGTTGTCCCAGCAGTTGTAGAGGCTGTTGATGTTCTGGCCGATGTGGTTGGGGATGACGCCTGCCGCCTTACATTGAAGCAAAAAAATCCTCCTATTCCTGAGAGCCGCTAGCTTGGTGTTATTGTTCGCCCAGGATTTCAACATCGTGCAAGTCACTTGTCCGTGTTGTCGTGTGATGTCTTGGAAAAAACCCATCCTGTAATAATATTTGAAACGGAGTAACGCCGTACTCGTTGAAACAACAGATAAATTAATCTAGTGGGCTGGTTACGGCACTGTGTGGCGAGAAAAATGAAACTTCTTTCTTAGTACACTCTTTATTTTTTTCCAACGTTTCGGAGCTGGTTTGGCTCCTTCATCAGGGTACTACAACAAGACAATGTAAAGGTAAGTTGTTGGATCTATCTTATATTCGAACAATTAATTTAACTAAGTAGGTACTTACAAAATGTTGAGGTTAATTCAAAGCACATGGCTAACATTCTTAGGGGATCATTACTTCAGAGATTTTAAAAACAAAATTGGCAGAACTATCAAGAACATGTTAAATAGGACAACTCCTGTAGGTTTAAATCACTTTTACATATTTAAAACACATTTAAAATTTAAAATTAAAATATTTGGATGGTGGATGACGAATTATTCATGTCTTCACGACCATCTTGTCACTATTGCAGCGAGGTGATTGATAACTGCGAAAAATTTTTAAAAAATTTTTAACTGATTTGTTGAGACAAGATGACGGTTGACATAATTGACATGTGAAAAGAAGAGAGAGAACTGACAGATGTTACTTCAAGTTGGTGGATTGTCTTCTGTCTTGTTGACTGATTGATGTGAATAAATTATTTTTTGGGCTAACCAGCTCACTACTACACCCACTATTGAATTGAGGTGAAAACCACTTGGGAGATGTTACATTAGATTTTAATTTTATTATATAGCACTGATATAAATAATTTGATTTATATAGCCCCATATAACAATACATTACATAATTGATGTTTTTATCCACTACAAGACAATGAGACTGCCGTCACTTTATTTATTTAATTATGCTAGTGATATGAGATATGAATAGATGTTACTCAGATTTTTTGTGTCTGTATTAGAATTCATTGAATTTTTATTTTTTTGGATGTAAACCATTTCTAAAAAGGACCTTTTTGATGTTCTGTCCTCAGTTTCCAAAATTCTAGACTCGGCATAGTTCATTACATGACCGGTGGTTCTACAGTGTGTGGCCAGAGCACATTTTTTGTTTGTTTTTTTGGTGTCACTTTTGTGTTGAGTTATTCTTTGTTTGAGTTGTTGGGATGTCTGCCCTATGTATGTTAGGTCACAGTTGGAGCAGGGAATGCTGTATACTACACCCCATTTTTTTTCCTTTTCTATTGGGTCTTTTAGTCTAGAGAAAAGGTTGTTGATTTTGAATTTGTTACTTTTAGCAAATTTCAGGTTGTCCATTTTCAGCACAGAGATGAGTCTGTCGGTAAGGTTGTTAATTAGTGGTAGAGCCACATATCTCGTCAATGGACTCTCTCGGGGGGAGTTGGAGGTCTCTCTATTTTCTATTGGTGTTCTTTGATTTGGTTGGGGGGTGTTGGTTGGAAGAGAGGTGCTAAAGAGATGTTTGTTAATTATACTGTTAGGATAACCGTTTTTTAGTAGGATGGACCTGAGCTTGACCAGATTCTCCCGTCTTAGTGATGGATGACATATTTTTATTATTCTATTTTTTAGGCCTATGATTAGGTTGATTTTTTGTTTAATCGGATGGTTAGATTTATAATGTATGTATCTATCTGAATTAGTAGGTTTTCTGTACCAATCAACCATAATTGTGCCGTTTTCTTGTCTTATAGGTTTGGTATCCAGGAAAGGAACACTGTTGTTTGTTTCTCTTTCCATTGTAAATTGGATGTGTTGATTGAAACCGTTGAACACTGTCAACGTTTCATCAACCTTGTCCTTTGGGATGGCTGTTAGAATGTCATCCACATATTTTTTAATGAATGGAAGAGGAAAAGATAAACGGGGTATAACCTGGTCAAGGACGAGGTCCATGACTAACCTCGCCAAGGACGGGCTGAGTATCGACCCCATGGGGCAACCAAAAATTTGTTTGTATATGTTCCCTTCGAACGAAAAGTAGCTACAGTCGAAAGTCAGCTTGATCAGTTCAATGAATAGGTCACATGGAATGTTAGTGAATTGGCTGATGGAATGCCATTTGTTTCTGATGCTGAACAGAGCTAGGTCTAGGGGGATGTTGCTATATAGAGAAACTACATCAAGACTCACCAGTACATAATTTTCAGGCAGCGTCATGTTGTTAGCGAATTGTGAAAATTCGAAAGAATCCTTAACAAAATATGGGTCGTTTTCATTGTCGAATGAAGATGTAATTATGTCTGCTGCTAATTGGGAAAGAGATGAAGTGGGGGTATTGATAGACGCAACGATAGGTCGGAGTGGTGTGTTGGCTTTGTGGATCTTGGGTAAGCCATAGAAAAAACCTGGGACAGTGTTGTAAGAATACATTTGTTTGCCTTTTCGTTGGTCTATGTATCCCTTATCGACAAGATTTTTTATGAAATCGTTGGTTCTTTTTTGAAATGTTAGAGTGGGGTCTCTGGTTAATCTCGAGTAATATTTATTGTCATTTAAGATTGTTTCAGCCCTCTCTCTGTACTGGTCTTTGGACATTGCTACTGTGACATTACCTTTATCTGCTTTAGTTATAATGCACTCAGGGTGATCTTTGAGGAATTTTTTTGTCTTGTAAAAAAGTGATTGTAAGTACGTCTTTTCCTTATTTGAATTTGTTAGTGCGTCTGTTATCATATATGTTACCCTAGCCCTCAAACTGTCTCGGTTTTGTATTTCATGCAAAGTGATTAAATCTTCTACCTCAGCTAGTAACTTTGGAATGTTAATTAGTTCCCTTGGCATGGTTATGCTAAATTTAGGTCCGAGTGACAGCAGTGCACGAATGTCTGGAGGGAAATGAAAATCACCCAAGTTTTTAAACCAGCTGTCCTCTGTTTTTACAAGTTGGATTTCCCTTTTTTTTAACTTATTTAATTTAGTGATGTTAGTGTTTTTAATCGAGTGAAATTTACGATTGTAAGAAATTTGTTGTCTTGCAATGAATTCATTGATTACTGCTCTAGGTAATCTTTCATATAATTTATTTAAAAGATTGTTGTTTTCTTTTTCCAAGAGGACAACTGATTTTACTGTAAATGTTACCTCAATAGATAGTATTCTGTGTTTCAACCTGCAGTTTAAGTTGACTATCTCTCTCTCCATCCTCACTCGGTTGTCCCAGCAGTTGTAGAGGCTGTTGATGTTCTGGCCGATGTGGTTGGGGATGACGCCTGCCGCCTTACATTGAAGCAAAAAAATCCTCCTATTCCTGAGAGCCGCTAGCTTGGTGTTATTGTTCGCCCAGGATTTCAACATCGTGCAAGTCACTTGTCCGTGTTGTCGTGTGATGTCTTGGAAAAAACCCATCCTGTAATAATATTTGAAACGGAGTAACGCCGTACTCGTTGAAACAACAGATAAATTAATCTAGTGGGCTGGTTACGGCACTGTGTGGCGAGAAAAATGAAACTTCTTTCTTAGTACACTCTTTATTTTTTTCCAACGTTTCGGAGCTGGTTTGGCTCCTTCATCAGGGTACTACAACAAGACAATGTAAAGGTAAGTTGTTGGATCTATCTTATATTCGAACAATTAATTTAACTAAGTAGGTACTTACAAAATGTTGAGGTTAATTCAAAGCACATGGCTAACATTCTTAGGGGATCATTACTTCAGAGATTTTAAAAACAAAATTGGCAGAACTATCAAGAACATGTTAAATAGGACAACTCCTGTAGGTTTAAATCACTTTTACATATTTAAAACACATTTAAAATTTAAAATTAAAATATTTGGATGGTGGATGACGAATTATTCATGTCTTCACGACCATCTTGTCACTATTGCAGCGAGGTGATTGATAACTGCGAAAAATTTTTAAAAAATTTTTAACTGATTTGTTGAGACAAGATGACGGTTGACATAATTGACATGTGAAAAGAAGAGAGAGAACTGACAGATGTTACTTCAAGTTGGTGGATTGTCTTCTGTCTTGTTGACTGATTGATGTGAATAAATTATTTTTTGGGCTAACCAGCTCACTACTACACCCACTATTGAATTGAGGTGAAAACCACTTGGGAGATGTTACATTAGATTTTAATTTTATTATATAGCACTGATATAAATAATTTGATTTATATAGCCCCATATAACAATACATTACATAATTGATGTTTTTATCCACTACAAGACAATGAGACTGCCGTCACTTTATTTATTTAATTATGCTAGTGATATGAGATATGAATAGATGTTACTCAGATTTTTTGTGTCTGTATTAGAATTCATTGAATTTTTATTTTTTTGGATGTAAACCATTTCTAAAAAGGACCTTTTTGATGTTCTGTCCTCAGTTTCCAAAATTCTAGACTCGGCATAGTTCATTACATGACCGGTGGTTCTACAGTGTGTGGCCAGAGCACATTTTTTGTTTGTTTTTTTGGTGTCACTTTTGTGTTGAGTTATTCTTTGTTTGAGTTGTTGGGATGTCTGCCCTATGTATGTTAGGTCACAGTTGGAGCAGGGAATGCTGTATACTACACCCCATTTTTTTTCCTTTTCTATTGGGTCTTTTAGTCTAGAGAAAAGGTTGTTGATTTTGAATTTGTTACTTTTAGCAAATTTCAGGTTGTCCATTTTCAGCACAGAGATGAGTCTGTCGGTAAGGTTGTTAATTAGTGGTAGAGCCACATATCTCGTCAATGGACTCTCTCGGGGGGAGTTGGAGGTCTCTCTATTTTCTATTGGTGTTCTTTGATTTGGTTGGGGGGTGTTGGTTGGAAGAGAGGTGCTAAAGAGATGTTTGTTAATTATACTGTTAGGATAACCGTTTTTTAGTAGGATGGACCTGAGCTTGACCAGATTCTCCCGTCTTAGTGATGGATGACATATTTTTATTATTCTATTTTTTAGGCCTATGATTAGGTTGATTTTTTGTTTAATCGGATGGTTAGATTTATAATGTATGTATCTATCTGAATTAGTAGGTTTTCTGTACCAATCAACCATAATTGTGCCGTTTTCTTGTCTTATAGGTTTGGTATCCAGGAAAGGAACACTGTTGTTTGTTTCTCTTTCCATTGTAAATTGGATGTGTTGATTGAAACCGTTGAACACTGTCAACGTTTCATCAACCTTGTCCTTTGGGATGGCTGTTAGAATGTCATCCACATATTTTTTAATGAATGGAAGAGGAAAAGATAAACGGGGTATAACCTGGTCAAGGACGAGGTCCATGACTAACCTCGCCAAGGACGGGCTGAGTATCGACCCCATGGGGCAACCAAAAATTTGTTTGTATATGTTCCCTTCGAACGAAAAGTAGCTACAGTCGAAAGTCAGCTTGATCAGTTCAATGAATAGGTCACATGGAATGTTAGTGAATTGGCTGATGGAATGCCATTTGTTTCTGATGCTGAACAGAGCTAGGTCTAGGGGGATGTTGCTATATAGAGAAACTACATCAAGACTCACCAGTACATAATTTTCAGGCAGCGTCATGTTGTTAGCGAATTGTGAAAATTCGAAAGAATCCTTAACAAAATATGGGTCGTTTTCATTGTCGAATGAAGATGTAATTATGTCTGCTGCTAATTGGGAAAGAGATGAAGTGGGGGTATTGATAGACGCAACGATAGGTCGGAGTGGTGTGTTGGCTTTGTGGATCTTGGGTAAGCCATAGAAAAAACCTGGGACAGTGTTGTAAGAATACATTTGTTTGCCTTTTCGTTGGTCTATGTATCCCTTATCGACAAGATTTTTTATGAAATCGTTGGTTCTTTTTTGAAATGTTAGAGTGGGGTCTCTGGTTAATCTCGAGTAATATTTATTGTCATTTAAGATTGTTTCAGCCCTCTCTCTGTACTGGTCTTTGGACATTGCTACTGTGACATTACCTTTATCTGCTTTAGTTATAATGCACTCAGGGTGATCTTTGAGGAATTTTTTTGTCTTGTAAAAAAGTGATTGTAAGTACGTCTTTTCCTTATTTGAATTTGTTAGTGCGTCTGTTATCATATATGTTACCCTAGCCCTCAAACTGTCTCGGTTTTGTATTTCATGCAAAGTGATTAAATCTTCTACCTCAGCTAGTAACTTTGGAATGTTAATTAGTTCCCTTGGCATGGTTATGCTAAATTTAGGTCCGAGTGACAGCAGTGCACGAATGTCTGGAGGGAAATGAAAATCACCCAAGTTTTTAAACCAGCTGTCCTCTGTTTTTACAAGTTGGATTTCCCTTTTTTTTAACTTATTTAATTTAGTGATGTTAGTGTTTTTAATCGAGTGAAATTTACGATTGTAAGAAATTTGTTGTCTTGCAATGAATTCATTGATTACTGCTCTAGGTAATCTTTCATATAATTTATTTAAAAGATTGTTGTTTTCTTTTTCCAAGAGGACAACTGATTTTACTGTAAATGTTACCTCAATAGATAGTATTCTGTGTTTCAACCTGCAGTTTAAGTTGACTATCTCTCTCTCCATCCTCACTCGGTTGTCCCAGCAGTTGTAGAGGCTGTTGATGTTCTGGCCGATGTGGTTGGGGATGACGCCTGCCGCCTTACATTGAAGCAAAAAAATCCTCCTATTCCTGAGAGCCGCTAGCTTGGTGTTATTGTTCGCCCAGGATTTCAACATCGTGCAAGTCACTTGTCCGTGTTGTCGTGTGATGTCTTGGAAAAAACCCATCCTGTAATAATATTTGAAACGGAGTAACGCCGTACTCGTTGAAACAACAGATAAATTAATCTAGTGGGCTGGTTACGGCACTGTGTGGCGAGAAAAATGAAACTTCTTTCTTAGTACACTCTTTATTTTTTTCCAACGTTTCGGAGCTGGTTTGGCTCCTTCATCAGGGTACTACAACAAGACAATGTAAAGGTAAGTTGTTGGATCTATCTTATATTCGAACAATTAATTTAACTAAGTAGGTACTTACAAAATGTTGAGGTTAATTCAAAGCACATGGCTAACATTCTTAGGGGATCATTACTTCAGAGATTTTAAAAACAAAATTGGCAGAACTATCAAGAACATGTTAAATAGGACAACTCCTGTAGGTTTAAATCACTTTTACATATTTAAAACACATTTAAAATTTAAAATTAAAATATTTGGATGGTGGATGACGAATTATTCATGTCTTCACGACCATCTTGTCACTATTGCAGCGAGGTGATTGATAACTGCGAAAAATTTTTAAAAAATTTTTAACTGATTTGTTGAGACAAGATGACGGTTGACATAATTGACATGTGAAAAGAAGAGAGAGAACTGACAGATGTTACTTCAAGTTGGTGGATTGTCTTCTGTCTTGTTGACTGATTGATGTGAATAAATTATTTTTTGGGCTAACCAGCTCACTACTACACCCACTATTGAATTGAGGTGAAAACCACTTGGGAGATGTTACATTAGATTTTAATTTTATTATATAGCACTGATATAAATAATTTGATTTATATAGCCCCATATAACAATACATTACATAATTGATGTTTTTATCCACTACAAGACAATGAGACTGCCGTCACTTTATTTATTTAATTATGCTAGTGATATGAGATATGAATAGATGTTACTCAGATTTTTTGTGTCTGTATTAGAATTCATTGAATTTTTATTTTTTTGGATGTAAACCATTTCTAAAAAGGACCTTTTTGATGTTCTGTCCTCAGTTTCCAAAATTCTAGACTCGGCATAGTTCATTACATGACCGGTGGTTCTACAGTGTGTGGCCAGAGCACATTTTTTGTTTGTTTTTTTGGTGTCACTTTTGTGTTGAGTTATTCTTTGTTTGAGTTGTTGGGATGTCTGCCCTATGTATGTTAGGTCACAGTTGGAGCAGGGAATGCTGTATACTACACCCCATTTTTTTTCCTTTTCTATTGGGTCTTTTAGTCTAGAGAAAAGGTTGTTGATTTTAAATTTGTTACTTTTAGCAAATTTCAGGTTGTCAATTTTCAGCACAGAGATGAGTCTGTCGGTAAGGTTGTTAATTAGTGGTAGAGCCACATATCTCGTCAATGGACTCTCTCGGGGGGAGTTGGAGGTCTCTCTATTTTCTATTGGTGTTCTTTGATTTGGTTGGGGGGTGTTGGTTGGAAGAGAGGTGCTAAAGAGATGTTTGTTAATTATACTGTTAGGATAACCGTTTTTTAGTAGGATGGACCTGAGCTTGACCAGATTCTCCCGTCTTAGTGATGGATGACATATTTTTTATTATTCTATTTTTTAGGCCTATGATTAGGTTGATTTTTTGTTTAATCGGATGGTTAGATTTATAATGTATGTATCTATCTGAATTAGTAGGTTTTCTGTACCAATCAACCATAATTGTGCCGTTTTCCTTGTCTTATAGGTTTGGTATCCAGGAAAGGAACACTGTTGTTTGTTTCTCTTTCCATTGTAAATTGGATGTGTTGATTGAAACCGTTGAACACTGTCAACGTTTCATCAACCTTGTCCTTTGGGATGGCTGTTAGAATGTCATCCACATATTTTTTAATGAATGGAAGAGGAAAAGATAAACGGGGTATAACCTGGTCAAGGACGAGGTCCATGACTACCTCGCCAAGGACGGGCTGAGTATCGACCCCATGGGGCAACCAAAAATTTGTTTGTATATGTTCCCTTCGAACGAAAGTAGCTACAGTCGAAAGTCAGCTTGATCAGTTCAATGAATAGGTCACATGGAATGTTAGTGAATTGGCTGATGGAATGCCATTTGTTTCTGATGCTGAACAGAGCTAGGTCTAGGGGGATGTTGCTATATAGAGAAACTACATCAAGACTCACCAGTACATAATTTTCAGGCAGCGTCATGTTGTTAGCGAATTGTGAAAATTCGAAAGAATCCTTAACAAAATATGGGTCGTTTTCATTGTCGAATGAAGATGTAATTATGTCTGCTGCTAATTGGGAAAGAGATGAAGTGGGGGTATTGATAGACGCAACGATAGGTCGGAGTGGTGTGTTGGCTTTGTGGATCTTGGGTAAGCCATAGAAAAAACCTGGGACAGTGTTGTAAGAATACATTTGTTTGCCTTTTCGTTGGTCTATGTATCCCTTATCGACAAGATTTTTTATGAAATCGTTGGTTCTTTTTTGAAATGTTAGAGTGGGGTCTCTGGTTAATCTCGAGTAATATTTATTGTCATTTAAGATTGTTTCAGCCCTCTCTCTGTACTGGTCTTTGGACATTGCTACTGTGACATTACCTTTATCTGCTTTAGTTATAATGCACTCAGGGTGATCTTTGAGGAATTTTTTTGTCTTGTAAAAAAGTGATTGTAAGTACGTCTTTTCCTTATTTGAATTTGTTAGTGCGTCTGTTATCATATATGTTACCCTAGCCCTCAAACTGTCTCGGTTTTGTATTTCATGCAAAGTGATTAAATCTTCTACCTCAGCTAGTAACTTTGGAATGTTAATTAGTTCCCTTGGCATGGTTATGCTAAATTTAGGTCCGAGTGACAGCAGTGCACGAATGTCTGGAGGGAAATGAAAATCACCCAAGTTTTTAAACCAGCTGTCCTCTGTTTTTACAAGTTGGATTTCCCTTTTTTTTAACTTATTTAATTTAGTGATGTTAGTGTTTTTTAATCGAGTGAAATTTACGATTGTAAGAAATTTGTTGTCTTGCAATGAATTCATTGATTACTGCTCTAGGTAATCTTTCATATAATTTATTTAAAAGATTGTTGTTTTCTTTTTCCAAGAGGACAACTGATTTTACTGTAAATGTTACCTCAATAGATAGTATTCTGTGTTTCAACCTGCAGTTTAAGTTGACTATCTCTCTCTCCATCCTCACTCGGTTGTCCCAGCAGTTGTAGAGGCTGTTGATGTTCTGGCCGATGTGGTTGGGGATGACGCCTGCCGCCTTACATTGAAGCAAAAAAATTCTCCTATTCCTGAGAGCCGCTAGCTTGGTGTTATTGTTCGCCCAGGATTTCAACATCGTGCAAGTCACTTGTCCGTGTTGTCGTGTGATGTCTTGGAAAAAACCCATCCTGTAATAATATTTGAAACGGAGTAACGCCGTACTCGTTGAAACAACAGATAAATTAATCTAGTGGGCTGGTTACGGCACTGTGTGGCGAGAAAAATGAAACTTCTTTCTTAGTACACTCTTTATTTTTTTCCAACGTTTCGGAGCTGGTTTGGCTCCTTCATCAGGGTACTACAACAAGACAATGTAAAGGTAAGTTGTTGGATCTATCTTATATTCGAACAATTAATTTAACTAAGTAGGTACTTACAAAATGTTGAGGTTAATTCAAAGCACATGGCTAACATTCTTAGGGGATCATTACTTCAGAGATTTTAAAAACAAAATTGGCAGAACTATCAAGAACATGTTAAATAGGACAACTCCTGTAGGTTTAAATCACTTTTACATATTTAAAACACATTTAAAATTTAAAATTAAAATATTTGGATGGTGGATGACGAATTATTCATGTCTTCACGACCATCTTGTCACTATTGCAGCGAGGTGATTGATAACTGCGAAAAATTTTTAAAAAATTTTTAACTGATTTGTTGAGACAAGATGACGGTTGACATAATTGACATGTGAAAAGAAGAGAGAGAACTGACAGATGTTACTTCAAGTTGGTGGATTGTCTTCTGTCTTGTTGACTGATTGATGTGAATAAATTATTTTTTGGGCTAACCAGCTCACTAC